>ML978725.1:385560-562113 GCA_010015785.1 Saccharata proteae CBS 121410
ACACACCTACACACCTACACACCTACACACCTACACACCTACACACCTACACACCTACACACCTACACACCTACACACCTACACACCTACACACCCTACACACACCATACACACCATACACACACCCTCCCTGGTGCAGTCTCACAGTCCTTGGTCCTATTTATACCCCTCCCCCCCGGACTGCAGTGCCATACGGGACCACGCACCTACCAAGCACCACACCAAGGACCAAGCACCAAGCACCGCCTGCACTGCATCGCTCCACCCGAGCAGCAGCCCTCTCCTTTCGCCGTTGTTGATGGCAGCCAGCCCGCACGTCTACATCGCCGGTACAGGGCGGACGGAGTACATCTGGCCCAAGGCTCTCCAACGGCCCATACATCCCATACATATACCATACATACACTACCCACTCGCGCGTACGGCGCTCCGTAGGCCATTCGCGCGCTGCTGCCACGCCGGCCCGCCGCGTTATATGCAAGGTACCGCTCCGCAGGCACAGCCTCCACCGACCGGCATCATGCCCACCTCGACTCCTCGTCAATAAAGGCGACCGGTCAGTCCGCTGAGCCCGCCGTCTCTCTCATCAACCTGCAAAGTCCCGGCCGCTGCTCCCGCTGCTCCCACAGCTCGCGACTCGTCCGCTGTGCTGTCGTCCCCCATATCCCGGCCTCGCTGTCTCTGCTGCTGAGCCACGCATCGTGCCCTCTACATCCTCAGACCCTGCAGATCAGGACATTGACTCCCTCTCCCTCTCCCACTTCCGCTGCTCCTCGCTGCTGTGCCGTCTGCGAGCACGCTGCTGCTGCCGCGATCGCTGCCCGGAACTCGGCCTCTCAGCTCGTGCTCTCTCCTGCCCGCCGAAGCTTCCGCGAGATCCACAGCCTGCCATGTCAAAGCTGGACACGGAGGGACGGACGGTCGCGTGCCGCTGTCATCCGGCCAACTCCAGGCGAGATCCATGGTCGAGCTGGTCGAGCTGGTCGAGCTGGTCGTGCCGGTCCAGAGATCGAGACTCGTCTTCTCCCCAGACTGCTTTGCTGCACTCCAGCTCGATCCAGATCTCGCTCTCGACAAGCACCGTCTCGTCGATCACGGAGCCTGCGTTTCACTTGAGCCTAGAGTACCTTGCTCTTTGCGCTCGAGATCAGATGCCCCAAGTCACCACAATGATCATTGCCAACGTGAAAATTCTTGCTGCGAGAACAAGTCACCCACTCGTGTAACAGGATTCTAGACTTTTCTGATCTCACTGCCATGGATGTGGTTTCCTGCCTGAACAACGTCTGCATGCTTGGAAAGACCTTGTGTCAGGCCTCCGCTGGCGACTCCGTACTTGGCAGTCCTCAGCCATGAACACGACGCCAGGAAGTCCTCTGCTCTGGCATCGGCTTAGATTTCAACTCTTCAGGGGATGCCACGCGGCGCAACGCTCAGATATTGATTTCCCGTTCAGCTTTGCTGTTCTGGACCGATGTGCAACGCGTGTCGGGTTAGTGCAGGCATTTCGTGCCGACGAGGCCTGCTGTGTCTCGGCAGACATACCAGAACCGATAGTTGAAATGTAGACGGACTGCACAACGGCTTTCCCCAAGGCGTCCGAGATATAGGCAGTACCTCCAGGCTCAAGCTCACGTGTGATTTCCGCCCATCTCCCGGTCCCGTTGCTGAAGCCCGAGGGGATGTCCAGGTGCGGAGACCCCTGTTGGTAAATGTTATCGAGCCAATCAGCGTTGTGAACCCCTCGCGGTGACTAAGTAATCAACAACGTGAGGTTCAACCACCACACAGTGCACGCTCGAGCTTCAACCATCGCAAATGCCCGCAGTTCTCCCTGTACATGCCCCCCACAGCTCCTGTCTGCCGCCGAGCAGCTCAGGCAATTCTACCTCGACCGAATACGTCCGTCTGGATAGGCGAAGACCTGCTCGCTGATGCCTTCCACCGCTTTGCCCGTCTCTCCAACGCAAGCCATAGACGACACGGCAGCCATGTCCCCGGACCGTTGGAAGCTAGGAAACGGGCCGCAAAGAGACGGATGATGGGCGTCGCTGCGGGTCCATCGACAGGCTTCAACATGGATGGCTGGTTCGGTCTTGGTGTTCCTCCAGATATCAATGCGAACATCAATGGAAACTGGCAAGCTCCAAATGCCGCTGGGCGGCCATTGAACCGTGAGGGTGCGCTGCACGATGTCCGTTCCATGCGAGAAGCAAGACAAATACTAAATCTATACTTCAGGTTCCCAATTGCCTAATCTACCCGCCTGGCTATCCTACCCAGAACCTTCTCTAGTTGACGACAAAGCCGATGAAGTGGCGGACCCCATCGAGGTGTACAAAGAACGGCTGTGTAAGGTGAACAGTGTGGCCGACCTTGAAGACTTATGGACAGAATTAGAAGTTACCCAGGAACAGACTGAGCACTTCAGCAGGCTGGCCTGTGCCCATTTACTCGACAACTCACAGTTCTCACAACATGATGGATATCGTGAAGTCTTCATCTTCCTCGAAAATCTGAGGCTGAACGTACCAGAGGCAGAAAACACCAAGTCTATTGTGCACCATGTCATCGAACATCCATTCACCACCAAGGCCGTTGAGACTTTATCGAGCATCGTACAGCGGTCTCTGGAGCAGGGGAAAATGCTGAAAGCTGAAGTCGAGGTCGTGGTGGTCTCACTTGCTGATGCGATCGCACAATGCCACGAACATAACAATGTCACCTGGACCGGTCAATACATGTTCTACTACCGAATGTGGAGAGCACTCAATGAGAACCGGCATTTGTCGCTCCGGGATCTTGACTTGTCTGCCCTTCAAGCACTTGCCAATTCGATTGCCAACCTACAGACTCCTGCTCATCAGTCTCATGATTGGGACTTTCAATTTCGACGCAGTTTATACCGTCTGGCCTGGCCTTTGCCTGATGGGAAACTTGTCGACGACCCCGCACATATCGCATCATGGGTTCATATACTCAGCAATCCAGCCGGCCAGCAATACCCTACACTTACTTCCGGATTGGGGTGGCATGTGGTGACTGGAATGCTGAAATTGGCATCGACAGAAGAAGCACACCAGTGGATAAAAGCCAGACAAAAAGTGATGCAACAGATGAAAAATGTGAAGAAACCCGAGCTACGAATTACGCCACAAATCATCAGCAGCGTCACCAAGATTTTGACCGAGGCCAATGATGCAAATCCTGAACAGAACATATTGACACTCAATGTGTGGCTCGCATCTGCCCGGAAAGCTCTGGATGGGCTGTCCTTCCCGAACGTACCAGTGATCACTCTGGACGACGTCTACAAAGGACTCTCCAAGCAAATTTCTCTCAAGTCTCTAGCCTCATATTTTCGACACCTTGGCAGCCAGGAAACAAGTCAACTAATGATACGCCACTGGTTACCTCAAAATGTGAAAGAGGAGCGATTGAGAAAGTTGGAGACGCAACAACGCCCACACGACCCGCCCAAGATGTACACATCAGCGACACCTTTCGTTCGTGCCATTAAAACACTCAAGGAACTCGGCATGAACACAGGCACTGCCACCACCAAAGCGGCGGAACTGCTTCTTGAGATGTACGGACCCGCGTGTGTCTATGACTTCTCAAAGGAGTTGTGGGCAGAGTCTTTGGAGATCCACGACCCTGGGCCTTTCGTCGCCGCCATGAAGCAATTTGCAAACTCCAACTCTCGACGAGCCCATGAGATGTACGAGCAAATCCCAGTCATACATCTCAGCCATTACCCTCAGCTACCTCTAGTCCTTCTCAGAGATGGGCAACTTCCACGCGAAGATCTCGACAAGATGCTGAATCGCCACGATCCCGGACACAACAATAGACCCATGGAGCATCGCAACCACTTCAAAAACTCAATGAGCGAAGAGCGTGTCGACCTCATTCATCTCATCGCTCTCGAATTTGCGCAACAACCACGATCTACGCGCACACGTCTCCGCAACGTCTACCATTGCTGCTTGTACCTGAAGACACGTAACGCGCCGCTGAAACCACTGCTAGCGAAAGCCTTCGTGCATGCCTGCGTCATCCGCCCGCTGGAGAACATGGAGTGGGTTCCCACCACGGTCTTCACCTACATCCTCAAGATTGTCAAGCAATTGGAGGGCGATAAAGCGGCGTGTGGATTGGATGAACTGGTATGGGAATGGCGTGGAGATATCATAGAGGAGGCGCGCAAGAGGTGGGAACTTAGCGGTCATCATCGAGGATTTTCTGTGCGCAACGCGCGCAGCAATGGGCTTTTCGAGGACTTTCCGACGCCTCGCCCGACGCCTCACCCGGCCCATATCAAGCCTCAGCTCCAGCATGGACGCGCGCGTACCGAGATTTTTCACAAAGAAATCAGGTATCCGACGGATAAAAGAGGTGGATCCGGAACCACAGGCAGTACCTAATGGTTGATGAGGAGTAGGGCCTCAGCCAGCATCCGTCAAATATGCTGCGCTCACTAAAATCCTACTGCTGGACGCAAAAGTCTGGGAGTACGCAATTTTCTCGTCTTGAGACGGGTGGCCTCGGCGCAGAAGAATCCCGCCATAGGAACGACAGTAACGACAAGGCGGGTCCATTCAAACCGCGATTTTGAAAACCGCATCTCACGACTTCATGACCATTAATCAAAAGATAGTTTTTGCTGCTACCCAAACAACGCTATCAGCGGCTGAACATATCCGCCGCATGCTCATTAATGAGCTTGATACCCTCTTGCCGCCATGTATCCGGCTCCGCAAAACTGGTAACGTTGGCATCGAAAACATAGTTCTTCGGATCCTCCAACCGATACACCGGCCAATCTTCCTTGGTCAAGTTCCCCTTAGCAAACCCATTCGGATTCAAATCGACGATAAAGCTCGCCCATGAGCTACTCATCAGCTTCGCCAAGTCGATATAACTCTGCCCCTTTCCGGTAAACGGCGGTATGGCTACAGGCTCGTAACCCACGCCATTCACGTTGTTAAACACCCACGCCACCTCGTCGAAATGCGTGATGCCCTTATCCTGATCCGAAGTGGCAGGAATGGCGTTGAAGCGGTAACAGAACGCGTCCAAACCTTCCGCCGCCCACGTCTCGCACGTCAGCCGCCTGTTCCCGACCATCTGGTAATCCCCATAGAGGGCGGCGCTCCTCCGGTACTGTATGCCGAGGTCCCCTCCCGGCCTGTAGTCATCCGGAAGTGGTCCCAGCGGCGGCGAGCCGGGGATGCCCAATTTCGGTACGTCGGGATACCCGGCGTCGAGCAGCAGCTGTGCAAACGCGGGAGTGCAGCCACTGTAGCTTACGATGGCGTTAAGGAGCTGTGTGGAGTTGTTGATGCCGTCGTCGGTGAAGGCTGTACCCTCATCGCTGTTTGCGCCACTGATGACTGGCACGTGGACGAATTTCCCGGCTGCGAGTTGAAGGGACGTCTTGCCGGCGATGAAGTCGCCGTCGATAGCGGGACCCCATTCTTTCAAATCAGTTGTGTTAAGGGCGTCGTTGAGGGTGGCGTAAGGCAAGGCACGCAAGCAGCCGAGGGACTCAGTGGCGTTGGCGCAGCCGGTGGCGGAAAGAAGAGCTGTGTAGTTCGATTGAAAGCCGGTGCTGTTCATGAGCGCTTGGTAGTAGACGGGGCTACCAGATTCCATTATCGCGCCTCGGAAGAGGGAATCATCGCGGCCGTCATAGGCGGTTAATTGGAAGCCGACGGAGGAGGCACCGGCGGACTCGCCCCAGATGGTGACCTTGGAGGGATCACCTGGGAGGGAAGGTCAGTCTTGTCCGATTGACGTCTCTTCAGCGCTCTCCCGGATCCCCGAAAGAGGAGAAGATTGGGGAACAACGAAACATACCTCCAAATGCGGCAACATTCTCCTGCAACCAATGCATCGCCAACCGCTGATCCCTCAGCCCCAGATTAGTCTGCCCGCTTTCCTGTACCTCATCGCCCATCAGGAATCCCCAACCACTAAGCCGGTAGTTGGTAGTAACTCCAATAAAAGGCTTGCCGATAGCAGCGGCGTTCTCGACGATGAAGGACAGATTGAAGCGCTGGTCCACGCCGCCGCCTTGGTAGTAGCCGCCGCCAGGGATCCAGAAACCAACGGGCAGGGAGGTGTTCTCGTACCCGGAGGGGCGGACGATGTTCAGGTAGAGGCAATCCTCGGAAGTTTCGTAGATCAGTTGATCGGACTAGTGGGATAGTTCAGTACAGGTTTTCTATTCTCACATTTCTTCCCTCATCATCTCTCTCCAAGTATCTCCGTCTCTTTCTTCCTTTCTCTTTCTCTTTGGAATGAAAAAGAGACGGATAGATTCGGGACTAGACGGAACAGAAAGAACTGAATATACATACACCATACCCGACACACTCCTTCGAGTATGCCGTCGCGTCCTTCGTCCCATTCCATGCACCATCAAGCGATTGCGGCACGCGAAACCTGAGCTCGCCCACTGGCGGCTGCGCATACGGTATGCCGAGGAAGAAGTCTTGGTTATATTCCGCCGAATGCACGCCCACATAGGTACCGTTTTTGACCTGGGCGGTTGGCGCAGAAGAGACAGAAGAAGCGTTGGGCAGTGCGAGGGCATTACCCACGACAGCCAAGAAAGCGATCAATTCGGCCCTCATAGTGTCCGCAAAGAAGAGGAAGTAGATGGAAAGAATGAAGCCGGCCAACAAGGAGGAGTACACAGCATTAAATAACCAGCGACGACCTCGATTGGAACGGCCATCAATGACGCCCGCCGCGGAAGAGTATTTATACCCTTTCGCCATGATGATCATGAGTATGCACGGTAGAACGTACGCCACGCGTTCGACGAATCAGGCCCGGATGAATCAAGGGGTTACCCTGTATGAACGGATGATGAGTATGCCAGTAAGTGGCTTGGTTTCACTTGCCTCTGCCGGTGTTGTCGCCGGCTCTCCTCCCGCGTCTAAGCTGGAAAATGGGTCAAAGGCTTGTCAACCGACTGCTACCTGCCGTAGCTGGTCGAATTGGAAGTCAATGGGGTGGTACGTGGTAGCATGGAAAGGAGAGAATTGGGTTGCGGGGTGCAGAATGCATCGTGCAGAATGCATCTTGCAGGGTGCACCGTGCAGGCTTCAGTACCCACGGCAGCACTGCGGAGAACTGCGATTCAGCCGCGAAGTGTTCGCGCCGGGAACGTGGGAATGATTGCCTGGGAAGGAAGTACGAGGAAAACAGCGTTGCACCGCATACCCCCGCAATACCTTATCCGGCGCTGTGGTAGACTCTTATTCCAACCGCCAATGCCTCTGAGAATGCCGAGGATTATGGGCGCTGTTACAGTAACGTTGAGGCCGCTTGCGATGAAGATGGTCACGGACAGTGCAATATCGGTCCTTGCCCAACAAGACTGTGGAGCTGGTGGCCATGTCGGCGTCACTGTCGTCGTCACCGTCCTTAAGCCACCTGTCCGACATGTCGGACCTGTCGGACCTGTCGGACCTGTCAGCGTCACTATCGTCACTGTCTTTAGCCACCTGTCGGACCTGTCAGACACAACAGCACGAGGATGCCGACGAGCCTCTTCTTCGCCGGTGCCGATACAAGCTCTAGAATGAGCACTGGGAGCACTGGGCGCACGAGACCCCCCTCGAAGAGAGGCCAGAATACCCGTATCAAAACATCCGCATCAAGAATTTCTTCTAGGGTGATGGTGACATGGTATGTGAAAATGTCCATTCTACGACCGTCCGTCCGTCTGTCCGCACACGAAACGGTCTGTGCAGGGGAAATACTATCGACCACCCCACCTTTGCTGACCAACCCCCTACCCAGCCACATCTCCTCACCGAAGTCGCTCGGGTTAGGTGGCTAGGATTAGGACTAGGTTTGGGGTTAGGTCGCGAAGGGCCTTTATCATTGGCGTCGTGGGAGGTGGGGCAACTGGTACATAGGCAGTACCTAAAGGTACAGGGTGCGTGTCTCGTAACAAGGTCACTCGCGACCGTCTTCAACGCGGCGAAACCACTGAGAAAGGGTAGTGTTGTTGACTTGGGCTGAGGTATGTACAGGCTGACAGGCTGACTTGAATAGTGGCGCGCGCCCACTTATGGGTGGGCACATGCGACAAGTACACCAAAGCGTCGTAGGCGTTGAGGCACGGTGTTGTTTTGCAACTGTCTGCCCTCTTGATCTTGACGATATTTCAGATGTGCGAGAAAACCATGGGATTGTCGTCCGCGAGAGAAGAAGGAATTGAGATCCATGAGCCTACTGGACTCTATCGAGTGTACCTCTTTGGTAATGGCTTATCACCACCTTCCACGACAAGCAACCATGTTCCAGGCTGATCATTGACGAGGTACATCTGGGTATCTTCCTGTATCTTTCTCTCTCTCGCGAGCACGTGCAGCTGTCGCAACATCTTACAAGTTGAAGTTCGGAATGCAGGCGGCGCCCCAAACTGCCTTATCCGCCGAGCCGTGTACGGTACTTGCCATGGAATAAGCCTCTTGACTGTAAGCCTCTGACTCCATAGAGTAGGCCTCTGACTCCATGGAGTAGGCCTCTGACTCCATAGAGTAGGCCTCTGACTCCATGGTTGGACTTGAGGCTGACTCCAAACTGCCGGCATATAGTCTCATGCAGCACATCACGGATAACGAAGGCTATGTGCCGATCGTGGATGCTGCTTCGCTGCAACGGTACCAGTGAACTTTCCAATCGGCATCTGGACAACAGCTGTGCCTCTCACATGACCCGACAGCGGTCATTGTAAGCTTCCCCATAGCGGTCCACGCCTGCGGCTTTTTCGTTGTCTCTCTGCTTTGCCCTGACCTCTTCTGGGAAGTATTTGACGAGGAAGTCAGCCAAGACCGGATCCAGGTTTTCTAATGTCAATATCTCTCAGCGAACGTCTCAGCTATCTCACAGGTAATAGCGTCGGAGCACTTACGACTGTCTGCTTCCATGACCACTGCGCCTCGGCACAACGGACAATGATCTTTTTTTGCGCGCTGCAGGACGACAAGACACCGGATGCAGAAGATGTGCTGGCAGCGTAGTCGGATGGGGCGAAACGAGATGCTGAAGCAGACAGGGCAGAGGTAGTCGTGGAGCTGTGGAACTACGGGAAGCAGCTCGGTAGAGACTTCATAGCATATCGCTTTGGCTATGTCGTGCGTGGGACCAAGTACTTGGGCGACGGCTGGGAAGGTCGTCTGAACACCGAACCCACTTCGCTTGTCAAATTCTAAATGGCGCCAGTCAGCTTAAGAGCAGAAACAGAAGAACATCGAAAAGTATGAGCAGAGTATCTGGCCAGTGGCGTCTTTTCCTTGAGATAGAATCGTTGCTGGTGCTCGGGAATCGACATACTCTTGAGAATCTTCTGCATAGCGAGGGAATTGATGTCCTGAAATCTCATGCTACTAAGGAGGTCCATGTTTAGTTGCAGGAACTGCTCAAGCGCAAGTCTGCTTTCCTTCTTCCGGAACTTGGTCGACGCAGTCATTCGAGAAACATCCTCAGCAAACTTCTGTAGCAGCGCCTGAGCTTCTGCGGAATCATGACGACCACGGTCAAGCTCGTTGGTCGAAAAGAATATCTTGGATTCCAGATACATCTCGAAAATACTCCGCCAGGCGGCCATGTCTGACTTGGACGACGTCCTGTTGGGCTCGGTCACTCTAGCCACGGCCTTCCCCAGGTCTTTGATCTCAGCGCTCAGTTTGGCTTGCTCTTGGGCCTGTAGAGCGCCGAGGGCAGATATCTGGCCCTGGAGCATCCCAAAGAATTCGGAGTCTGACCTCAGCGGCACCTCGACCATGCGGTATGTGCGGAAGGCTCCCGGCTCTCCAGCATTCGCCGATGCCGTGTCATGAGAAGCATGCCTCTCTGTATTGCTCGCAGAATCATGCCGATCGATCAGTTCTCCTTCATCCGACCCAGTAATGGCAAGCCTGGTCAGATGTTGTCCGAGCGCCAGCTGATGGAGAAAGTCTCTGGTTTTGGGAGAAAGAGTCGCGTCTAAAGGCTCTCCGGACTCTTCATCCACGGCGATCATGAGTTTCGGTTGAAACGGGACTCCTATCTCTTTGCCATCGCTCTCATAGTTCTCCGCAAGCGTGTATTCAACGAGCTTTTCTCGGCCGTCGACCCCAGACTGGCTTTCCTCTGCACTTCGGAGCAGATGGCTCAAGGTCTCGGCGTTCAGGCCTAGTTCCGCGAGCTCTTTCTCTACGCGCTTGATGCATTTCTTGAGTTGGCGATACGAGATGGCGGACGCCACCCAGTGCGAGGGAAAGCCGCCATGTTCAAGGTGTTCCTGGAAGGTGTGCCCGAATTTCATGTTGACATCCGGCCACAGGGATGCCTTTGTTGATCAGGCCATGGAGATGGAGGGCGGACAGTGAGCGGGAAAGGTGGTGAATCGCGGTGAAAGAAGGGATTCAGACGATGGAGTCTCTGCAGTAACGTTACGGGACTTTCGTTTGGCATAATCAGTCACATGCGAAGGGAGCTTTTTCCGACTCTCCCGCTTCTGGATTGCGGCTGGTGTTTGGTGGCGCGGGCGAAACTCGCGGATAACAACGCCCGAGTCATCCTTCGCCGCGCTACGGATAACTTGGCACTTTTGACAAGCAATGACACAACCAGACTTTCTCTTTGTGCAAAAGAAAAACCCTCGGGCACTCGACAAGGACAGCTGCCCGCACTCATGGGCGCCGGTCAATCATCCGCCTCTGGTGGCGCATCGGCGCAGCAGCCCGCGGCCGCAGAGGCCAAGACAAGCTACTACGAGCTGCTGGGAGTAGGCAGACAGGCTACAGACGATGAGTAGGACTCCTCACTGGACCATGTATGCATCGCATCATCTAATCGAATCGACTTCCCAGGATCAAGAAGGCCTACCGCCGCAAAGCACTAGAGCTCCATCCCGACCGCAACTATGGTGATGTCGAAAGAGCGACCTCGCTGTTCGCCGAAATCCAATCCGCCTACGAAGTACTGTCGGACCCCCAGGAGCGAGCATGGTACGACTCCCACGAATCCGCCATCCTGAGCGGCGCCGATCCCTCGGACGAGCATTTCGAGCACAACATCAAGGTCACGACTGCAGACGACATCACGCGCATGATGAGGAAGTTCAACGGCCGCGTGGACTTTTCCGATTCTCCCACTGGATTCTTCGGCTTCTTGCGCGACACTTTTGATACTCTGGCTCGCGAGGAAGATGCTGCAGCTAGCTGGGAAGGGCTGGACTCGATATACTACCCTTCGTTCGGGCACAAAGACGATAGTTACGATGATGTGGTCAAGGCATTCTATGCGGTCTGGGGCGGGTTCAGCACGAAAAAGACGTTTGGATGGAAAGACATTTATCGTTTATCTGAAGCGCCAGATCGACGCACGAGGCGATGGATGGAGAAGGAGAACAGTCGACTGAGGGAAGAGGGAGTTCGCGAGTTCAACAGCGCAGTTGCCACACTGGTAGCTTTCGTGCGCAAGCGTGATCCGAGATACACTCCAAATACCATGTCGGAGGCGGATCGACAGAAACAGATGCGTGAGGCGGCCGCCGCGCAGGCTGCGAGGGCCCGGGCAGCAAACGAGGCCAAGATGCAGGAGGAAGTGCCAGAGTGGACGAAGATCAGAGACCCGGAGGAGATTGAAGAGAGCGAAGAGGAAGAGATTGAGGAGGAAGTCTTCGAATGTGTGGCTTGTCATAAGACGTTCAAGAGCGAGAAGCAATGGGATGCGCATGAGAAGAGCAAGAAACATCAGAAAGCAGTAAAAGAGCTGCAGAAGAAAATGCGCAAGGAAAACAAAAACTTACACCTCGACGAGGACCTCCCTACACCTGAATCCGAGGAAGATGAATTAGAGGAGCACTTTCCGGAGGCTAAGCCGGTAGAAGTTACAACCGACGAGATTGCTGGCGATGTCGAAGACCTCCACTTGGCAGAGGATGACGATGCAGACGATGGATCAGAATCTCAAACTGCACACCACGTCAAAGATAATCAATCAGAGCCAGATATGTCGAAGCCCTCCACATCGCCAACAGAATTAGAATCCGACTCTGAGGACTCCGACTACGTTCCCCGGGAAAAGCTGGAGTCTCGCATTGCCGGCGCGCCATCCAGCGGCACGCAAGCCTCCAGCAAGCAAACCTCCGACACCGAAGACACTCCTCCCACTACAGCCGCAACCCCGAAAATGGGCAAAGCAGCGCAGAAAAGAGCAAAACGCGCAGCACAGCAAGCGGAAGCGGAGCTTTCCGAATCGAAGTTCCAGTGTGCCGTCTGCAATACACCCTTCCCATCGAAGACGCAGCTGTTCGCCCATATCAAGAAAGAAGATCATGCTGCGCCTGTCCCACAGAAGAGTGGTGGCGCTAAGAAGAAGAAGGGCAAGAAATAGAAAAGTGATTTTTCTCTGACGATGGGATAGATGATAGGACCTGTCTTGTTTTGCATAGCGTTGGCGTTCTTAATAATTGTGCATAGGAAATATACCCCGGTCGTGTTTCAGAATCATAGACTGAAGGAAGAGCGGCAGTTCGGCGGGATACATCGTTCCGATGAACCCCGGCTGGAGTGTGCATTTGCATCGCACTAGGTCTTCGAGAATGTTCTAGCCACAGGTTCAATGTGATTTGTTCGCAATTCAAAGAGTCGACCTGCTTCGTAGACTTAATTCGACAGCCTAGGAGGTCGACGTATGAGTTGCTTCAATGGAGCTAAAAAGTGGGTCTGGCTTGCTTCGAATGTAGTTCGGCCGTACTGAACCTGCTCCTCCAGCAGAGTAATAAGCAAAAGCGAAACCTCGATGTTCCGGAGATTCTTTCAAAGAAAATGCAAAAAGAAGATGCTCTCAATGAGAATCGAACTCATGACCTTGGGATATCTACCTCTTTGAGATAGTCATATTGCTATGAGACCCACGTGATAACCGACTACACCATAAGAGCTGTCAAGTTGTGGTAACTTGATGAAAGAAAACTAGCCTGCAACGTCTATATTCATTTTTGATTTTTCAGACTCATTTGACGACTCAAACACTGATGCGATAACTGACAGCATCCCAGACATCGAATAGTCGTCATTCCTGCTCTCTTACATGATCGCCTCTGCTTTCCTAGGTTACAGCAGCGCAGGTCAGCAACACAGTACCTCACCTCGCAAACTCATTGAAGGACCTTTCCTGATGCACAGATTGTCAAATACACTGTCTTCGCGAGTCCAGTGCCGGTCTCTCCACTAAAGTTCGCTCGAACTCGTAACCTCCACTCATACTGCACCAAGGAAATCTACTATTGATCTTCTAGGCTGGCCTCGGGGTATCAGCTATTAGAAACTATACACAGGTCTAAGCCAGGAGTCATCAATGGTATCGGTTTCACAGCGGTGAATGGAACTGAATGTGACTATATCCAGCAGGACCTGTACTGGCTGAACTGAGCATAAATCGCTACGCGATCTATCCGTTACAGTCGCTGCCTCGGGTATCTACCCTAGCCAAAGCACGTGGTTCCAGAACAAACCCTTGTTGGTCGCCAGGTCATCCTCGGCTAGATGAAATGTCTCATTGAAGACAATCTGCTCGCCGGGTCCAGAGTGATTGCCGTGCTTGGGCCAGTAGAGCTTGTCGTCCGACCACATGGTGTTGGGGTTGCCTGTGAGGACGAAGAACATAAGTTACTTCTGCATCATGACAGCTACCGTAGACGAAAGGTTTCGATATCTTCGCAACGTTTAGCTTTCCTCGGGAGCAGGTATTTCCCTTCGTCATCAACACTGCCGACGGCTAGAATTCTCAATTTTTAGTATAGCTTGCACTTTCCCTGATCCTCGCTCAATCTGCATAGTTTAGAAGTTCAATAACGGAATCGAAATCTGATGAGCAAGAGGAGGAATAAGTTGGAAGCAACATTGGATGTTGAAGCCCGGTGTTAACCATCACAGTTCTCCTGCAGCTGTAAAGCGAACGGGCGGGGGAGGCCGCCCAGACAGCGACAAGATACGACAATTACCTTGGGAGACAAATCCACAGCCCCGGTATTCCTAGTAAGAGAGAAGGGGGAGACTGCTTACTCAGCCTCGATACCTTCAGTACTGATATCCGCCGTCGTCGTAGCCTACGTTACCAGCTCCGGTATCCCTCACGTCGTCCAAGCTCCTGTAGCTGCCTTGGCCCCTTCCTCTTCCTTTACCGCCGCCGCGACCGCCGCGACCACCCCTTCCGCCATCCCTTCCTCGAGCACCTGAGTGATGTCCACGGCCTCTGCTGTGGTTGCCGCCGCGGTAGTTGTGGTTGTTGCCACTATTGTTGTGGTTCTGCGCCCGCCTGTTCTCGTCGTTGTATGGGGGTCCACGCCGATCGTCTCGGTCACGATACGATTGCTGCTGGCTGTGATTCTGATTGTACGTGTTCTGCCTGTGTTGCCCACCACCGTCACCTCCCCTAGGGCCTAGGGGTGGGAAGTTTGTCTCGTCATTCATTACCACATCGTCGTCCATTACGCGAGGTCTCTTGTTGTTACTGGGGTAGAAGGGCTTGCGCTCTTCCTCCAGAGTCAAAAGCGCCTTTTCGCCGACTTCGCTTTCAAACTCAATCGCCTGGTCGTCTGGTACTGGCTGCCAATTCGAAATCCGATTGGCATCAGCCGGTCGCGCGCCTCTCCTCAGCGCAAGTACAAGTGTCGGCGTGTGGTTTTCTGTGTAGATACGGGAGTTTGAGGGAACAGGGCTGCAAGCGGCGGCCCAGATGCGGTTCTCGAAACAAGAAATGCCAGAAATGCGCCATCGTTGCTTCGCTCCTATGCCACCGACGCGTGCCATGATGTGCGTAGGACAAGGACGCGGCGTTATGAGGATGCTGTTGGCGAGGGTTCGGATTTCGCCTTCGGGGACTTGAGGAAGGTTTGAGAGAAGTGACTTGGTGAGGAGCTCACTTGTGGGTGGCGAGAGGAGGTAGCCAGTGAAAAAGATGGTACGGTTGATCTTGTACGGCCGGGCATGGGGAGCTTGGCCACTTTGTACGGTAACATTATGGTCGTTAATCATTCGTTGCACCTCCGCGACCTCCGTAAGTGGATCCAGAGTTGTGGCATTCTCTGCAACTTGGATGACTTCAGCGGTAATGGGTTTACGATTGATGGGAGGATCCGGTGAAAGGAGTGCCTTGTTGAAAGCCGTGAAGAATTCCCGGAAGCCTTTCGTATGTTTGGGCCTGTCTTCGTAGACGCGGATCTCGGTAGCGTCGCGGTATGTGTAGACGAGATCTTTGAGCAACTCTTGCTTGAAAGCCATGGTGTTGGCGAATCGCTGGTTCAGTGGACCCGCGGCAGGCTTCAAACAAGTCATGTCGAAAGTGAGCTGCTTGCTGCGCAGAATGCGCTTGACCAGTTCGGCAAAAGCGCCCTCTGAGCGGCCTGTGAGCAAGACAGTAAAAGCGTCTTTTTGCTGCATGCTGAGCTCGACAAGCTGCACAATCTGCTCGTTCCACCAACCCTCGTATCCTCTAGCCTCTTCTTTCGCGATGCCCTCCCCTGTGCAAGCCAGGATGCGTGCATCGTGCCACCAACCGCCGTTCGTGAAGATGTCTGGGCCTTGTAGCTGTCCGATTGTGGGGCCGTTCCATACTTGCTTGTTAGGAAGGGGACTCGCGAAGACTGAAAAATGTCAGCTGGCATGGTAAATTGCTTTGTAGTGGGCAAGAAGTACCCACGCGTGTTGTCAAAGTCATAGACGTGGATTGCCTTGATCTGCTGGACGCCTGTACTCTGTCAGGCCAAATCACGGTCGTTACTTTCCGCAGGATTCCTTACTCGGCAATTCCTTGTCGTCGCAGGACCATCTCTTCAATGCCGTAATGGTGTAGCTGCTTGTCTTGCCATTCAATGCGCCGTTCTGTGCGCCATTGGCGACAGCATACGCAGACATCTTCTCCGATTTGTAAGCTCTCCACTTCAGTCGTCTGAGAACTATGCGCATCAAATGAGGTCAGGTTTCAAGAGAGTGAAGGACCGGGAAGGGAGGTGCTTAGGCGGGCATGATGGAGGTTGTCGAGTATTGCGCCAGGAATCGCCGACGACATCACAAAGATCACCTCCGCGCCGAGGCCGCCGCTTTCTCCGTCTTCCGTCCTCCGCAACCCCCACACTGTACATGGACACACCTCTGGGGGAAGCTGACGATATCGAGCAACAGCCTGACACTGTTACCGAAGAAACTGTCTCACACGATGGCACAAGCGACACCTGCGTCGTCTGTCTGGATCATGTTTCGGAGCGTGCCATCGCGGTGCCCTGCAATCACCACACTTTCGACTTCCTTTGCCTCGTGAGCTGGCTGCAAGAATGCTCCAAATGCCCTCTCTGTACGTCCATTTTCAACCTGTATTGAGTACTTCCTACTAACCGTGTTCAAGGTAAAAGCGAAGTCTCCGCTGTTCAATACGATTTCCGCTCTCCGTCGTGCTTCAAGACTTACAAGGTCCGCACCACCGCCTTATCTTCTGAGCCCGCCCAATCGACAACCTCGCTGCCTCATAGATATGCGCCTCTACCTCGCCGGTACAGACCGGCTCGCCCTGTTCGTCGTCGAAGCCCGCCGCCGGGTCCCGATCTCGCTCTACAGCGCCGCCGCCACGTCTACAGCCAAGACCTGTACTCCCTTCATGTTGGCAGCAACCGCATATCGCAGCACAGCAACATAACGCCTACAATCTTCGCCCGCACACCGGTATTGCAGTCGCGCGCGCGTACTTTCATTCGCCGCGAACTCCGCGTTTTCAGCTTCCTGTATCCAGAAGCAGCTGTCGCGGAAGCAAGCTCCGCTTCATCGGCCACTGCCGAGACAGACAGAAGTACCCAGAGGGCCAACAATGCTGAATTCCTCCTCGAGTACATCATTGCAATTCTCAAGACCGTGGACATCAAAGGAGCAAGTGGGCAGGCAGAGGAGATGCTGCAAGAGTTCCTTGGGCGGCAAGCTGCCCGGTTGTTTCTTCACGAGCTAGGTGCGTGGTTACGTAGCCCGTACACCAATCTTGGCGATTGGGACAGTCATGTGCAATACCGCGAACCGCTGCCTGAGTCTGCGTCGAGGAGTCCGATGCCCACTGCTTCAGGAAGCGGAGAGAAGAGATCGAACGAGCGTTATACACCGTATCAGAGACCGCCGCGCAACGAACAGTTCAGGAGAACACGATACGAGCCAGATTGAGTGGGGCCATGTTTCTTTGGTCCAGGTATCCCTACCTGCGCAAGACCGAACGAGGTAGCTGGGCAGAGTACGGTCTCCTGCTACAAATCCTAGTATATGAAGACCCAACAGGCATTTCAGCCTTGTCAGCGCAGGGAGAACATCGGCCCCGCAGGAATCACGCTGTTGAAGTTTGTGGTTGCAGGGACTTCGTCGTCCACCAGTATGGCTCCAAAGATCTACATGAAGAGGTATGGGCGGAGAGGAGGAGCCCATATCCAAGACGTGGCCGATTGATGGGACAACGATCGTACCGTTCCACCTGAAGCGACTATAGCACTCGAGTTGTCAACCCTTTCATTGGTTTCTGGACCCAGGGCATGGAGGTTGCGGTCAATCGATCGGGTTCTTGTATGTGTAATCTCTCGTGACTGGACTGGACTCCCTGTAGCCGTAGAAATCGAACGCGGTGTTCTCACCCAAAGTGACGTTGACAGACCATAGCGCATTTCATACAGCATGACAAGGAGGAAATAGGACCGACCTAGACCAACGTTGGTGTTACCTATTCGAGCCTCTGAGGAACCGGGATCAATACTTATGCGGTGTGATACAAGGCAGGCGTGCATCAACCTCAGGTCGTGCACGAACTCCACGCTCACAACATCATCACTCTTCGTGCGAGATGTTCAAATGACAGGATCTTGATGGATTGATAATAGTTTCCGCATATGCGACCGCATATGCAGCAGCACCACAATATCATTCAGATACTAGGTAGTAAGCTCTCTCTCAACACGGGCTAGACTGGGCGATTTCTAAACGTGCCTCATCACAACGACTCGATCTCAAATTCAATAAAACATTCCGCCAGATCTAAGACGCCGACTTACAATTTTCCAATGCATAACAATGCCAATGAGTGCTTCAGCAAGAATGCCGAATAGCTTAGCTCGGCATCGTGCAAGCTCACCATATGAGACTATCTCAAGCCTTCAGCCCGGTCTGGCCCTCCATGGTCCCCTCGCGGCTCCACGGAGAGGCACACACGCAACGCAAGAAGCAGGACAAGCTTCGCGCGGAGATCGGAGCTTAATGCGCTTTGGTTCTTTCGCTACAACAAAGGCTATGACATCACGGGAATAGCTCCATCTTATCTCTCCACCTTTCCGTTGTCTCCGCATCTACCTCTTCATCCTCCTTTCCTGCATTTCCCTCTCTTCACAACCAACCTCATTTGCGGCTACATTATATATATCATCCTCCGAATCGCTGTTACTTGTTGTTGCAATAATCAATAAACATGCCTTACCAGATCGGCATTGGCGTCCCTATGCCTATGCTCACGCCTATCACGGCGACATGGACTGCCCCCTTTGCCGCGTACCTCGTCTTCCTATCCAATCGCGTAGTCTACCATCGGATCCAGAATGAAAGGTACAGCAACTACCAACATGATGCTATTCAATTAAAATGCGCTTGTAATTGACCCATCCAAACCAGATTCATGGGTGACCGCATCTCCGCAACCAACAGCCCCGAGAACGACGACCTGTACATCGCAACCCGCTCCCACGCCAACTTCCTCGAGAACGTCCCCCTCGCCTTCGCCTTCGCCGCCATTGCCGAGGTCAACGGCGCGAACAGGAAGTGGCTCAACGTTGCCATGGCCGCCTTCTTCGCAGTGAGGGTGGCGCACGTGGAGCTCGGGTTGACCAAGAGCTTCCAGGGCAAGAAAACGATTGGGCCTGGTAGAATCGCCGGATTCTACGGAAGCCAGGCGTTCTTGCTTGGCTTGGCGGGTTATTCGGCCTACCTCGTGAAGGGGTACTGGGGCTTTTAGATGGACGATTCGAAACAAGTTCTTGGCTTTTGGCTCAGCTGAGCAGTGTTGGAATAGGTGTATGTGGTAGTAGTGCAGAGCAGTGCAGTCTAATAGCGAACCGCAGTCTAATAGCGAACCGCAGTCTAATAGCGAACCGCAGTCTAATAGCGAATTGCAGTCTAATGGCGAACTGATATCTCAGGCTTGTTTCGTATAGTTCTGGCTGGAATATCTTCAACTTCCCGGACAGAGAAAACAGGCTTGCTTGGACCTCTGACTGTATGTTGTATGGACCTGCTTCGACTGCCTGAATGACAATGTTATGGACGGCTTCAATAGAGCCAGAAACGTTCTAGCGGACTTCGAGTGTCTAATCCCGTTACCACGTAATCTGGCCTGTTTAGATCCTTACCAATCAATTCTAATGTATGCCATTTACGTTCCTTGCTTCCGTTGCTCTCTTTGCGGGAAGGAGTCTTCACGAAAACGTCATGGTACCCAGTGACTTGTGCTTGCGTGGTCGGACTTGTTACCAAAGTCTCACCGGTAGATTGATCCCGTATATCAGCTTGTCTCTGCGATATCGTAGGGGTGACAAAGACAAAGAAGCACTCGTGACCAGCGATGGTGGAGCAGATGGTGGAGCAGATGGTGGGGTTGCGAAAAAGCTGGGGAAGAAAGTCTTGGTGCTTGATCACCGATCGTCAGGGTCGGCTCCCGTAGTCAAGCGGCAAGTGACGTACGGGCCTCGACTGGATGCCTTGACGCCTTGGGCTCGCGGGCAACCTCGAGAACAAACCCACCCACCTCACTCACCCATCCACTCCACCATATCGGCCTGCTGCAAAACACAACAACCGACCCACGATCCCTTCTGTCGCTTTGTAGAACATACAACTCTGCTCACGCATTCATCTGCCGGACTCGCCTCAGAACGACAGGCCGCTTCGCTCTGCTTACTCCAAGCACCCCTCCCTAGACAGACAGACTTCTTTCGCACCACCCACCATGTCCAACGCACCCACTCTGATCAACCTTCCGCCTCCCCCATCCGACCCTGTCACTCCTTCCGATGTGCCGTATGTATTCTATGCCCCCATTGTCCCACCCCAGCACTCAACTCACTCGCAGCTCCCGCAGCGGCACCCCCAACAGCACTACAACCTCCATGTCGGAGCTCAGCACCGTCGCCATCAAGGACGGCCACCGCGGCCACCTTCCCCACCACCACGCCAACCCCCTCGACGCCGAGCGCGCAGACCGCATCTCCCGCCTCGCCGGCCTCGAGCGCGTCGGCGTCTCCGCCGGCCGCCCAATGAGCAACCTCAACCCCACCAGCGGCTCAACCTCCTACAGCCAGCAAGCCGGCGCCAGCGGCGGTACCCCAACTCAAGGCTACTTCGACGCCAACAACCAGCCCGCCATCATGCGCGAGCGCAGCACCGTTGGCAGCGCCTCGGCGACCGGCAGCGTCGGTGGACGTACCACCTGGGCCAGCGGCTCCGACATGGGCTACGACCCCAGCAACGTGGACAAGATGAGCGAGGACCAGGACGTCGAAACATCGTCGATGGGAGGCTTCAGCGACGAGGGCGCAGGCAGCCTCGTTGGGTTCGGGGAAGGCGCTCGCACGCCTGCGCGCCAGGCTTCTCAACTCGGCTCCCCTGTCGTTGGTAAGGCCTCTGCCTCAGCCGTGCCGCCTTACATGCGCGGCGAGCAGGTCGGAACTCCAATGAGCGGCGTGACGGGTGGCGGAGCCAGCAGCAGCGTTGCTAGCACGTATGGAGGCAGCGCGACGGGCGAGCAGAGGGATGCGCGCATGATCGATGGCATGACGTACGACCATGGCGTTGTCGACACTGTGACCAGGACCCCACCGCCGGCGAGATCGGACGAGCAGACGAGCAGCCAGCAGGCGGGGTCTGATACGGCGGAGCAGTGGATGCGCAGACAGGAAGAACGGGCGGGAGAGGATATGTAGGGCGGGTTGTGGATGCACGCAAGCCGATAGAGGCATGCGGGGCTCCCCTTCTTGATCTGCCGTTTCTCACGACACACCTGATGTTCTTACGTCTTTCATCCCGACTGTCTCTCTCTGCTTCGTTGCGCTGGAGACAAGCCTTTATCTACCCCTTTCCCCCATATCCCTTCCCCCCTTTTTTGCCCCCGAATGCTCGTCACAGACCTTTAGGATTTTACCCGCGCTTGGTCAAGGAAATCGAGCTCTATGGTGGGGTTTTATGGACGGCTGGACGACTGGACTCGTTCGCGCAACCCCCAAATAAACAAATTCCCCAGTTCTTATTCTGCCCGTATTGAAGGTCGGCTAGCTTAGGTCAATTTTTTTCTTGTTTGGGCATCGGTCCGGTGGGCGGACGATGCGGGAACAGATTACAAGGTACTCAACACAGCAGGTTGGTGATGGCAATATTCCTGTTCAATAAGTGAGGTACGAATAGGAGCAGTTTTGTTGCATGAGGTTCAAATGATACGTCGCTCATAAATCGCATTCCTTCGTGAACTGATAACTACGGAGCCCAAGACAACTTACCGGTGCTCCGGGAAAAAGAGCCCAAAGACGAGCTCAGTACAATGAAAATATAATACGCAGTGTCCCCGCGCTACTCAAACATCCAACATACTCCTTATCCTTTGCGGAGGCGGCACATTCCCTTCCGTCAGCGTCCTACCCGTGTACCTCGTCTCCCCAGTCATCGCGCTGCCATTATCACTCTCAGTCCGCGGCAGCCTCAGTCCTCCAGCCTCCCTCCCACCAACACGATCACCACCGCCAACAGCATTAGCATCACTAAATGGATCCTCCGTCGCACTCAGAGCACTGTCGCGCTGCCTGCTCCTATTCCGCACCTGCCCGTTCCCACCATGATCCGTCCGCATATTGCCGAGTTCAAGATTGGCAACCACATTCCTCGCCGTCGGCGTCCCGCCGCCGATGTTCTCGGACGCGAGCGCGCGGAGCCGCTGGTCTGGATCCAGGTGCGAGTCCCCGTGCGCCTTGCTCCACCAGCTGGGCTTCTTGACGTAGCCGAGACTCATGTCGGCGTCGCGGCCGCGGTCGCGGCGTTGGGAGAGGAGGATGCGGTCCTCGTTCTCGTCGACGTAGCCGAAGACGTTGAAGAGGATGAGGAGGAGGAGGGTGGGGCCGTAGCCGAGGGCGTAGGGCCAGACGGGGTCGACGTCGGCGTTGAGGATGGAGATGGAGAAGAGCCAGGCTGAGGCGATGGCGTAGGCGAGGCGGATGCCGAGGATGATGAGGGCGAGGAAGAGCTTCGTCGGGCAGTGGTGGCAGAAGGAGGTGAGGCGGGCGGAGAGGGTGGGTTGAGTGGGGCGTGGGCGGTAGTGGTGCAGGGAGTGGTGAAGGGAGACGATGGTGACGACCCAGGCGAGGACGGCGAGGATGGAACCGGCTTTGAAGCGGACGTCGGTGGCGGAGGGTGCGGCGTAGGTATCGGATTGCCAGGGTGAGCGCTGGTATTCGATTTTGGTCCAGGAGCGGGGGATTGTCATGAAGAAGTTCAGCCAGGCGAAGAGGTAGAAGATGAGGGGAAGGAAGAATTCGACTTTGCCGCGTCGGTCGTCTTGCGGGAGGAGGAAAGGGTCCCGATCACAGATCTGGCGTTCTTGCCATGAGCCCCTGTTTTGCTGTCAGTGCCATCGTTTGGGGAGTACTCTGGTGTTCCTGGGGTACAGACCAATGTCTTGTTGCCTCCCAAACCATGGCCAATGTACCGGGTAGCATCAGACAATAGAAGAAGCCTTGCAAAACGATGGGTATGTTTTGGAGATAATCGCGGTCAACGTCAATCCCGGTGATTGTGCTGATGATGCCGCATGCCGCCACGAAGCACATCCAATACCACTGCCATCTTCTGCCAATAACCCTGAACCTCTTGTCTTCGCGCAGAAACAGCCGACCGTGCTTGCGCAGGTTGACCAAGGTGAACATGATGGTGATGGTGAAGAGGGCGGCAAAAGCGATGCCGGTCTTGGCGCGTGTTCGGATGCCATAGTAGGGCAGGTAGCAGGAGGTGCCATTGATCCAGCTGCCATTCGACAGCATCGACGGCTGGTAGTGGTCGAAGATGAGGTAGCATTTCGACCGGTTGGAGATGGTGCCGTTGTCGTAGATGGTGTAGTTGAAGCGCTCCAAGGCGGTCAGATTGAAGTGGACGCCGTTGAGTACGGTGTCGGTGGAGTTGTCGCCGCCGGGGAACTGCAGCAACTCTCGCAGGTCGAGGAGAGGCATGGCGGCGCTGCGATGTCCGCGGTGGGACTGGCCGGTCTCGAAATGTTGGCGCAATCCCAAGGCAGATTGAGGCCGTGGTGGGATGGTTTGGTGTTGCGGAGATGTCAGCTAAGTTAGGCTGGAGCTTCCCGCAAGCATCCGGGGGAGCTTGTGGGGTTGGCGTGGTGATGTCCACGCGCTGGGTAGCCTGGAGAAAGCAAGTGGAAGCGAATGGTCTTTCAGACTGCAGTCATCTGACTGGGCTTCGGAAGCTGCAATGGAGGTTCAATCGACATTGGTGGCTGAGAAAGGCTAAGCTGGCGTGCATCGTTGCCGGAGTTGTTGGAGTTGTTGGAGTTGTGCGGGGAGGTCCCTTTGGTGCTGGAGTGGACGAGGTCAAACCCGGCTCGGCACATCAACATCAGAGCCCAAGCTCCAACCCCGAAGACTCCGCAGTCCGAGAGAGTGGAGGTAAGTCAAGTTGCAGTATACAGGACTTGTTGCTTCAGCTTAGGATGGTCAAGTGCAACAAGCGCGGGGAGTGGATGCACCAGTAAGCACAGCCAGCATCATCGCCGAAGTCGACCAATCAAGACTACTGCCAAGAAGAAAAGATGCCGAGGAAGGCTGACTGCACTCTAGTTAGTTGGTTGGCTGAATGAGGACGAAGAACAGGAGGACAGATCAGGTTAGAATTGTCAGGATATTCAGGAGGGCGCGTGGCTTCTTCGAGACCGTACTGTACAGCAAGTAACGTTAGCAGACCCGGAGTCCGGCTGGCGGAGCGCTAAGTTAGACGATTTCCCGCGTGGTAAGGGAGCCTCTGTTGCTTTACTGTTGCTTTACTGTAACTTAGCCCTCTCTAACTTAGTTAACTTAGATAACGTTAAC
This sequence comes from Saccharata proteae CBS 121410, assembly GCA_010015785.1. Taxonomy (NCBI): domain Eukaryota; kingdom Fungi; phylum Ascomycota; class Dothideomycetes; order Botryosphaeriales; family Saccharataceae; genus Saccharata; species Saccharata proteae. The sequence goes on from ML978725.1 coordinate 409,718, forward strand.
ATAACTTTAGCAGGGGGGCTGGTTGATTCGAAGAGAGTCCCGCGTCGCGATAACTTAACGTTAGTGCACGCGACCTCACCTCGACCAGCTCGTGCGCAATGAGACTGCAGAAAACTACTACACCAGCGCTCAAGAGTCATCAACAAAAGACTTTCGCTTCCTCTCCGTGCGCAGATCGTCAGATCGCTTCGAGATTCGAGCTTCCAGACCCGCAGGGCTAACTTTACCACCACCGCTAACAACTCCCGGCTTCCCGCTGCCACCTCCTCCGCTGCCCGCCATCCACTGACGCCTGGGACTCCCTGCACGTCTAAAGCTTCTGCATCAACGCTCGTCAAGCCCCGACGACGTACAAGATATCCCGAGTCCTTGTAGCCCGACCTGTCAAGGCCCGATCAACTTCTCTGCCACTGCCACCTGTATGTCCGCTGTTTCCCCGCCATCGTACCTATCCGTCTGACTTCGCATCCCGACCAGAATCACCGAATGCAACTTACACCTGTCATCTGGACTTTTGAAGGACTTTTCTAGCACAAGAGCCTGGGAGTCTACTTCTGTTGTATTTCATCAGCGGCTTCAAATCCTTATCGCCCGTACTACAAGGGCACCCGCACTTTTCCTATCTTACGGGCGTAAGGGGTTCTGCCTCCCCTCAGCACTTTGCAATATGGATTTACAGTCCTCTCTGCCGGATCAGCCCCAGCATCACTCTCAGACCAGTCCCTCTACACAGCGGGAATCGCCCTCGCCAACCTTGACGGCTGCAGGCAAGCCAGTCCAACCCCATGTTCCGTCCGTCCCATCCCGGATCCGCCGCCGCAACAGACTAATCACATCATGCCTGGAATGCAGGTATGTCGTGTGCTGAAGGCCTGCTGGACAAGCAAAACTGACCAGGCCCTGAAGGCGCCGAAAGCTCAAATGCGACAAACAGCATCCGTGTACCAATTGTACGAAGTTCGCCAGAGATTGCGTCTTCCTAGCACCGGCGCTGGACGCCGCAGCCCAACTGAAGTTGGCCGAGATCAAAGAGAAGATGGGCTCTCTCGAGCGAACCCTTGAAGAAGACGTCGCCCGCAAACCAAGAAGACGATCAGAGTCCAAGACCCGGCCAGGTCATAACCTGCCAGGTCTCGAAGAAGGCTCTAGCGAGGACGAGCTCAGTGATCCCGAAGATGAGCGAGGTTTGGAGCCTACGCCTCTGGCTACTATGGACGCTACTTATGATGTTGACGCCGACGACAACCTTATGGACCTGGGTGTGTCGTTCGGTAGGATGAGGATCACTGAGAGGATCGGTGGTTTTGTTCGTCCCAAGTTTGCCGAAGAGGTGAGTGTGTAAACCAGAAAACAGCACAGAGAAATTTGGCTAAAGGATTCCTACAGCTCACCGAGGCACTGAAAGAGGTGCCAGACGAATTTTTCAACGTCAACCTTCCTCATCCCTTATCTAACAACTCCAATCCTGCCTCGTATCTGCTCCCTGGGCCCGATTACTTGGCTCCTACGGCCAGCTTTTTCTTTGCTCCAACTGTTAGGAAGACCACTTTACTGAATTCTCTGCCTGCAAAGTCCATGACGGATACGCTGTTGAAGCAGTACTGGCTCGCGGTGCACCCAATAGCACCATGCGTGCATCGGCCATCGTTCGAGAGACAGTACGCAGTCTTCTGGAGAGATATTTCCAACGGCACCGAGCCTCGACCATCGTTACAGGCCTTGATTCTCTCTACGATGCTGTCTGCTGCAGTCAGCCTCCCAGAAGAAACGATCACCATTGAGTACGGTACTTCCAAGGCGGAGCTTGTCGAGAACTTCAAAGAAGGTACCGAAGCAGCCCTGTCAAGAGCAAATCTAGTCAGGACGGCCAAGTTGGAAACACTTCAGGCTTTTGTGATGTATCTTGTATGTCGAGACCAGCTTGAACCAGATAACTTTTGAGGTCTAATTTTCACAGATCCCTCTTTGCCGAAGCGATTGCTCTCGAGCACATTCAGCCCTTACAGCGATGGCCATTCGCCTTGCAGAGTGTATGGGACTGCATCGAGACGGCAGCTACTATGGTCTATCGGCTGTTGAGACGCATATCCGAAGACTGGTATGGTATCAGCTTTGTTTTCTCGATATTCGGGTCTGCGACTCAAGCGGACCGCGCCCACAGATTCGAGAGGACGACTTCGACACCAAATTCCCCCTGAACGTTGACGACGCAGACTTTGAATCTGAGTGGCCACCTACAAGAGATGCAGACCGATTCACCGATATGACGGTTGCACGCATGCGATTCGAGTGCGTCGAAATGGCTCGCTTGGTCTGGTTCGAGCGGCCGCGGGTGGAGAAGAAGCAGACGAGTATCACTGCACTGCTCGGCAAGATCCAAAACTTTCGTAACGCGATGGAGAAGCGCTACTACCCGATGCTCAACCACAAAGTGCCGATACATAATCTGTGTCAGCTGGTGTACAACATCCTGTCGCTGAAGCTACACCTCATGGTGCTGCATAGGTATAACAGCAACATGCATCGTGTAATGCCAGATCGTTTACGGCAGATCTTGATGAGCTCGGGAACACTGCTACTCGAGAACGCCATAGCTCTGGAGACCTCTCCGTCTCTCAAACCATGGGTGTGGTACAGCGGTAAGCCTCTCCACTCCCCGTTTTGCATCGCACCGCCCACTAAGTTATAAAAATCAAGGCACACACCAACAATGGCACTCCGCGCTCCTTCTCCTCGCCGAACTCTACGCCAAAGACCCCAACCCCGCTGACGAATCCCGCGTCTGGCGCTGCCTCGACTACGCCTTCTCCCTCCCGCCCTCCATGACCATCCTCGAAAAAGCAAAATATGTCCTCGCCGGCCTGCGCGACCGCACCCTCGTTTACCAGAACCTGCGCAAGATGAAGGCCCCCACCGTCATGGAGCAGCCCATGGGTCCGCGTCCCTACACCCTCGCCATCGACCACGCAGCCCGCATCTGGTATCCCAGCGTCGCCATCAAGGCAGAGAGCCAGCGCCTTGTGCCGGGTCAGCTCGGCGAGCCGGGTAAACTGACGCCAGAGGAGTACGGGTTGAGTAATCCGTTCACGGGACATGCGAGGGCAAGTGCGAGTCCGACGAATCCGGCACAGGGACTCGCGTCAGTGCAGAATGGTGACTCGGTGCAACCACAGGGTCAGGGTCAGGGTCTGAGTAGACCACATGGACAGGGACAAGGGAGAAGGCAGGAGTTCCAGGGCGTGATGAATCCAGGAGGAGGGACGATGCCGAGCTGGCCGAGTGGAAGTGGGACGGGCAATAGTGAGAGTCCGAGCGATGAGGCGATGCTGGAGATTGACTGGGTAAGTTTTATTGTGGCTTCTTTCTTGCCTTCAGTCTTCGTCTCTCGACCCAACCACCACATGTTATCCCCCTCTTCACCTAGTCGCTCACGCCCGCCCACTGTTATCAACCAACTAATCCTCCCCACAGAACGAGTGGGACAAACTCTTCCCCCAAGCCCAAGACTTACAAACCGGCGACGTTTTCATCCCAGCCTTCAACTTACCAGTCGAGGATCTCGGCTCCTGGGAGCATCTTCAACAGCAGCAGCAGGAGCAAGAGCGAAGGTTTCAGCAACATCACGGGCAGCCGCAGCACCCACAACAACACCAGCACCAGCATCAAAGTTAGCATCGGCAACCGCAATCGCAACCGCAACCGCAACCGCAACCGCAACCGCAACCGCAACCGCAACCGCAACCGCAACCGCAACCGCAACCGGGACCGCAAGCGGTTCCGCAAGCACATCAGCATCCACATCCACAACTGCAACCAGAACCACAATTTCCCCAGCACCAGCACGGCGGCGACCAGAGGCCACAACATGGCGTCCAGAAGATGTTCCAGCAGCAGCATGAACAACAACCGTGATATCGGAAGCCACGTACTCGATTGTCTCACTTGGCAAAAGCTTCTGTGGGGGTTCAAGTGGTGTTTGCGGAGTGATATTGGCGATATTTTCGTTTTTGCTATAGACATACGATTACGATCTACCCGCCGTCACTTCCCTCGTTCCTCTCCAGTTCTTCGTCTCTCCCTGCAACCGGATCTTCAGCGGCATGCAGGGAAGATTTACATGCCTGTCAAAGGATGTGTTGACGATACTCGTGACTCCCTCATCTAGGATGTAAACGTTACCTACATTTCTGGTCGTGCATTGATGGAGCGCTCTCGCTCAACGTAACGTCTTTTGCAGCTCGATGGTTGCCGACGATAGCTGTCGTCTTTATCGGCATGCGGGACCAGGCGTGGAGCTCAGCGGCCACCGAACCCGCGGGATTGATCTCCATGAGCGTTTCGATCCCATGGAACGGGTTCGAGGGCTCGGGACGTGGGGTTCGGCGAGAGCAATTGTAGGCTTGCCAAATGCATGTTATTGGTGAAGGGCGTCGCCGGGAAAGATAGATGCGTAGGTTGAGAACGAAGCCTGGTGCGACTGTTCGTTACTAGGCTTGCTTCGACCTCCTAGATATATGCCGTGCGGGTGGACTCCAACATCCTCTGGCAGTAGGGCGGTTGTACTTAGACCTAGAAAAAGCGTTATAAAATCGCTTCGACTGCCTGAGAGTTCCGAACTGGGTTTGCTTCAAGATGGGTTGAAATGCGGTTCGGATGGATTCGACTGCATCATGGCCACAACTAAACTACATGATTATGCAAGGACTTCCAATGTTTTCGCTTATGTGCAGTTCAGGTGACAGATAGGGCTCTGCTTTACTCGCGTCATCTGTTACCAGCACATCTTGCCAATCTTTCACCGCTACAGGTGACCTTCCCTCCCCAGATACTCGACATCGTACATTGCACTGGCTCAGCTCTTTCGGCGTTTTTCTGGTACATCCGTACTCTGTCTCTTTCTTCGTACAATCACGCGTGAGCCTTGTCGGCGTTACTCTGATTGGAACCAGTCTACAAGGCGCATTTCCATTCGTCACTTCTTGTCGTGTTATTCTTGGCGAACGTAGGGAATCTGTTTCCCCGGTTGCGAATGGTGAGGCGTCTATATGTATTTTCCTTCTGGATCGAGCTTGTCCAATGCTTCCATCGACTTCTCGTACCTGAATCAAAATGTCAGCCAGCCAATTCATAACACTAGGAAACTTCCACGCTGCTCCGTGGAGAAGAAATGTGGAAGGAGAGGACACGTCAAGAACATACATAGTGAACACGATTCCACCACTCATGATCAGCCTCGCCAGTCTGGGCACCGCTCCACTCCAGAACGTCAAGATGCCCTCCTCCTTAAAGATCCTAGCCGCGCACACAAAGCTGTTCTTGTACTCCTGCCGCGCCTCGATACTCTGCATGCGCGTCTTGATAGTGTCCAGCGGCATCGTCACGTAAACAGTGATGATGCCTGCCAGCCCACCGATGCCAAATGTCGACACGGCGCCCAGCTTCTCGCCCGGTGCAACGTAAGACTGCGCAATCTGCCGTAAGGTGGTGTATGAGCCGAAGCGCGTGGCTGAGTTTGCGGCTTGGCGGGCGGTCGTGGGGACGAAGCCTTTGAAGAAACCGCGGACACCTTGCTCGCGAGCGATAATGGATGTACCGTGTAGGAAGCCGCGCATACGTGGCTTGGCGGCTTTACGGTCATCGATGCTGGTTTGTGGTGTTAGTACGGTTTGCTGCCACATTGGAGCATATTGCATGCGCCTGAGATCACGGAGAAATAACCCAGAACCAAGGAAAACTCACAGCTGTGTCTTTATACTCTCGAACGGCGTCACCGCCAACGCGCTCTCTGTCACGCCCGCGCCGAACCCAGCAACCACGTTCATCGGCCCACTAACCTTGCCATCCGCGTCTGCTAGCATGGTCTTGTACTGGTCGAATGCAACGAAACGGATTCCAGCTTTCAGCGAATTTCCAATGATGAGCGTCGTGCATCCGGCATACCACTGCGAGCCGAATGGTGGCCACGGCAGCTTCTTGCCATCGGGCAAGCGGCGGTTCAACTGCGTGCGTGTCTTTGCGAATTCGGCGGGGTAGGTGATGGCAATTTCGACAGCGCCGGCAGTGCTACCGGCGATGATGGAGCGGAGAGCGCTAGGCTGGGAGGTAAGTCGGTGAGTATAAGTATACAGGAATGTGCGGTGCAAGAGGTGCGAGGTCAGAGGTGCTGCACAGCATTTGCATGTTCAATGCGAGGAGGTATTCGGTACCTTTTTCTTCTTTTGTTCCACGGCAGCCATGATGAGCGCTGTAGGGAGAGGCTACTAAGAATATATGGAAGATGGCTGTGGAAGGGTAGAGGGAGCCCGAGAATATATGTAGGCGGAGGACTGCGGCGGGTTGCTCGATATTCCCGAGTCTTGGTACCAAGGTTGTGGGCGGCGGATGTTAGCTGGCTTGATCTTCCACAGGGAAAGCACAAGCGTCCTCCAGATATACTCAAAGACGACTATGGGCTTGCTTTGGTGTCTTGGGAATATGCAGCGCGGGCTTGGTGGGAGTTTCTTTGGTGTTGCAGTGCAGGCTGGGCCGATTTCGCGGAGGACGGAGGTTCAGACGAGGGCGACGACCGTGCGTCATCTTTACTTCTCGCGTCCATCGCATCACCCATCAAGTCTCTGTCAACTCTGAGCTTTTCACTTTTTCAATCCTCAATTCCACCTTCTCATCACCTCCATCGCCACAATGTTCGCTCTCCGTACCCTCGCGCGCTCTGCGCCCCGCCTCTCTATTGCGTCCGCCACCAGGACTGCCCGTCCTCTGTCTTCCGCCGTCCGCGCCTCCAAGTTCCAGCCCGTCCTCTGCCAGGCGTCTGCCTTCCACACTACCCGGATAGTGCGCTCGGACGAGGAGCTGGTGGCCAAGCTTGAGAAGGAGCTCCGCGAGGAGAAGGTGGACTTCTTCGACCAGCCTCACGAATTCTCGACCAGTGTCCGGGACTTCTTGGACAACAGCGATTTCAAGATCGATGACCAGCCGGGCAAGGAGGAGGTTACGCTGACCAAGACCGCAAATGGCGAGACGTAAGTTGAGAAGTTTTCCCATTGGCTGGATGGTTCTTGGGGAGATGGAAATCCAGCGATTCACATGGAAACCTTTTTCTCCGAGCCATCTCAGCAGATTTCGCCGACGCAGCCTGTCCGTATCTGGACCCCGGCTAACTCTTTTTTTAGCATCAAGGTCGTCTTCACGACCGCCGATTTTACCGATAACATGGAGGAGGGCATGGAGGAGGATGACGATGCTATGCTGGACGAAGATGAGGACGCCTCCTCGATAATGGGCAACCAAGGCGGCGCCAACACCAAGGGCTCCGTCGCTCGCGGCCGCACTAGTGATGGCAACATCAGGGTCGCACCCGAAGACAAGGTCTCTCCCGCCGACCGCCCCGAGCTCGAGGACGACGCCGAGAACGACCAGTACGATGAGGAGGACCATGCTCAAGCCTTCCCTGCCCGCGCCTTCATCACCATTACCAAGGACGGAGACAAGGGTGCTCTGGTTATCGAAGCTGTCGCTCAGGACTCGCAGTTCTCCATTTCCAACGTGAACTACATCCCCACCAAGGACCTTGTGGACCCCTCCAGCGCCGAAGCCGACTGGAAGCGGAGGAACCTCTACCTGGGCCCGCCTTTCGGCAACCTCGACGAGGACCTGCAAATCCTGCTTGAGGACTACCTCAACGCGCGCGGCGTCAACACCCAGATGGCTCTCTTCATTCCTGACTACGTCGACTTCAAGGAGCAGAGGGAGTACGTCCAGTGGCTGGAGAACGTCAAGAACTTCGTTGCCAAATAAGCGAGCTGTTCTATCTCTTGTACTGACGTGTGGTTGACGAGCTATCTGGGTGCAAAAAGGGCTGCGTAGGCGTTGATATCACTGTTTCATGTAATATACGAATGTTCTCTACTTTGGTTTGACGACGACCATAGTGCTTTCTTCCTTGTATTCTCTCTCTTTACATACGCCTCTCATACCTCATACCTCATCTCCGCTCCTACCGAATATGGAGGGAGATTACAGAGCTGCGTCCTGCAGCTGAACTGGATCCGTAATATTGACGAAATAAAGTCCCCGCATTGGCACATTTTCGGCTAACCTCTCCAGTCACGTTGAACTGCCCCTTTCAGTTGCGCTGAAGACAGCTAAGCCTACTTCTCTATACAAAGATCACCTACAGGATCCCTCCTGGACCACCACAAGTCGAAGAAACGAATATTCGGTGCAAGCTGGGTGTTTCATTACATGACCGAGGAAGTCTATGTACAGCCTCATCCTGTCTCCAAAGTTGCGGTATTTCCACACTGCCTTCTTCACTGATATAGTGATTTGGTACTTCCATTTCCATAACCTCCTTAAGTAAGACGGTAAGGCTTGCCAGCTACAATTTCAGATGGTGAGGTATCTCACCGCTTGTTATTTAGGACGGTAGTGAACCTCATCTGAGAAGATTCTAGTTAGTAAGACAAGCGCTAATATCATATCTCTCCTTGCATCCCTTTTCCAACAGTGTCCCGCGATCAGTGTCATCCGCTTTGTCTTCCTAGCCATAGTCAAGCCTACTTCCCCTATAAAAATACACTCCTCCAACAAAGACTTGGACAACCAAAGTCGGGTCAATGGATACTGTTAAGCCGAACATCAACCTAGATTTACAGCTACAGTTGATCGTGGGTCGAAGCCAAGTGCATTGTTCCATTTCCTTCTCCAGCTGCAAGCTCTAGGCAGCAGGGCTCTAAGACGTTAACGCCTCTCACCGCCTGTCACGTGGAGCGTCGGTGAATCTCATCGGAGAAGGTTCCGGGCGGTTAAGTATTACCACCGCTCCGTAAAGTGTCTCTTGTTGCATTCCTCTTTCTTACTCCCTTCATAGTAGCATTACGCGATTAGCTCCATCCCACCTAGCGACATACTTCCTCGCCCCAATCAATCATAGTAATCCTATAAAAAGATCACTACAGAATCTTCCTCTCCAGAATCTTCGACAACCTAAAAGTCGGTTTAATGGGTACTGATCAACGCAAGACTTGGATTCAATTGCCAAAGGTTTCACAGCTACAGTTGATCTTGGGTGGAAGCCAAATGCGTTCTTCCACCTCCTTCTTCCTCGTCTGATACTTGGAGATTCCTAGCTTTTCCTCATGTTGGAACTTTCCAGTTAATTGGACTGTCAAACTCTAGGGCGGTGACGCCTCTCACCGCCTACTACGTGGGACTGCGGTGAATCTCATTGGAAAGCTGTAAGGACTACTACCGCTAGTGTGTCTCTTCTCGTAGGTATCCCTTCCTTCATAGTCAATAATAGTGTCATGAGGTCGGCGTCATCTGATGCACCTTCATTACTACAGTCAAGTCCATTCGCCCTATAAAAAGACCACCCAGAGACACTTCCTCCCACCAAATCTTGGACAACCAAAAGCCATTTTCCATGGCAGACGCCACGACCGGGGATTCAGGTTTATGGCTGGGAAGTTGAAGAAACTAGCTATATCTTCCACCTTATTCTCCGCCGCCTGTTACTCTGAGGTTCCTGATCGGGCTTTTCTCATTGTACGGTTTCAGTCAATTGGACTGTCAAGCTATAGGCGGTAACGTATCTCACCACCCGCCACGTAAGGCGGCGGTGACTCTCATTGGAGAAGTTTCTAGGCGTTAATAAATACTGCCGCTACTATATCTCTTCCTATGTTCCTTTCTTAAATTTAGTATTATGTGACTAGTTTACTATGTCATCCGATCAGCTCTTCTTACTAGTCGAGTCCACTTAGTGCACTCGCCCTATAAGAAGCCCACCTACAGAATCCTCCTCCGCTAAGTCTTAGACAAGTAAAAGCTAGTTCAACCGCCCCGCATTCATAACTCGATGTAGGGTTTATGACCGAGGGGTCTTGCAGCTATACGTAGACGTGTAAAGATGAATCCTTCCCTAGCTATCTTGACTTGCATCAGCGATTACGGTCTAGACGGTAAGGCATCTCACCGCCTACTATGTAGGACGGCGATGAATCTCATCATAGAAGGTTCTGGGTGGGAAGGACTACTACTTCTACTGTGTATCTTCTTACGTTTCGTCCTCGACAGCAACCTCACGCGACTAGCGTCATCTGATCAACTCTCCTTACCATAACCAAGCACGTATAAAAAGACCACCAACAGACACTTCCTCCCACTAAATCTTGGATAACCAAAAGCCAGTTCAGAAACACCGACTCGCAACCCGATTTAGGGTTCATGGCCAAGGAGTTTGACAAAGACACATGCAATGGGAGTATTGCTAATCTTCCACCCCATCCATGTACTACCGTGCCCTCATTGGAAGTCTATCTTTGCTCAGAGTTGTACGTTTCCAGTCAATTAGGATTGTTGAGCTCCGGCGGCAAGACTCGAGGGCGGCGACGCTTCCCACCGCTTGTCACGGGGGACGGCGGTGAGTGGCGTCGGAAAAGGTTCTGGACGGTGACCGCTAGCGTGGGTGTTTGTTTGGGAAGAATGCAATAGGAGTGACAGAGAAGGCAAGTCTACAATGCAGCGGCATCCTTGTTCAAGGTTTCTCGGACAATAGGGATACAAATACCATGCGGATATGTAGTATGCAATTGTCTTGGAAGGCTAAGAACTTACATCGGTCGATATATATACCCATCCCTCGGCCCGACTAATTCGTCGTGACCGGACTACACTGTCGAAGCAAGCCAGAATTAACCCTCTACCTGTATTGAAGCAAGTCGTATTTCGAGGCCTGGTCAATCCTATCATAGCCGGACTACGCCGTTGACGCAAGTCAGAACTACGCCTCCACCGGTTCTTGAAGCAAGCCTCGAGTCCAGCACCTGCGCTATTCGAGTATTTTGGACAGCGTTCACCAGTCGACAAAAGCAAGTCTGCCTTTCAATGCAACCACGCTGTTGAAGCAAGCCAACGCCTCAACCTGTCTTGAAGTGAGCCTCGAGTCCAACTTCTACATCAAAGTGGCCTGGACAATGCCCACTGGTGAATAGAAGCAACTCCAAGTTTCAGCATGACTGCACTATTGAAGCACGCCCAACAACACTTCCACCCACCTCGAAGCAAATACCCTTGAATCAAACTCCTGGGGTTGAATCATGTCTGGACAGCGTGTACTAGAAGACAGAACTAAGTCCACCTTTCCATATCCAGCAAGTCCAAGCAAATGCGCACAGCCGACAGCGAAGAGGTCGAAGCGCTATCTTAGAACCACACCTCCACCCATCCCGAAGCAAGCCTTGAACCCACCTCCCACGCTCTCAAAGTGAATCCGGACAGTCGTCCACGAGAAAGCAAAACCAAATCCACCTTCTACTTCCAGCATGCCGAAGCAAGTCCGCACAGCAGATGGCCACGAGAAGTCGAAACACGCCCGTCTAACGTTACTCGGCCAGCTCGCAACACGAGCGGCGAGCCCACGGGGTCTTCATTCCGCAGATGCGCTTCTTCTGGAAGACCCGGGAATGCTGACATCACGCCGACAGAGCTGGCGATCACATGGCCCAGGGCCCGGGTATATAAACGAGCACCGTGAACCCTCCTCGCCACAACCACCACGCCGACAAACGGCAACGTTGGATGCGAGATTACGGCTTTCTGGCAGGTAACGATCGGTGTTTCGAAAATTGTGCGACTATGCATGCATGGCCTTGGCCGAACTTTGTGTTGTTTTTGACAGTGATGATGGAGATCATGAAGAAGGCGAGTGACGGGGACAAGGAATACCATGTGCAAATGATGATGATGGAGTGTATCGTTGACGTTTCCTTCCTCGCTTGCGTTGTAGATCGAATAGGGCAGACGGTGTGGTAGAAGAACACGCTCTCCCTTGAGAGTGGGACTGGATTTCTCCAATTACTCCATCTTGAGCCAGGGAAACCGAGGAAGATAACAACGGGAGAGTGTGAAGGAGAAGGATGCTGAACAAAGCTGAGCCCTATTAATACTACCTTACCATTGGGTGGGTCACGTGGGCACATGCCACAATGAAGATCAAGGAACATCTACGCCAAAACTTTGGTTTGTCGGTCACCATAACCAATGAATCGACGTCGGATGCCCAGCTTCACCACGCAAACACGCATGCGCCTGGACCCGAACCTTTAATTGTCTGCAATCTCCGTTCCAGATTTCTATGTGTACAGCCAGCCACCAAATATCCATACATTTAGCCTACCACATAGCTCGCAGAAGCAAAAAGACGCCGATACAATGAAAATCAGCGAGCCGACCGCCCACCGGGGTATGATGTCCATTCCACACGCGTGCAAAGAGAACGGCGCTTCCGCACCATCTATCCAAGCCCAATGCTCCTGCTCGGGCACAATCATTGGCCCTTCAAGTCCGCTTCCTCCGCGCTCTCCTCTTCTCGCCCAAAGCAAGACGCCGGGCTGATGCTTATGACCGACCTTTGTGACAACGATGGAAAAGGAAAAGTGACAGGACGAAAAACGCCAACGCCTTCAAATGCCTCGCTGAACCTTTGCCTCGCAACGCTTTTTGTGTTTCTAAACAGAGATTATGGAAAAGAGATAAAAGGAATATTGTGATCGTGTTGATCGAAGGGCGGCTCTCGCGAGCGTGTAGAAGAAGGTGAAAGAGGACTGGGAGCAGGAGATATCATCTCTGCGTACTCTCCGGGTCCTCCTCTCCAGGCAACAAAATCTCATGCCCGGTCCCGTTCCTCACCCAAAAGCTCGCCACGCAGCCGATCGCGCTGACAGCCGCGACGACCCACCAAGCCATGCCCACCATGCCCTTCTCAAGCCCAACGCCGTACCAGTACCCCGCCGCGATGGGGCCAACGGTACGGAACGTAGACGAGACGGACTGGCCGATGCCGTGGATAGTGGCCAGGACGCTAGGGTGCGGCGACGAGTTGTTGAGCAAGATGATGGAGGCGGGGAGCGCGAAGGTGCGGGCCGAGACCTGCAGCGTCAGGATCATGCTGATGCCGAGCCAGACCCAGAAGCCGGAGGCGGGGGAGGGGGCGGCGGAGGGCGAGGGGAGGAGGGAGAGATAGGGAGCCAGGAAGTAGGCCAAGGGGAAGAGGAAGAGGGAATAGCGGAAGCAGCGCATAAGGCCGAAGCGGCCGTTGGCCCAGGGATAGATGGAGAGTTGAAGGAAGAGGCCGACTATGCCGAGGACGGCGAGGGCGAAGCCGATGGCGGCGGGCTCGAAGGCTAGGCCGCCGGAGAAGAGGAATGGGTTTGCGCCGCGTTTGGCGAGCTTTTGGGTGGCTTCAACAGCGGGGCGGTCGGTGGAGAGGAAGACGATCCAGAGGGAGGAGAAGGCGCTGAGCGATCGTGTTAGCGGGGCGTGCGCCGAGGTTTTGGAAATGGCTAGAGCTTACCCCATATGGAAGTCAAAGATAGCAATCGAGAGGAGCACCCAAAGCACGTTTGCGGTCCAAATCCTGTTGAACGGAAGGACCTGCTGCTTTTTCGACTGCACGGGCTTTTCCATGTGGTAGCTTGGTGTGACAGGAGACGACATCTCCATCGCCTCGCCTTCGCGCATCGAGAGCAAACCCATCTGTTGCGAGTTGTCCACGAGCGCATAACCCCTGCCCTTGTTCTGGAATGTAGAGATCCACTTCTTGAAAGTATCGATGGGGCCTGGAGGAGGCGATGATGCGTTTCTGATACTGGCGAGTGTCTCGCGGGAGAAGAAGTAGACGAGCGCTGCTTCGGCAATGAGGAGGACGGCGCAGAGCAAGTTGGGGAGCGCATATGGGTAAGTCTCCATCCAGCCCACGCCATCGGCGCCGCCAAAGACGGAGTTCTCCCCAAAGAGCTTGGGGTATGAGACTACGGGCTCGACGAGCAGGCCACTGAGAACTGCAGCAACGGATTAGCATCAGCGCCAGCAATGGCTCTTCTTTGCGCGCTCTTACTTGGTCCCAAAATATTGGCAACATTGAAGGCAAGCGGAAGCAACAAGAATGCGCGCGAGTGCCATCTCTTGTCCACCGTCTCGGCAACCATCGTCCGGGCGGAACCGATAGTTCCGTTGATGGCGCCACCCAGCATCCTCCACACGGCTGCGGACAAAAAGCTATGCGCGAAACCCACGCCCAGGCAGGAGAAAGCGGTTCCCACGAGACCTATGAGCAGCACTCTTTTCCTGCCGGACCAGGGCATGTCCGCGACACGGCCCCAGACGACGGCGGTGACAATCTGGGCGGCAGTAAAGCTGCCCTGCAACACGCCGGCCTGGTGGGAGATGGCCGAATCCGGAAGGGTGGGATCAAAGGACTTGAGCTGGTGGACCATGTAGGTCTGCAACGAGGCCATCTGGAAGAAGTCGACGAAGCGGGAGACGGCGAGGACGGCCAGCTGGCCCTTGTGCGGCATGTTGGCCCATGAGGCGGGAGGCGGGGGCTTGTTGATGGACTCGGTGGGGGAGTGGTCGTCGGCATCGTCGTCGTCGTAGAAGGCCTGCTGCTCGACGGTGCCGAGCGAGGTCGTCCTGGCGTGCGGGTTACCCATACTGGGCGTCTTCTTGTGCATCACGAGAGGCGGCTGGCTGCGGGCCTCGGAAGCATGGCGATGGTGGATCTTTTGTGAAGAGCGGACGGCAGAACCGGAGCTGTCGGTGGTGGGCTCTCCACTGCTGGCGGATCGTGTACGCATGGTGCTCGCAAGTGGCGGCAGTGAGCTTCCATGTCTGGGCAAGCAAAAGTCTTGTTAAGTGCTGGGGGCACAAGGGCTGCCAGTCGGCGATAGCGGAGAGACGGGCAGGATGGCAGGTTGGGGGGGGGGGGGGGGGGGGGGGGGGGGGGGGGGGGGGGGGGGGGGGGGGGGGGGCAAGGGTTGAGGGCAGTGGGCAGTATGGGGCACCTGGAGTGGTGGAGTGGGAAGAGACGTCGTCAGCAGGCACACGCAGGCACACGCGGGCTCGCAGGCGCAGACACACGCAATGCTTCAGCGCGGGCGGGGGAATCAAGCATAAGGACAAGGGAGGAGTGGGAGTGTGGCAGCAGACTGGGGGCGTGGCCTCTAGCGGCTTGGCATTACGCGTCCGACATTCTGCAATACGGACACGTACAGTGAGTACTGAGTACTGAGTACACACAGCGTACAGTCAGCAGAGCCTCGGCACAGCTCCGGTCCTCGGCGCCTCTCTCTCTCTCATTGTCCTGTCCTCGGGCCTCCCAGATTGCTGATTGCTGATTGCTGCAATGGGCTGGATACTCATCATCCCCGCGGCCGACTGCCATTTCCCCCTTGAGCCACAACAGACAATCCTGCGACGTGCCAAGCTCCTGCCAAGCTCTTGCCAAGAGACCCGCTTCGGGAGAGAAGGGAAGGGCCGGCGAGGCGCCTCTCAGCCTGGGAAAGACTTGCGAGCGCTGCGCAGCCAGTCAGCCTGCCAGCCAGTCAGCCTCCACCAACCCACCAACCCCATCGCCCACCAATCAACAACACCCAACACCTCGAATCAGTCGTAGTAGTCACGTTCAGATGTCTTGATATCTCTGCCGTCGCATATCTCGCTGCCCCTCCCTCCACGGACCGACCTCCACGGAACTCCGCCAAGGAACTCCCGCCAAGGAACTCCCTCCCTCTCCCCTTCGCTTCGCACCCCTGAACCCGGCTGACGTCACCCCCGCTCTCAACCGTCTGGAGACTGCGGACTGGAGACTGCGGACTGGAGACTGCGGACTGGAGACTGCGGACTGGAGACTGGAGGCCGGAGACTGGAGACTTGGAGGCGCCCGTGGGTGTGTGTGTGTGGCATTTATTAGATATGGACGCTACACTTGCTTTTTCACATTGATTCTCTATCCCACCACTCACACTGCTCAGCGCCCACTCCACCACCCGTCCACGCGCTTGGCCCATCCCGCTTCCTCCTCTCCTCCTCCCTCCTCTCCTCCTCCCTCCTCTCCTCCTCTTCACATCATGACCCCGCCTCTGCGTCGCCCTCCACCCGCGCATATCGCTTCCCCATCCACTGCTGTCTTGCGCCCTGGGGCACCATCATCTCCTGCAAGCTAACCGCCGTCTGCGACACCGTCCGCCTCGCTCTGCTCATGCCCTTGCGCGCCCGGTGCTTGTACAGGCAGACTGCCAGCGTGACCAGTATCGCCATGGCTATCAGGAGCGGTCCGCCGATGCTCGCGAGAAAGGAGCCCATCGTCTTTGGGAGCGCCCTGTAGTAAGTAGCACTATTAGTGCCCGTGTTCCACTGAGCGCCGCCATTAGCGACGTACGGCACCTTGTTCTCAATGTGCCCATCTCCCAACGGGCCCTGCTGCATGCACCCGTAGTCGTCGCACGCCGCCATCAGCGCTGCAGACGGCACAAACGTCTTGGTCACCGCCGACCGCCGCAGCACCCGCCCGCCCGCATCCACCGCCTCGGCGTACGTGAACATCTTGACGTCCGGAATGCGCAGCATCGTCTCGAAGCCCGTCTTCGTCGCCGTCGCGAGCCGCTCCCACGGCCCCTCCGCACTGTGGCTGCCGTAGAAATCCCACTTCCGGACCTCGGTCGCCCCGTTCCAGGACACGTACAAGGCCATGCCAGCCACGTTGGTTCCCGTGCGCGAGTACGTGAACAGCGCCGGGTTGTCGACCGGCGTGCCCTTCCACTGGAACTTGCTCGCTCTGTAGTTCATCACTCCCGATTCGGGCTGTGCGATCTTGCCGTAGCTGACCGCTTCGCCTGTGGCCAGGTGTTCCGAGAAGTAGGGCTTGTCACCCCACCCGATGAAAACGTGCCCGTCGTCCAGAGTCTGCATGTTGCCTTGGGATCCGGCAAGCAGGCAGTTCTCCTCCGGTGCGAGCCACTCGCGCGTCATCGTGGCCGTGTTCGTCACGTGGTCAATCGCAATCTGCATCCCCCGCGAACACGGATTCGTGATGTTGAAGTTGTTGCTGGCATTGTCGAACAGCGTGAGGACCGTGTGCGTGCCGTTCTCCTTCCTCCATCTGGCGTGGTGCTGGCTCGAGAAGTGCAGGTTGATGTTCTGGAACGTCGGGTTTGCGCCGTTCAGCTCCCACATGACGCTGCCATCCTTGCCCGATAGCTTGTACACGGCCGCGGTGTGACGGGCCGAGATCAGGTAGTCGCCGTCGGCGTTCTTATCAATAGAGTTGATGTGGAAGTAATCCCATGGCGATCCGGGTGTCAGGCCATCGCCGCTCGTATCTGTCGTGGCGGCCATTGTGTACGTGAAGCTGGGGGAGATGTGATCCAATGCCCGCCATTCAAAGTTGACCGCTCCGGTATCAACGTCCACCTCTTGGAACACAGAATCCACTATCCAACCCATTCCCCCTTCAATCCCGTAAGGCGCCAGGTCGTACTGGCGCGTCTGGTAAATGGTGATCAGAGCCGACTTGCCGCCCTCGATCAAACGGTATTCGTGCATATCGCCGGTCGGGGTCGCGCCTCCGCTCTCAACCGTCTTCACGGTGCTGTATGTCTCGTCCATGATGACTCCATGGCCTCTGGCGAAGCCCTGGAACTGCTCTCCCTGGAAGAAGCACAGGTGGTCCTTCCCCTTGTATTCGCAGACTTTCGGCGCGTGTGATGTGTGCGGGCCCGTGAGACCGGCTCCGGACCAGACGAGTTCCTATAAGCCAGCAGGTCAGCTTCAGCTCACGCGAGGAAGCTTATGGGAGGGGGGGTGTGTCGCACTCCATGATTATCGTATATGTATGGGCCTGGGTCGATATTACGATAGGGTGCTACAAAGATGTATCCGGGCGAAACAAGCTGGGGGTATAAGATGTCGAAGTGGAGGATCGGCGCGTGAAGCTCTGGTCTCTGTGGAAATGGTCAGAAAGATGGGCCCGTGTGAGCTTGAGCGCGGCGGGCGAGCATACAGTGTGGAAAAAGTATGTGGGAGAAGTGAAATTATCCAGGTCGGCGAGAGCGCCAGTGATGAATGGCAGCAAAAAGAGAGACTTCTTAAGGAACGCAGCAGCGCACGAAAGACTTGGCGCAAATGGCGACATTGGGGGAGGGGGAGGAGTGTGTATGGCAAGAGAGGCCGCACATGGGCGCGAGGGGACGACAGGCTGGCGGTCTTGTTGTTCGGGGCAAAGAATATCATGGACAGATTGGAGACGTGATACACGCGCAGCAGAGGGCCGAGATGGTGACGCGGTCGACGGCGTGCTGGCTGCGGTGACGGGGCCAGGACACGCACGCCCCGACACAGACACTCGTCCAACTCGTCCAACAACTCGTCCAAATTGTCCAACTCGGGGCTCGAAGGAGCTGGACCGCTGCCCCTCGGACCCGCTCTCTCGCAAGGATCGCGGGCAGGCTCCGGGGACTGAGAGCGCTGAGAGCGTTGCGCTGGAGAGATCTGCTTCTGCTGCCGCTGCCCCTGGAGATTTGGTGGCCATTCCGTTGGCGGGGGGGTGCAAGAGTCGGAGCGAAAGGCGGCGGCGGAGTGCCAGGCGTGCAAAAACAGACCACCTCACAACTCACAAGACAACACTACTGGACGAAGTTGTTATTACTCAAGACTCAAGGGGCCCCTTTACTGCCTGCCGCTCAGGACCGCTGCGACAGCCCCCGTTGATTGGGATGCGCGTCGCCAAGCCCGCTCAAGGGCCCCTTGGCAATCGGCCGGCCTTCGAGACGACTGATGGAACGATACATGACATGCCCACCCTCTCCCCGGCGGAAACGACTCTCGCATCTCGTCGCTCTGCTGTGCCGCTGGCCACGCGGACGCACCTGATGTCTTGCCCGACGCTCAGATTCGTGGCCTGAGGGTCGACTTGGCACCCACTGTCGACCAAGGGAGTGGCATGTGGAACCAGCGTGACAGGCAAACATCCCCTCAACACTACTACTACACCACCGCACACTTTCACCGGCTGCAACGTTGGACCCTGATCATGCAAATTCCGATTATTAGTCTATGTGCGTCGCCCTGTCCGAGACGGCAAGCTACGTCTCACGAGACGCGCATGAGAATGCTTCTCATATGGTATATGTCGCAAGTAGACACCCTGGCTCTATCCATGATGCCCCTTCCAAACGCCGTTTCGCCTTTTCGGTGACGTCGTCACAAAGTCCAGATCGTCCCAGTCCCGATGCATGCACTGTCGCAAATCAAAAAGCAAAAAGTTGTCTGTACAGAAGCCGCGATGAGCCCGCTCACGCAAGCAGCTTGTGGCCAAAGAACCTGTGCAGTGTCATGCCCGACGCCAGCACGGTTGCGGCCACACTGCCTCCCACGACCAACGCCCTGAAAGCCGCGTTGTACATCTGGGCCCTGTTGCGACCGCGGCAGCGGTCGACAAAGCCGTCAGTGTCGTTGGTGTGCGGGAACTTGGTGTCCGGCACGGGGACTTCGAGGAAGTCGCACAGCGGGCCCCAGCCTTCACCCATGCGGTACTCAAGCAGGTTCTCCGGGGGCACCATCTTGCGGATCTCGGCGTAGTGTTCGTTGTAGACCTGCTTGCCGTACTTCTCGAAGTCGCCCTTGAAGAAGCTGGTCCAGAACTTGAAGATCATGGGTTGGTAGAGACCGGCGCCCCAGTCCCATCTGGCGACAGCCTTGAGTTCAGGGTCGTGTGCGCGCCAGTGTACAGTCTTCATGCATGATCTAGTGATTGTTAGATTGGACTTTGGTCCGAGGAATGTGGATGACATACTTGTGCCACGAGTCAACGTCGCGGGTAGTCAGGATGATCTTCGCCTCGGGGTAGGCCTCGATGAGCTCCTTTGCAAAAGCAATGGCGGGCCAATCGCACAGAGACTGGCAGTGGCCGAGCAGTTGGTCCCATTGCTCACGACCAAAGGTGCGGTCGCCGTCGTACTTGGCGGCAAGGGCATCTCTCCAGAACAGGCAGTCAGGGGGGTTCTCAACGCTGGCGGACATCATGTGGTAGGTGTCGTTGAAGCCGAGTTCCCTGAGGGCATCGCGAAGGGCTGGAAGAAGTCAGCTGTCGCGTGCTCGCGATGGCGGGGTGTGGCGGAGAACGTACAGGCAGTGCCAGTGCGTCCCAGGCCGAGGGCCATAACTCTCATGGGGACGACACGGCGGCATTGGCGGCGGTCAATGTCGGTGTCGGCAGTGAAGATGTCCGTGAGGGGTTTCGGCGAGTATTGGTCGCGGTAGTTTACGACTTGCTTGGAGGCCATTGTGAAGGTAGGCTGAAGGGAAGCGCGCGGTGTCGGTATTGCGGAATTGAGATGGCGAGACAGACGGGAAAGGAGCAGGACTGCAGGTCAAAAGAAGGACTGTGGGAGGGAATGCAGGTTGCAGGCTGGGCAGCAGGAGTGAATGGAGTGAACGAGAGTTTGGATGTACAGGACTGTAGGACTTTGGAGGCGAGAAGGTCTTTGGGGAAGTTGGAAGTTGGAGCGGGCAAGCTTGGCCTGGATGCGCGTACATTATATGGGTCCAGGTTCGCTGCCCTGGCTGTGCGCACCCTGAACGCTCTAAAACGGTTTCACGGCCCAGGTCCACCTGTCTGGGTGCGATGAGTGCGATGGCTGCGATGGCTGTGATGGCTGTGAGTGCCACCTGCACAACCCCTCCACCCTTCACCCTTCAACCTTCAACATTTCACATTTCGATCTACCGGCCTGCCGCGCGTTGCAAGCAAGCCGACCAGGGACCCCCTGAACCCTCTCCGCCCTCCGCCCTCTCCGCCCTCTCCGCCCTCCCTCGTGTACTGTACGCATCGCAGAACAGAGCAACGGTACGCATGCCTCGGACGTAACGTCAACGCAATCAACACAATCAACGCCATCAACGCCGGCCGCCAAACGTGTGAGCTGGCATGTGTCCGGCACAAGTCATTTGCCGGTCCCGAGCTACTACTCTGCCCCAAGAGCTACTACTCTGCCCCCCGAGCTACTGCTCTGCCCCCCCGAGCTACTACTCTGCCCCCCCGAGCATCCAGCCAACGTCTTGTCTGATGATTTCTTCTTCCGCCTCGACATCTCTAAAAGTCACTCGAGCAGTGTGTCTTGTGGCCACAGCGCCGCCGCCCGACCGCGCGCCAAGTCTGACGGTGCACTCCTGTCTTGTGCTAAATTGCCCCCTCTGGCCTTCTGGGCTTCTGGAGGACGCGACTGCGCCGTCTTGTTCTCCTCCTTTCTCGAATCTTATCCCCCATCTCTGCTCCCTTCGAAGCGTGCGTACGACGTCGCGAACAAGTTCCATTGCAGAGAGCAGTCGCGGACTTCATCCCGTTGATCATCAGTTCGAGAGAGTGACTTTCAAAGTCGCTGTCTGTGGCATGCCAAGACTGCTAACGTTAGGACGTTGCGCAATCCCCTCCGCTGCGACAACAGGATGGCCTGGACTTCGGCAGAATCTCAATCCCTTTCATCTACTCGCGTCTCCCCACAGATGACGATGCGACTGGCCACTTGCTACTACGGAAGCACACATCCGTCATGCGAAAACAAAGAGGACGACGCTCGCTGAGGCTGTGTTGCTCTTCGCCCCACACGATGCACTGCATTCTGTTTCTCCTGTCTCCATGCTAAATGGGGAGCGAATCCCAATCTTAAATCTACGATCATCTAATCAATCTGCGCTGCCAAGCGTCCGCCTCCGCAAGGCTAACTCACTTAGCCGATCCGACTCCTAGACGCGTCCGAAGAAACGGTAGTCTCTCTTCCATGTCTACTACCTAACTTATTCTCCACACGACCAAGTCACCGGGTGTTTCTTACTGTGATACAAAGCCTGCTCTTCAAGGCCAGAAACCTGTTAGAATGCTCAGGATCAAGAACTCGCTATACGCCAATCCAGCGTACGATACTATCCGCGATCGAGCCAGTACGGATATTATACGTCACAACGGCGATCCGCTTCATCTTGACCCAACTTTTCTTTCCTTCTCCACATCGTTATTTGCTTGGCTTTTCCTTATTGTGCGATGTCTGTTGCTGGAGTCGGAGCTCGGTCAACGTGGTCTACGCCACGGGAAGCGCACCGGAACCATGCGGGGAACCTAAATCCAGATTGTTCCAACATGTTTGATAAACTTCCTACCCGCCTTATCCGTGCGCTTGGTGTTTCGTGTGATCAACGGCGGGAAGACAAGCTCCTTGGCGAAGTAACGGTGGAATCAACTCGTCACACACGCACCTCTAGCTGTCCGAGGGTTCTTTCAGCAGCAAGACATAGAGGGAAAAAAGACTTGGCAACGTGAGACAAACCCATGGGTTGGGTCGTACAGTCTGAACGTTGCATTGCCGACAGCGAAGGCGCTTCGATTGATGCCAGATTGCGCAGTTGTGCGATGCGCCTCCGGAACCTGGGTTTGCAGCCGCTGCGAGACACTGCGGCTGTGCTTACCCGCAATGGTACCACTGCACAAGGCTGAGAACTCGGTGCCCGTCGCCACAGTCCACCAGGTTTGTTTTTGCCCGGACTCGCGCAGTCCGGAAAGCTACTGCTTTATTGTTTTATTAGCATCAAAGCAAACAGACTGGTGCGGGCACTCAAGTTCAAAGATAACCTGCAGGCGAACCAACCTGATACAGTCTCAGACAGGCATGTCACTCCTTTACTAGCAGGGGAAGTACGTGTAATTCAAGCCATCTGCTGCCCGGATTGGGTCGCGTACTGAAGGTTCCGCGTCAGCACTCTCAAAGAAGCATGCAGGAGGATTCCGCCACGTATGTTTGCAACTTCGGTTCCCA
The DNA here is from genome assembly GCA_010015785.1 of Saccharata proteae CBS 121410. Taxonomy (NCBI): domain Eukaryota; kingdom Fungi; phylum Ascomycota; class Dothideomycetes; order Botryosphaeriales; family Saccharataceae; genus Saccharata; species Saccharata proteae. The sequence continues at coordinate 432,361 of ML978725.1, forward strand.
GCCACTCGAGCCGAGAATTTACTCGCATCGCCGAGGGCGGAGGTCTTCTCGATGTTGAACTGAATCCATAGATAGCGGCTAATGTGGTCCCATGTCCGTTGCCACGCCAACGCTTATCGCGATAAGAAACTAAACACAGCTTTTGCACTTCGACATCATGGCATTGTCAAGACACCCTGAATATTCCTCCCGCCATCCGAAGGCGCCGCGCACGAGGAGCCATGGCCCGTATCAATAATGCCAATGACGACAGCGATGACAGTGACTTCTTCCCGGATCTCGCAGACATCCTCCGCACTACAAAGCGACACACGTCGAAAGAATCTTTTGGCACTCCTCCCGTCGCCGCTGCGGGGGTCAGGATCAACCCTCCCAAGACGACCACAGAGCCGCGGACGAAATCAAGGAACCGGGCTGAAGCGGATGCGCCGTGCGCAAAGCTTATCCCGAAGGCCGGAGCTGTAGAGAAAACTGTCAGACGCCAAAGGGCATTGAAGCCAACAAGCGCGAACAGCCTGCCGAAATTGTGCATGACTGAATCTGAGCCTGCACCCAAGAGGAGCGCAAAGCTCTCAGCGTCTGTAGGACTTGCTTCGGCTGTTAAGCAAACCCCCAGGCGTGCTGTGAGAGAAGCGTCTGACAGCCGGCTGAAAAAATCCGTAGAAGCAGACGAAGATGTTTGCGCTGGGGACAGCGAGGATGTCGAAGAGAGCATTTGGTGCGGAGATGATGAGGACCAGAGCGAGGCATCAACTGAAGAAGAAGAAGACTATGAAAGTCCTCCGCCCACTGTGCGCAGGCGGAGGCTTGTCTCAAAGAAAGATCTTATGTCAGGAAAGGATGTGTCTCGTGAGACGCTCCTTGAGAGACAACCATTTCCGCCGCCAGAACACTTGAAGCTTATATCTGAAGCTACTGAGCCTGTGTTCAAACTTCCTCCCTTACCGTTACCCAGACCAACCACGACAAAGAGCTTTGAGCGACCTTCGAGCTCCTCGTCTGTTGATCACGATGCTATCCTTCGATTGTAAGACATACGAAGCTTTCGTGACCACGGACTACTGAATGCTGATAAAATTTCAGCTCCCCGCCGCGAAGAAAGTCCCCCATCAAGGCACCTCCTGTCCGTCGACCACGCACACCATCGCCACCTCCTAGCCCTTCAAAATCTCGCCTGACATCTCCATCCAAGCAAAGAACGAGGATACCGACACCGCCGCATCGTCCCAGCATGGACGCGTTCTGGGCCGCAGACGTGGTCAACGATTGGAACGACCAACACTCGCCTCGGAAGACGCTCACATCACCCCGTAAACCCAAATTCAATCTTGGAGTCAAGGATCGGGCGCAAGACTCGGATTTCGAGATCCTGAGTTCGCCACGGAAAGGCAGCCCATCGAAAACAGATCGCAGCGCAGCGATTGCACGGAAAGCATTCGAGAGTCGTAAGCATCAACTCGCTGAGGACTTCTTGAAAGAATTGGATCGTGTAATCACTCATGGAAAAATCGGCGAATTGGCAGCAGAGTGCGGAGGTGTAAAGCTGGAATGGAACAAGAAGCTGAACTCCACCGCCGGAAGAGCAAACTGGAGAAGAGAGAGAATTCCAAGCAAAGACCCGGCCGGCGCCTCTGAAGCCAAGTACAAACACCACGCGAGCATCGAGTTGGCGGAGAAAGTCATCGACGACGAAGACCGCCTCTTCAACACCATTGCTCATGAGTACTGCCACCTCACCAACTTCATGATCAGCAACATCCGCGACAACCCGCACGGTGCGGAATTCAAATCCTGGGCTGCCAAGGTAACTCAGGTCTTCAATAAGTCGCATAATATCACTGTTACGACCAAGCACACGTACGAAATCGCCTACAAATACGTCTGGACATGCAGCACCTGCGGGCACGAGTTCAAGCGGCATTCCAAATCCATCGACACCACGCGGCATGCCTGCGGCTCGTGCAAGGGTGCGCTTGTGCAGACGAAGCCGGCGGTCAGGGCAAAGGATCCGAACAAGGGCCCGAATGAGTTTCAGGTTTTCTTGAAGGAGAACTTCAAGAGGGTGAAGAAGGAGAATGAGGGGTTGGGGCATGGGGCTGTTATGCAGTTGCTGGCGCAGATGTATAAGGATAGGAAGGCCAAGAGAGACGCGGGGACAACGGGTGGTGGGGCTGAAGATGAGGTGGCAGGCGTGGCGAAGGCGCTGGAGGTTATCGTGCTGGACGATTGATTAGATGAGGAATGACCAAGGGCGAGATCAGGGGATGGTAAGATGTTTGTCTTGAAATCTTGGACTTGGCCGTAACATAGACCTGATTGGTTATTCTGGTTTTGGACCAACTACATAACAATCACGCTCAGACTCCGGAGCCATCAAGAATCGATTTCTCTACCCACGACCAAAGAAGACAATGGGTCTTAGGCCATATCATTGTATAACCTGATGAGCTCTTGAAGATTGTGATCTCGAGAATCGCTGTTGGATGTGTGATTTCCCTCACCACCGTGCCGTGGTAGCTTCAATCATCAATTTCTTTCTTCGTGATGAATACCATCATTGCTGTTCAATCCGTCTGAGCCTGTATCTGTTAGATGCGTTAACCTCACGATCGAATCCGCAGAACTTCCCGGGACGGATGTTCCCATTGGAGGCACATGTGCGTCGGTTGAAGGGAGCGGTACACTTGCAGACACAAGCAGACGTGTATATACCCACACCTGACCACCCAAGATCCACCACCAAGAGCACTGGAGCTTGCGCCGAGATCAAACCACATGTTTCTGCATGTGCCGGAGTTGCTGGCGCCGTAGAACTACGACAGACCCATCGCGCATCGTAGCCTTGACTTTCTCTTCGATAGACCATTGCGTTGCTTGAACCACCACACACTAACAGCTAAGAGTATCTCCTGTCGCGTTACGTGCGTAGTCTAGACGTACTTCGACCCTCGATCTCATCCGCCTACACTCCCTTCAACGCCCACGACACCGTAGTTCAGATTCCCTTCAGCCCCTCGACATTATCGACATAGCATTCACTCAACCGCCATTAAAGCAGTACTCGAGACCGCCATGGCCTGCATACAGGGCGTCCAACCACGCCTGACTTTTCATTTCTGTTTACATCATCCTCGTCCGCGAAATTCCCGACAACCTCCTCCCCTGAGCATCTCGACGTTCAAAGTTACCGCTCGGCCCCGACTTTCCTATTTAAGCGACCCGCACACGGCATTTCCAATCCCGCTAGCCGGCACTTGAAGCCCCTCGGACCATGTCTACTGGCGTAATGGAGAACAATGCCAACAACGTGGTCATGGCAACGAAGACGTGTCGCGGAACTGGAATTGTATCCCAAGCAGCTTCGTAACAGACTGGTCGGTTCGACTGAGGTTGGTTCCTTGGATGGCGTCCAAAGAAGCGGTCGTAATCGTCCCAATTCGCCGCGTATTGTTTGTCTCCAAAGTCAAGGAGTCAAGCATAATGGCTTCAGTCGATACCAACTTGACCAATACCAGATATCAAGTCGCGGGACGAGGTGTCGGACGTTATTGGGGCGTCGAGAATGGTTGGAGCCGCTGAGGGCGTTGAGATCTTTGCGCGGTCCACATGGTGGCCCAGCGATGCGCGCGCCGAATATGGATGCCAGCTCCCTCGACATCAATTGAGTTCAAGTTTCCAAAGTGGAGTTCATCAAAAGCGCAGTTGGACTTGAAGTACTCAAGGGCATCCTCTTAAGCCCGTCACTTACTCGCAAGGTGGAAATCTACGAGAGATCGTCGTCTAAACAACCCATCTATTCTCAAGCGATCAGCAAAAGAGCCAGCCTAATGTTACAGTTGTACTTCTTCCCCAGTAAACGAAGGCCTGAGAGAACAAGACTGTAGCAGTATCATACTCTATAACAGCGGGCTTCCCATTTCTTCCCATAGAATAGGAACTTGGACAGGAAAATTGACGAAGTGAGTTATTCTGTCATAAAACATGCTTCATGATCCCAAACGCAAATACGGCATAGAGAAAGGCAAGCTTGAGGATACACAGTTAAGGAAATGATGTATTCTCTCGCACCTGGGAATTCGTTCGCTTCCAAGTGCAAAAAAATCAAAGTTGGCTTCATCTTGCTCTACTTTTCTACCACCCATCATCAATACCTCTCCGAATGCCTCTTTTGCTATCCACCTATTTGGTAGCAGCGATTTCAACACCACCCACGGCGCCGATGGCCTTCTTGATGTCACCTGTAGAGAAGGCGATTAGCACCGCTGATAGTATCGAAAGATGTTGGTAGGAGCGGGGAGAGGTTAGAACTTACCGTAGATGGCGAACTGACCAGCGGTCAGGGTACCAACCATGAACAGACGAGCACCAATACCGGCGTAAGAACCACGGATACCGAGCTCCTTGGCCATCTTGATCAGACGGCTGGTGGTGCCCTCACCGGGAGCGCCCTTGGTCTTGTTGATCTTGGAAAGCATGGTGTCGGCGGGCTGGGAGACGAGAGCGGCGGCGAAACCGGCGATCAGACCGGCACCAAGGTTGCAGGCAGTCTGAGCGGGACCGGACAGGGAGTTCTTGTCGACGCGGGAGAAGATGGACTCGGCGACCTTCTCGAAGACGACGAACTTGGCCATGGTGTAGGGGACCCTACGCAAATGTCAGCGAAAATGGCGGTGGCTTCTTGCTGACGGTGAAACACATACTGCTTGAACAGGATGGGACCGAAACCGGCATAGAAAGCACCAGCACCCTCGGTCTTGGCGATCTTCTGGAAACCGCTGACGAGACCGTTGGCGAAGGTGGGGTCAGAGACGAGACGGATACGGGTGGCCTCAAGAGGGCAGAGGGCGATGTCAGCGAAGAACTCGGCGCAGGCGGAGGAGGCGAGGTAGACGGCGGTGCGGTTGTTGGCGGCGGTCTCGTAGCCGAAGGTGTTGATGGCCTGCTGCTTGAAGAACTCGTATCCACCGAACTTGAAGGCACCCTGGAGGAAGTAACCGGCGAAGGTAGGACCGACACCAGTCCAGACGGCGCCGGCACCCTTCTCAGCGATGATCTGGCGGAAGCCACCGATCAGGCCGCGGTTGTACTTGATGGGGTCAAGCTGGATGGAGGTCTTGACGCTGTGGGTGGGAAAACGATCAGCTCCGGCCGTCGGAATGTAAAATTGCTGGCAGCAACGTCGAAGCGTTGCTCTCGTGGGAAGACTCACACATCGACGGGAGTGAGAGCGCCGTGAGTGACACTGCAGCAGACGGCACCTGGAGTTCCAATTGTATCAGCGCGGATTCCTCGGGCGAAGCGCGACGATCCCGTTCGTCTTTATCTCGAGCATGGCGGGAACGACGAAGCGCGGGTAGGATAATGCTCACCGGCGAAGGCGAAACGGGAGTAGAGGGCAAGGCCTGAGAGCTGCAGGGTCCGAGTCAGCAAGCCATTGATGGCAGAGTTGAGTGATGTTGACGTACCTTCTTGGGCTCATGCGCCTCGGCGGTCTGCTTAAGCGCGTCAAGCTTGACGCTGCCAGTAGAGCTGGGGGGAGCACCGGTGGCCATTGTGAAGAGGTCGGAAGAGGAATGGAATTAGGAGACGGGGGTATTGGAAATGGGTTGAGTGGAGATGGGTATTTGGGGTGTTGAGAGTCGTGTTGACGTTGCTTTTAGGAGACCAAGGTAGGCCGGAAGTTGTCCACGATTTTTGCGGTCGGAACATCTCGGGCGGACGTAAGCCCCAGAAAGCCGTGCACCGGCTGTGACGTTGGGAGCATCCACTCAACACCACGGCCTGTTTCCCGTGCCTCCTCCAATTGCCGATCGCACATTACTCCGTCAACAACAACTGAATTGATATGTAGGCTCTCTTATCCGGATATCCTCTGCACCAACACCCGTTCAACAACAATAAAGACGCGCCAGTACGCTCCGCTTCAAGCAACCGTCAGTCATGCCCGCACATCAATCTGGCCATCACCACCACATCCCGCCAGCTTCACCCTCCAATCTTCCCCGAACATCCTCGCTGCCGCCTCTGGATCCTTCTTCAGCAGCTCCATCTCGAACCTCCCCAGCTCGTCTTCCGGCAAAATCTTGCCCTTGCACTTCTGATCATTCCCATAATACACCCACCTGACCTCATCAACATCCCTCTCCACATCATCACTATATCCCTCTTTTTCAACACACTTCCAGTCCTTCAATGCTGCCGGCTTATACCTCCCGCGATCATTGAACCCGGCACCTCCGTCTTCCATCCTCACCCTCACACTCGCATGCACCCTCTCCTCCGTATCCACCAGCAAATCGCCCGTCTCCCTCCCCGTAATCCAGTCGGTCCTCCTATATCTCCCCGGCGTCCTCACATGCATCCCCAGCAAACTCATCGGAAACTTGAGACTGTCGACCAACCGCCCCAGCGCCCAACCTCGCCGCCTCGTCTGGACATGCTTGGCGTAGTATTTCTGGTTGATGAGCCACTGCTTGCCGACATACTCGTCGTCGAACTCGATCCACGGCGACAGCTGGCTCATCATCCACGCCAGCGTCAGGTTCGCGAGCTCGGCGTCGTCGTAGCTTCCTCCGACGTTGCTGTGGACGCCAGGGAACCAGGTTTGCTTCAGATTCGTGGTGCAGCCGGGGCGACGCTGCCAGACGGCTGGTCCGTAGGCTGAGCGGCGTTCGTCGAGAGCGAGGGCTTGGAACGCGTTTTCGATGTGGTTGTCGAGGCTGGTGTCGAAAAACTTGTAGGTGTGGAGGAAGTCAGGGAAGTTTAGGGCGCGGAGGAAGGGCGTTGTGGGGATGCCGAGAGCGCCAACTGTGTCCCAGACTCCAATGGCTTTGATCTCGACGGTGCGGGTGAGGTCGCGCTGGTGCTTGTCAGTGGCGTTGAATTGGAGAACAGGTTTGATCCGCTAACCTTTTTAAGCTCTGCGAGGTACTGATCCAGGTACTCATCCTTCTTATCTGGCGTCACGGTGAGTCCGAAGTCCGGTATCTGGTCCTTGATCATAGGCTTGTAGTTCTCAAGCCCGGTGTTCTCCCAGTCCTTGAAAACATCGTAGAAGAATGGCAGCCCCGACTTCTCCAACAAGCCCATAGCTCCGATCAAACCGGCAATACTTCGTGCAGTAAACGCGCCTCGGGAGAAACCAATCAGGAAGATTGAGTCACCTGGGGTATAGTTGTTCGCGAGGAAGCTATAGGCCTCACGGATGTTCTCGCCCAGGCCTTCGCCCGTGCCGCCACCGATCAGCTTGTCTGACAGACTGAATCCAGTGCCGACACCGGCTTGGTAGTAAACGATCTGGGGATGGTGGTTTTTATCTTCTGTGAGAATGGCACGGCCGATGCGGGTCACGTTGGACGGAGTCTGGAGATGGCCTTGAGGGTCCCAGAAAGTCGGGTAAACGTAGCCATTGTCGCTGTCCATCCACGTTCCTGATCATGTTAGTGGATGGTCGAAGCTCAACGCTTCAATAGATGCCAGCCCGAAAGACGACGACGGTATTTCTTCCACGGTTTAAAGGAACTATGGCGTCTCACCATCGCAGCACACAATGAGTTTCTTCGGCAGCTCCAGGGATCGCTTATCCATCTTTTGTAACGATGCACAGCGAGAAGAACTCGTAGAAGCTCTTTGCGAATAGTAGGAGATAGGAAGAAGGGATATTGGACTTATAGGACAACGAAATGGAAATGGTCGTCTTGCAAGCGATCCCCGCATGCACGTATATGGCACCAATTGTTCAGGCGGCGCAACGACGAACAAAGAAGGATCACTTATAAGCAGCCGGACAGGAAGCAACGCACGGGTGGAAAACGGAAAAGAGGCAAAAGGGAAGCCCTACGAGGTTTTTCGCGGGCCAAGAGCTGAAGAATAAGCCTTGTGTGAGTTGTGAGGATTGCCGTGATGAAACTATGACCGGCCATGGGCGCAGCAGCCTTATCCCAGCCAGCCTGAAGAGGGAACCACGGAACGAGGGCAGCAAGCTGGAAGGCTGAGGGAATCAAAGGCGCACATGTGCATCGGCCACCTCAGACGCCGTCCTGCGTGTGGTGCAAAGATAGCATCGCGGTAAGCAGTACGCTACACGGGAGTAGGCAGCATAGTTCGGGTGGCCTAGCCCGCAGAAGGGGTCCGCTTGACGGGGGCTGAAAATGTCGTCTGCGGCAGCTGGCGGACTAACTTAGCATTTCTTGGAGATGACGGTGACCGGCTACACAGGACAGATGTCGTCTCCAATCCCCACCCACGACGCGTGTGAGTCCATGATCCATCAGCTTACTCTAACGTTGCAGTATCTCACAATTGAAGCTTCGCCGCCGCCCAGCCTTGTTGATGCCTTGTTTGCGCCTGACGATCGACCAGATTCCCGCCTCCTGTTCGTCTTACGGAAATGAGAAAGGCTGCGGCGAGTGTCCCGGATTGGTTGCTGCATGCAGTACAGTAAGTCGAGGTACCTATGCCGCAATATCCATGCGGCGCCACGGTAGCTAAGTTAGTGGCCGGGTCGCGTCAGGCGGGAGCCCCAACGGGAGCGCGGCTTCTTGACACATGGCCATGAGGCTGAACCTTGATGGATCGCTTGCCGGGTCCCGCGCGCGCATCATCACGAGCTTTACTTTTCGGTCATCGATCTCGCGGGTGCGAGCCTGGACGGGAGGCTTGCTGCGGTGAGGGGCAGTCGGGATCGCTTCAACCCCACACGTAAATCAACCTTAGCTGTGGCGGGGGCGTTCTTCGACTTCTCATGAAGATGCGGTCAGTCTACTTTTTGTTTTTATACAAGCCTCCTAAACGGACTTGGACGACTCGAAACTCTGATCAGAACTTGCTTCGACGGGCTTGTGGCTACGGACATTCGAAGCAGGCCTCGGTGCTTCAGATTCCTAAGAGACATTACCGCTCCGTCACCTGCTTCGTCCTCGCCGATTTCTGCCTTGCCCAGGTGGACAAGCCACCACTGCTTGGCGCCTGTTTGCTCGAATGGAACCCAATCCGCAGCGGAATAATTCTTTGTTATTTGCGAACCACTACTAGGTATGGGTATCCGATAGTATTCGAGCTACCATGTCTCTGACCTCCTGGTATCAGGCGGCCTTGGCAGTTTGGATAGTGCACAGGTCTCATCCTCGCCAAGGTACCAGCTTTCATCGAGGAGCCGCCTCTCTATGCCTTGCCACTGCTGCAGCTTGCCGCCTTTGGCCACTTTCGGGTCGAGGTCGCCCAGCCGAGCTTCGATATCTTTCTGATACACCTTGACGTACAACGAACAGTCCCGCAACGTCATGGCAAGTAGGAATTCGTCCGAGGGCGTCGTTTCGGTCATCTCGAGTATGCCGCCAGGATCGAATCTTTTCTGAAGATTGTGTAGCGTGGTCAGCAGACGGTAGCCTGTGCTACCGTGCCCGAAGTACTGTGTCAATCGAGACACGAGCTCTCCGCGACTGCGCCCTCGCGACGCCCCAGCGACTGGTGAGTGATTCGGTATGGCTTGCTGATTGCTTTTGGGCTGTGTCAGCCAACTCGGCACGCAGCCGACGTAGTTCGCAGGATTGTCTACCAGATGCTCGATGGTTCTCTGCACCATGGTGGGACTGCCAGTCATCATGTTCAGCGGGCAAAGATCGGCTTTTGTCTTAAGCCCCAGCTGGCCTTTTCGCTCCGCCTTTCGTTGCGCCCTCAACGCGCACGTACGACATCTCCGGGCGGCCTCAGGAGCCGTGGGCGACTGAGCCAGCCACTTCGGCTTGAACTCGATGGTGACGCTCTCGTGTTCGTTGTAGCTGGACATGTTTCTGACAAACATGCCGTAATCTGACGGGTGGAGGAAACGACCCAGGCGACCCACCGGTCTAGCCCCTTCATTTTCTCGAGTCTGTAACTCGGCGTTCAGACGTTCTATCATGGCAGGTCCGAGCTTCACCAAGCGCTGTGGGACCAGATGCTCGGCTTGGATGAGCGATCCTATGGTTCGTTCATGGAATCTTTGCGTGCGCTCGCTGTCAAGGTAGAACGGGACTACTTTCTTGACGCGCAGCAGCGTGTTCACGTCTATGGAGGAGGCCGTCGTTGTGGAGGTGGTCTTGGGTGTCAAGGTGAATATGACGTTTGCGTTGCCCTGCGCGCGTGGCTTGAGTCAGCGACGGATGATCATTTGGGTCTGGCGAAGTTGCACGGAGGAAGGCAGATTGCCGACGGGTACGGGCAGTGGGTAGACTCACCTCAGCGAGGAAGCTCAGCTCCAGCTCCTGGGGCTGCGGCGACGGCGGCATGGACAGGTCTAGGAACGGGGGACGCGGCGCGTAGCGGGCAGAGATCACCATGGTCTTCGCCGGCGGAACGAGGTGGTGCAAGAGCGATTGGGGTGGTGGTGAGGATTGCGTGGCGCCGAGCTGGACATTTTCTGGTTCTCTCTGGCTCCGTGAGACGGTTAAGGTTAAGGCGCAAGGGCGGGTGTCAGGCGCAAGGCGGTGCAAGCGGGCAGCGGGACTCGACAACAATGCGGGTTGTTGGATTGTGTGAGGAAAAGGACAGCGAACAGATTGATGGATTGATGGATTGGTCTCTGGTTTGGCGCACAATTTAAGGAACAACGATCCTCGCGGTTAACGTTATCAGGCGCCCCGGAAATTTACCCTGGTCGACACACTCACACGTCCCTCGCACGCAGGCAGCCCTATGATGATCCCCTGGCACTCCACACAGCACAGTCAACAAACACCTGGTGACCTGCACCACGGACGACACCACGGACGACACCACGGACATCTCGCTTCCTGACGGCCAGACATCGCGACATCGCCCCATCCCTGAAGCTGCGACGTTCCGGAGACCAGTGACCACTACGCCATGTCGACCGCAGACCTCCGCGCGATCAGTACCCCCCCGGCCTGCACCGCCGACTTCTGCCTCATCCCACTCGGCACGCCGACAGCCTCCGTGTCCAAGGAGGTGGCTGAGGTCCAGCGCCTCCTGAAGGCTTCCGGCCTCCACTACTCCATGCACTCTGCGGGCACAACAGTCGGTAAGATTGCTGTCTCGGCTTCCCGCGGCCATATACCACGCACCGTTGACGCTTCCCGTGACTGGCAGAGGGCCCCTGGGACGACGTTATGCGCGTAATCGGCCAGTGTCATGCCATGCTCCATGCCAACGGTGTCGTCCGCATCCAGAGCGACATTCGCGTGGGCTCCAGGACCGACAAGAAACAGTCCTTTACCGACAAGGTCACCGCCGTCGAGAAGCTCCTCGCCCAGGACGACAGCAAGCAGCAGTGACAGCCCCGAGCCCGGACAAGCCGCGTATCACCAAGTTGTGGAGATACTGTTGATAGGGGATAAAGTTCGATTAGGTATGACGACATAGATCTGACGTCCCCGCAGACTGAATGAAAAGAGACCTGAAACAACCTGATCGCAATCCAATGAGATTATCAAACCCGTGATGTGGCCGAACAACGGGAATAAGACCCGGCCAATTTAGTCGTGCCCGGCCGTATTCCGACATCTTCACCTCTTATAGGTAGTGCGGACTCATTTCGACTTCTCCTGGATATGATGCTAGGTATACTCCTACTTCCTTTCAAACGCGCTCCAGACTTGCGCCAATAGGCCAAGAAATAGAGTCGAGCTTGCTTCGAGATAGGTAGAGGCGTAGTTCTGGCCTACTTCGACTCAGCAGTCCGGCCACGTTCGGATAACCGGTACTTGCAACTTTCACATCTACCTACATGTTCAACTCCCTCCATCGTGGCCACTGGGTACCTTGTCTTCTTGCTTTTCTGTTTCGATGCCTTCGGCACCAGACCGCAGCCCTATATCAACAAGAGCTCTGCGGGTCGAAAAATATGCATGTTTGGCGGCACCAGAAATGTCCTCCAGGCCGGAAGCGACCGCTGTGGCATGCTGAACCAAGAAGCCACTGATCACCCTTGTGAAGTCGACGTCGTTCGATGACCGCAACATGAAATCGAGGGCTTCCGGATGTTCAAGCCGCCTCTTCACTTCTTCCTTCCGCTCCTCAGGGTCGCAGACATCCCTGGCTGCTAGTCTCCTTGCTCGAGTCTGAACTTTACGCATGCTGTTCGTAGAAGCCTCGATATGACTGTCCAGCACCTCAATCTCTGCCATCAAGTCGGTCATTTGATGCTCAGCCGTAATCGCCACAGTTTCCTGGTTGTGGATCGCATTCTGCAGCAGATGGCCGTTGCTGTCAGACCAGCTGCTCAAAATGGCGAGGTCGGTTTCGTAAAGTGCTTGTAACTGGATCAGTTCCTGAAACGGCTTTTCTTCCTGTTCTCGCATCTCCGCCTTTGTTTCTTTCAGTGTCTTGTCGCTGCACTGTGTCCACAGCTGCTGGTTCAAACGTCGAATGTTCTTTTCGCATTGCCGGATATCCTCTGCAAGGTCTCGTTCTGGAAACTTTCCCGGTTCAACCTGCTCGAGAGCTGCTACTAGTCGCTCCCACTTCAAGAGTTCCTGTCCCGTCGCGGTCTGACCACGCTGCTCCCAATTGGCCATTAGCTTCAGCCTCACCTGCTTGTCCTCAATTTCGGGCAATTGCTCCACGGGTCGAGTCTCCTTGGATGCCGCGCCAATGCTGTTGTAGCGCACAACATCCGTCACCAGCTGCTGGTACCTAAGTCTGCTGCCTTCAGCTGCCGCACCAGGCAACCCGATACCGCTCGCTACACCGGCTAACATCGGCGACAACTCGCTCTTGATCCAAGAATCGCGATCTTCTCCGTTGAGATCCAGCGACTGCCGTATCTTGTCTGTGATGTCCAGTCGAGGGTCTTCATGCTGTTTGTCAAGCAGTGTTCGGTCTATGCCGCTATGCTCCATGAAGACCAGTTTGACGGGCCCTGGATTCGAATTCGAATCTTCGAGGTAGATGGGTAACATGGTGATCTCGTTATCCCACTTGGGCGAGTCGACGATGTCGGGGAAGTCTGTCACTGGACGAGACTCGGAGCGCTCGAACTCTTGCCCCCCTTCAAGGCATAGCTTGTTGAGCATCTGCTTGAGATCTGAGAACTCGGTTTCCTGTCCGGCAGCCATTTGTAAGTCAACGTACTTGCGCGATGTTTATGAGGCGGTGAGCTAAAGGTGTTTCTTGGTGGGTTCAACAGGATCCATCGGCTTCTTCTCATACTCGTTTGCCATGTGCATATCATGATGCAGCTGACGGGTCACAGGGCATGTTTCCTGCGTTGACGGCGTTCGCTTCCACTATTTCTTCACCACGTGTCTAAGCTGGGTCATTCGATCGAAGAACAAAGGTGACTTTGGATATTAAAGCACCGCCAGTATCGTGTGTCCACACCTGAAGGAAGACTTGACAGGACGATGTAAGCATTGCTCAAAAAGCCACGAGTCCCTGCCATGACTTTCCGGTCTCTCACTAAATAACTTCAAGCGCTGCAGCTTCATCACCTCACCTCCTCGCGATACATGCAGCAACAAGAACATTCGCACAACCAACCTCAAGCTTGAAGTTCAGAATATATACTCAAGATCCTCGACCGGGGTCCTAAGCAAGCTCCTCCTCTCCAACAAACCCACACTCCAAAATTCCACCACCAACACCGCCACCACCATGATGATACACCCCTCTACCCCCTCTGTCCCCTTCGCCATCCTATCCTTCTTCACACTCATTACTATTCTCCTCCCATTCCTCCTCATAATGACGTCCGCCATCATCCACGCCCTTGCTAAAAGTGGACCAACAATTCCTCTTCTTCTGGCACTTACGGGAATGTGCATGGTCTTTGCATATATCGTCGGCACGAGCTACTTTCTGGTTGGGGCAGTGATGGAGCGCAGGAGGGAGGATAAGAAAAAGCGAGAGCAGCAGAGGCAGGCTGGTAGCGAGCAAGGTGTGGGAAGGGAGGTTCCCACGATGGAGGTGCCGGTTATAAGGGTTGAGGGGGTGGTTGGGTGAGGGCAAGGCATATTGTTCATGACGAGAAGCGGTTTGTGTGAACCGAGCAGACTGGTGAAATGCTGCACTATCGGAGGGTCGCGTAGAATCATGCATTTAATTTTCTGATGGTAATGCGTGGCTCAAAGACATCCCGCAATAAGTTTTTTTTTTCTCTCTTTCGCCTTTGACACAGGGGGAGTGCGTAGAGGTATCGTTGTGGGAGTGGTGGTATGCTGGGCCAAGTCCCTTTAGGCTTAGCGTGCAGTCATGGCGCTAGCGGCGCTAAGTTACTCCATCGCCTCGCGCGACTCTCCGCTCAATCCTTCACCTTTCCCACAGCTGTTCGTCTACAGAATCATCACCACCAGAGCGGATCGATCTCGGCAAGATGCTGGGCGTAGATCATTCGACGGCTTGCGGGTGAGCACGTGGAAGAGAGTCTAATCGTTGCTCTGAAGTGGATCCGTCGCAACGCTCGGTGTCGCTAACTCCAAGTTATGTTACACCATTGTACGCCGTTCACATTTTCCGATCTTCCGACGGGCCGGTGAGGAGAATCCGTCGCTGATCTCGGACTCTGTTCCTCGAGAGGTGTCTTCGCCATCGACGTACGGCTTGTTCCCCGTGCTGTCAAAATCTGCTCTTCTTCTAAGCCACCGCCGCCGCGTTGTGCTCCCTTAAGAATGGCGTCACTTATCCAGGCACTATATTTGGGTGGTTCACGACAACAACCTTGCAAGGACTTTGATGCCTATGCAAAGATGAACCTGGCGGTCATGCAGATTGGTCTGCTCTTTTCTCAAGGCATGCCGAATCGGGATGTCTTCTGTTTGAGCTGACATGCGTCTCCCCTGACAGTAGTCTGGCTGTGAGTGTCCGACTACCATCCTCCTTTCGCAATTCGATCGACCGTTACGAGCCGCAGAAGCTCCTAGTCGGTCTCTTGATCTACTCCGGGCTTCGGCCGCTACGATTGGCCTCAGTGGCTATGATCAGGGAGACACTCCCGTCCCTCCCGCGTCGTCTCGGCCCGAAATTGGGCACTCCAAGCATCCATCAACCCGGCTGCGGTCTACCCCAGCATACAGAGAGATCGTTATGATTTGCCAGATACTGGTTAAACTTTTCCAAAGATCGTCATTTGGTCCCTGTCCAACATTACTTCCAGCTTCAGCGGCTCACTTCCTCCCGCTACTGGAGCAGCTCTCAGGTACCAAAGTGGTCCTTCCATCTCTCCGCCTCCGCAACCATTGTGGAGTATTATTCCCGGAGCAGATTGAAATATGAGGCTATCCTGCCAGGAGTTCTAGCGCTCCCTTTGGTCCCAGTACATGTCGTTCCCTTCTACCAACCCTTCCTATCTTTGCTCGTAGTGAGATCCTTTCTTTCCATACTTCATTTCGAGAACGAGTTTTCCTAATCTTGGTAATAATACTACCCACGGAATGGCAGCCATAACGCCGGCTTACGTAGCCACATGGCCAAAACCCAACTATGACAACCCCGAAACAACAGTCGACGTGCTCTTGGGAGTCGAGATACCAATCACTGCCCTTATGGTTGCCTTTATTTCGATCCGCTGCTATTCAAGAATCGTCATCAAGCGTGCATTCGGTCAGGATGACTGGTGGATGGTAGCGGCCGCCGTTGTTTCCCTAGGGAACACGATAATGAATTGCGTTGCAACTGAGTACGGGACCGGATACCATTTGTGGGATGTCAAAGAAGAATGGTTCCTGCCCACCGGCAAAGTAAGGGCTTCTCCTTCCAGTTTGATATCAAACAGGAAAATGCTGATATTCTTAGATGGCCTGGGCCGCACAGATTCTGCTCCCCTTCATAGTATCTTTCACGAAGATATCGATCTGTATATCATACCTCCGCATTTTTCCAAGCAAAGGCAACAGAATCTTCTGCTACGGCTGTATCATCTTTCTCTGCATGTATTGCCTTGCTATCTTCTTTTCCTTTGTCTTCCAATGCACGTACGTGGACGTCCAAACCATTTCAGATAGGCTGTAGCTGATGCGTTACAGTCCTGTTGCCACCTACTGGCAGGTTTTCAACCCTAAGCGGAAATGCTACAACGAGACAGCCTCTCTAATCGCTGCCGCCGCTATCAACACCCTGACGGACCTGGCCGTCTTCTTATGGCCCGCAAGATTTCTGGCCACTTTGCAAATGCCGCTTGGAGAGCGCATCAATCTGATCATCTCTTTTAGCCTTGGGCTGATGTTAGTACCATTCATCCTTCGAAAGATGGTCGACGTCGGGACTGATACATCATCACAGCGTCTGTGTAGCTGGGATCTGCCGCATTTGGTATCTTACGGTGTACTTCAACACCCCTGACCTCCTTTACACCGGCGCAATTCTCCTTGCCATCTCTGCCATCGAATTCAACGTCGGCATCATATGTGGTTGCATACCAAGCTGCAGGCCGCTCTTCAAGCGCGTCCTCCCCAGCATCCGCGGCCTGAGTAACAGCAATAAGTCGAGCGAAACAGCACGCAAGGACTCCAAGTTCTCTCGCAAGAGCAGCCGGAGCCCTCCGGATAGCCACGACTTTCCGTTCCAGAATCTGGATGGCAAGGGGAGGAGCAAACATAGCTCGGACTTAGAGGATCAACGCTACATCGGGAGAGAATCTCCGGTGGTTGATGATGAATATGAAGAGCAGTGGGGACACGCAGATCATCCTATCCTGCAGATACAGGTTCAGCAGGACTTCTATGTGGGCGAGGGTGTGCGGATCGGGTCTGCTAGTGCAAAGAGCGACGAGTTGCTCATGCGGCCGGATCAGTATGCGAGGACTACGGCGAACGTTGGCTCAGGATGAAGACCTCCCTGTCGTGAGATGTACTTCATGTACAGCGAGTAGTATCTGAATGATGATATCAGGGCAGCAATGCACCCGGGCGGTGCGGATCGAATGCGATGGATCGGAGTCGTAGACGGGCTGCAGATGCCCATGTCTTTGGGAAACTCCAAGGCAAGTTTCACGCTCATTCCTTTCTGTATTTTTCTAGAAAGAATGTCTCAATGGAAGTATAATTTCCATAGGTCCCAGAGCGACGTTGGCTTTCGACAGACGAGGTCGTTCACTTGAAAGCTGATCGAAGACAAAAACAATATTCATCGACACGGACTTCACTACGCGACCAGACGCTGCTAGCTGCCGACCGCCCGCTTTATCTTCTTAAGATTCTGCCCGCCCGCTCTTCTATCCATACACTCTACCTCCCGCTTTGCCGTACATCGAATTGCTCCCTCTCATCTACTCACACTTCTCATCGCCAACGACTATCAACGTTCCTTAGCCCAGGTATTTCCAACTTGCCCTTCACCATGTCGGCCGAACCGAACACCACTGCTCCTACCGGCAACGATGCGCCTACCGGCAACGATGCGTCTACCGGCAACGATGCGCCCGCCATCATCACTCTCACCGAGAAAGATGTTCTCGTACTTGCAAATGGCTTTCGAGCCTTGAACGCTGCTGGTTCTGTCAATGATGTAAGCTCTAAAGTCGTTCCGTTGCGCACTTGATGCATTGATGGAAGAAACACTAGGCCGAACACATCATAAGATCTCGCCATTCGTTAAGAAACAGCTACTAAAAAATACCACACAGGTTCTTAAGTTGGTCAACTTCCCAAAGTTGACCGAGCTTTCGAAATTCACCAACAACCTCTCCGCTCGCCAGGCGCTGAAACGCGTCCTGGACAAGCTCGCTCGGGCCAGCGACAACGGCGACATCGTCAAGACCGCGTCCACCAAGACCGCCCCCAATACCCCCAGGAAGCGCGCTGCTGCTGGTGGTGGGAAGAAAAAGGCCGCTGCTGACGAGCCTGCTGCTGCTGCTGCTGCTGACGATGCGGAAGCTGGAGCTGACGATGACGAGAACGGCGAAGATGAGATCGTCGAGTCTCCTTCCAAGAAGCGCAAGGCTCCTGCGAAGAAGACTTCTGACAACAAGACCGAGGACGGCACGACTGCCGACGGCGAAGGTGGTGTTGACCGCGAGGACGTCCTCGCAGCCGCTGAAGGCGCTGCTCGTCCTGCAGCTATCAAGGCCAAGAAGCCCCGCGCTGCGTCCCGTAAGAAGGCCGATGTTGACGGCGGAGTGAACGTCGAAGCTGCCGAAGATGGTGACGATGCCCCTGCTGTCTTCGAGCCAAAGCCGAAGAAGCCGCGCGCCCCACGGAAGAAGAAGACCGACGCTGAGGCTCAGGCTGCATCGAGTGCGAAGGCTATTCCCCCCAAGTCCAAGCAGAGCAAGCTTCGCAAGAAGAGTACCACTCCTGCCTCGGTTCATTCTTCTTCTGATGCTGAGGAGGCTGACCAGAAGAACGACAACGCTGATGGCAAAGGCGGTGAGTATGAGTACAATGGCCGCTCAATATTCGGTCCATACCACTGTGATTGAGAAACGTCTGCTAATATATATCTCCTACGCTATAGGTATCCAGGGCACCAAGGGCAAAGGGAACAACTCCGAGCTCGCCACCGTCCCCGAGGATGCCGAGAACTCTGATGCCGAGGCCAATGGCGAGTCCATGCAGTTCTGAGTCCCGACTCAAACGGACACGATCAACGACCGGATATGGCTATGACGGCATGGTCTTCTGGCTTTGGTATCACTGATGGCTTTCTTTCTTGCTCTTTATTCTTTTCTCTTCCATTCGATCGATCTCTCTGGCATCTGGTCAGGATCGGCTTGTTTGGAAGATGAAGAGACACGAGGGATGGGATCGGTTTTCTTTTCGAGAATGGTCGACAATTGAGCATGGTTCCGTCGTTGCACGTCAGAACAGAGTTCCTACGTAGCATAACGGCAATCACAGCTATAGCTCTACCTCTGTGCCTGATGAGTCGCGTGAACACCGACTATGAGATCACTCAATCTCGCCACATTCTTTGCTCGAAGTCTTGACCTAGAATGAAAAGTTGCCCGGTGAAAACTCACTCGTGGCTAGGCGCCCTCCGATCCCTTAGGTATGTGCTTTGCGGAAACACTTTGACTTTTCTGATATAGTGGGCGGATATTCCTACAGCTGCCGCCATCTAGACATGCTTCGAGAGGGGTAGAGGCGTAGTTCTAGCTAGCTTCGACAATCCCATCACGCAGCACTGAACAGTGCGGTGAGTGGTGATCCAGGCTGTATGCCAAAAAACCGATCGTCTCACTACACGTTACCACACTATGGCACACAGTCCGAATACGAGCACATTTTGCCAGCCACGACAGAAAGGAAGGGTTGGTATCAACAAGTCTCTGCGATATGAAAGCCTACGTCATTAGGCCAAGACAAGCATATATCCTAACCACCACCTCAAACATTTCCCCTCCGCCCTCCCCTCTTCTGTCTGTCAATATGTCCCTTGAGCACCTTCCTCGTATCCACCAAACTCCTCTTCCCCTTACTCTTGGCCTTACCCAGCGTCATCAAAAAGTTCTTCTGCCTCGCCTTCTCCTTGTTCGTCGTGCTCTTGCCCGCCGCCATCTTCTTCTCCTTGCGCTTCGCCGTCGTACTCTGGTGCTTGTCCTCCTTCTCCGCCTTGGCCTGCGCGTACCGCTCCTGCTTCGTCTTCTTGCTGCCCACCAAGCCCAATCCTTCTATCTCTTCTGCCGTGAGCGGATCCTCGTGGTGACGGTTCTCTACGACACCGTTTTTGGGTCGGCGATGCGCGGGAAGGTGTGAGATGACGGCGGCTTGTTGACGGAGTTCTTGTAGTTTGGCTAGGTCGGCGGGGGTCAAGATGCGCGTCGTGGCGAGGTTGGTAAGCTTTTCTGCTTCTGCGGCGGCGTCTGCCTGCTTCTTCTCTTCGTCCTCTTTGGGAGCTGCTGCTTCCTCGCCATCCACCTTCGCCTTCTTAGCCGGCGGCTTATCATCCTCGTCGTCGCTGATCTCGATGTCCGCGCCATCGGGGTCGACGTCAATCCACCCGCCCGAGTCGTCGCTGTCATCTGACTCAACGTCCCAGTTATCCCAGTCTTCGTCTTCGGCCTCGTCGTCATCCGCGCCATCTGGGTCCAGTCCCTTTGCGATTCTCTTCTTCCTCCGCTCCTCCTCCTTCCACTTTTCCAACAGGTCCAGACCCTCGATACCGCTGCTCGCCTCCACAACACCGAACCTCTTGTCCTTGAGATCCCCGGTCTTGAGGCCGATGGCAGCCGTCTTGCCTCTGTCGCGCTTCTTGAGCATCTCGGCGCCGACCTCCCGGTACAAGCTGAGAAGACCACGGGCTGCCATTTGGACGCCCTTATCCTTACTCTTGCGGTACATGACCAAATCCTGGAGTAGCGTATCGTTCATGGCAAGCGGTTGCCGCGCGCATATTTCGCGGATGGAGTTTAGACCCGCGAAGGCAACTTCGGCCGCAGCTGCTTCCGATACGAATTCGTTCGCGATCTTCTGAATGAGAGGTTCGAGCACGTCAGGGGGGACGAGAGAGTGGGTGGCTTGAGCGAGAGAGGCGAGGAACGATGTGACAGAGGGTTGCTTTGGCGTTAGGAACCTGCTCGAATTAGCTATGGAAAAACGCGTTTTGTTACTCCTTAGGCAACTTACTTCAGGAAATACGAATACAGGCTGATCACGGTCAATTGATGCAGGCCGACTAATCTTGACACGAGGTTCAGCACCAGTAGCTTCTGTTCCAGGTTCAATTTCGACTTCGAGTTCTGGAGGTGTCTTGAGAAGAGGCTTTCAGCAAATCCTTGGGGATCGTGAAGGAGGTGAAGCGCGGAAAAGTTCAGCGCATGCGGCGCTTTCTTCTTGCGCTCTTTCTGTGAAGATATTAGTCTCTGACGAATTCATGCCTAGTCCGGAATTGCCTACCCTCTTGACCGTTGCCGCTGCTTTCCTCAGGTCCTTCTGAGCTTTCCGTGTCTTCTTGTTGATTCCGGCTTGATGTTTTAACTTGCCCATGTCTATGTTGTCGTCGTCATCACTCTCCTCTTCCGCCGCTTCTTCTCTTTCCTTGTCTCCGCCCAAAAAGAATCGCACTCCACTTGTGATGACCTTTTCGTTTTCTGACAAGCTAGCTTCCTTCATGATCTCAACCGCCTTTGCATCGGTCCATATTTGACGTTTCCACAGCTCTCGCGTAATCTTGACTGCCCATATACCCTTGGGAGACGCGCGATCGGAGGTAAGCAGGTTGAACAGGACGACTTGGATGGTACGGTTCAGGCGGTGATTGGTCGACTTAGCGTTGGAGGTACGGAGGTCTGAGAGGATTTTCTGAAAGAGGAGGCCTCGGAGGTTCTTGCTGGGTGTCGTGACCAAGATTGGGAATAGCGTGTTGAGCAGTCTATATCATATTATTAGCTGGGGCGCTCTTTGGTTCATGGCCACCAGTGACTTACAGCGCCGAATCGATCACGTCTTTATTCCTCAAAAGCACCAAAGCGCCCACGATCTTGTCTCTCAGCTCCGTCTCCAATTCAGCGTGGTGTAATGTAAGAAGCTTGACAAGGTCGTCCGGAAAGCCAGCCGTCATCTTCGGGAAGCAATCGGCGCAGTGCGCGACGAAGTCTATCTGGTCGCGCAACGACACCAGTCCGTTATCGTCGCGAGACGTCGGTGTCTCCATGAAGATATCGCGGAACACTTCATATTGCCGGTACTGGTTCTCGAAATCGTCCCGATACGAGCTATGCCAAGATCAGTCTCGCTGCAGCACTGCGGTTGAGTGGGAGGCATACATACCTGGGGTCTCGTCTGATTTTGTACTGCAGGTTTGCTCTGTGTGGGATGATGAGTATGCATTCTGAGTATGAAGGTCCGCAGACACTCACAAGTCTGCCTCAACCTTCTCGAGAGCTCCGACCTTGCGTTTTCCCATGGCCGCGAATGTGCTTTTGCTGGAAAGCGCAGAACCAAGAGGCGATGCTGTCTCTTCGATCCGAAAAGTTACGGCAGAATCAGACCCTACGCTGCTAGCGCCGAGGGATCGCTTCACCGCCCGGAGATTAGATTATCAGGCTCATCATCTCCGCTCCCTGGGTCTCGCAACTCGAACACCTTACGACGCTTGACTATGAGAAAGGCGCAATTGAGTCGTGGCCAAGTGCACTTCGACCCCTTCACCGCCTGCAGCGCGGACTCGACTTCTACCTTCTAATCTGCAGTCCGGCCACAATCACATTGTCCAAGCCTGCATCATTTCATCCCATCAACTCGTTGCCGAAGTCCGATCAATTACGACAAACCTGTGTCCGACCAAACTCTTCCCATGCCATTTCCGCTTGTTGCCGGAGGGCGTCTCGCCATGAGAGATAGTAGCACGAAAATGTTGGACACACTGCGGCAAACTTCATACCATACGGCCGTAGCGCCATGGCCAATCTACATATCCACACATCTCACAGGGACCGCAACGGATAAAGATGCGAATATCGCGACGACAACTTCAACCGGCAAGAGTGCGAGGCTCCGCGAGCTCCGTATGCTTCACGCCTACAAGGCCAGAAAGCCAAATTGAGCATCAAGCCTCGGCACTCGCTTCTTTTCGCCTCCGCTGTCGCCGAACCATGCTTTTACCACCGCGATTGGCTTCTCGGGATGATATAGGTGTACCCATGCACAGTCGGAAAGGCTCTCCAGTAGAAGTGCGGTTCCGCCCGCAGAAATCCGGGCGTTGGGGAGGGACGGGAGGATCCTCAGCGCAGGCTGTACCCAGCACGCAGCGTGTGCACACGTACAGTACATAGCCTTACTTCGCCGCCCGGATGGCACGATACGCACCTCAGCGGCTGTCTTTCTTTCAGCGCAAGCGGCCTCGATATCTATATCACCAAAGGCCTGATACCATCAAGGGCATGGCGTGCTGAGCACAGTGGGTTGCCTTGACTCAATTGCTGCGGCTCACAAGCACGGGAACGGCATTCTCGTCTCCCGAAACGGGTAGTCCGGCAGGCGCAGTAAGTTGCGGGATAAGAAAAACCAGCTCTCGGTCGGTGGAGGGCGACGCTAAGAATAAGCTGTGCTTGGAGAGACGGGAGTTGGCGAGCGGAGCGGTGCTTTCGCGTTTGACGATTCGCTGGCTTGAAGGGTGGGCGGCCTCAAGTTAGCTTCTGCTGAGACACACAGCCTCTCTCATCCCTACCATGTCGGCATGCATGTGTAGCCTCGCCCCCCCCAGACCAGAATGAGGGCCTGTGGTCTTCGGCCGCTCTTTAACGCTTGCTTACCCGCCCGCTCTGGGGCTTCTTTTGTGTTTCCTTCTTCTTTTCTTCATTCTGCTTGTTGCTGCTGCTCACAGTGGTGTTACAATATTGACGTTGATTCCCACGGCGAATCAGAGTGGCGTCATAGGATGTGTGGGGAAGGGCTGCTGCTGCTATCGATAAAGTAGTCAGTCAGTAAGCGTCGGGTGCGTTGACTTCGGCCCCTCATTCTCGTTGTTTCGCCTGTGTCTCCAACCAGCCTATTGCCTCTATCGCGGTGATTCAAATATGTACAGCCTTGCTGACGCTCCGGTGGTTTGCCAGATAACGCGTCGACTCAGGCTCGTCAGAATCAGCATCAGCATCAGCATCAGCAAGTCTTATAGTCGTCAGCATGCCTCCAAAGTCGAGGAGAGGCGAGGAAGACGACAACGACCACGACTCTGGCTACTGGCATAGCATCCATACTTCCATTGCGTCTGAAATCATGAGCCTAGCAACCGCTATTCCGGCGACTACTACTTTGACTATTGACGGATCGACTGTTGTCGTCTCGAACAACCCCATTTTCCCGATTGCATCAGCCCCATCAACGACAACTACTACCGATAGTGCAGAAGAAACTTCGGAAACAGAATCAAGCACCACCAGCCTTTCGGGTTGGCGATCGCAGTACCCGACTTCAACGGTAGAAGTAGCCTTGACGCGCCCCACATATGTCGCTCTCACTCCTTCGGACTCCCAAACAGCTCTCCCCTGGGCCCAGGCAGGCTCATCAGCAGCGGCAGACTCAACTGGCACCACGAGCTCATCCGCCGATAATGGCTCGTCCTCCCCGAGCGGCTCAGCAATATCGAACGGCAGCGGCAACCACGGCGGTCTCAGCACCGGAATGATAACGGCCGTCGTCGTGATTCCGCTCGTCGTGATCCTAGTCCTCGGCTTTGCTGGATTCCTCATCCATCGACGCCGCAAAGCACAACATGAGGTGCAGCAGGAAAGGGCGTTGGAAGAGATGAAAATGCGCGGTCGCCATGACTTTGGCGGAGCAGGCGGCGCCGGCGGCGTACCTGGAAGCCAAAGTCCAAGCCCTTCATACCAGAGCTCTCCATATCAAGATTCCTCAAGCACTCCACCTCCAGCTCACACGTCTCCAACACTCGCAGCACCTATCATCATCGCTCCAATGGGTTCAGGCAACGGCGCGTACTTCACTGGCATCGACACATCGGAAGCGCTGTCCGTTCGCAGCAGCGAGCGAGAACCGTCCGGAGGCTTCATGCTCGACGGCGAACATCATGAAGAGCCTCCACCACCATATCGACCGGCCAGCGTTCCAGCATTGTCGAGGGATTCGAGCATGCGGCAGCCTGGCGGACCAGGCAACGCTTCGTCTTCGCATCTGATGGCCGGCTCGCCCGATACCGTCATCCGGTCGCCGTTTGCCGACCCGCCGGAGGAAGATGCCATGTCGGACGTTTCGACGCCTACGGGGACATACGCGAGGAGGTACGACGACGATGAATCGTCGTTCGTGTCGGAAATATCCTATCAGGACGGACCGACAAGGATACACCAGACGGTATGAATCTAAGAGTGATGACGTTTGGGCGTTGGCGCACTGGCAAAAAGAACTTCAGTGTATGGGGGTGTTCATTTCCTTTTCCTCTACTACAACATGTCGCACGGCGCTGGCCGGTGTTCAAGGCTCCTACTTTTTGATGAATCCATGAGCGTTGTCGTTGGTGGCGTCATCGGATCTAGAAACCTACTAGTTTTACGTAGCCCTAATTGAGGATCAATTCGTCGTTGTTAGTGCTCGAGCGATCCTTGAGCAAATCCGAAACGCAACGCCACTTCTTTGTGGTCGTCATTCCAGAGAGCCGCAAGTCCTTCTGGCGTCCAATATATTCGTTGGCGGGAGGATGGCATTCTACGAGTTCTTGGCTGGCATTGCTTCTCTGGCAGGCTTAGCATTGCTTGTTGTCGGCCATGGCATTGGTTATGTGCCGCTCCGGCCGTAAGTAGGTGGGTTCAAGGTTGGGCTGCAAAGCAAGAAGAAGCGGGCGCGACGCAGGGCCAATGCTTCGTGGCTCTCAGGATTGTGTTGCGGGAGTGGCGCACACGACCAGACAGCTCGCGGTGCCAAAAGTCGAACGTGACGGCGGGATGGGGAGGCTAGACAACGGCCACCAAACGGGGCGTGCCTGTTGGTTTAAGTTTGGAAAGGAGGTGGCAGCAGCAGCAGCAGCAGCAGCAGCAGCAGCAGTAGAAGCGGCTGCAGCATGTATGTAGGGAATACTGTGGGATAGAAGCAAATGGTAGGCTGGAATGCAGTGGCGCGGCGTACCTTGCAGACTTGGACGACCCTCTCCGGTGTGACGTGAGAGCCGTGAGACTTATCGTCGGGAGAGGGCGGAGGAGGGGGCCTGCTAAGCGACAGAAGGCGAGCGGAGGCGCTGCGGAGGATAAGGTGGATATGTACCGGTAGAGGATTGGCCTCCAGCTGGCGCAAGTGGGTGGTTGGAGGTGTTTTGGACCGGGGAGAGCACAGGCAGACGAGCGCGGTGCGGGCATCCGATTCGCCATTCGCCAATCTCCGCAGACACCAGAGCGATTTGCACTGATGGCAGAAGTGCATACAGTAGGCGTGGTAGGCAGGTGGACAGGTAGGCTGGTAGGCAGTGGGCAGTGGGCAGTGGGCAGGTGGGCAGGTAGGTAAGTTACTTCAAACCTGCACGCCAGCGTCTGGGCATCGGCTCCGGCACTCCGGCTGGCTGGCTGTCATCTCGCTACACACACTCTCTCACACTCTCACGCTCTCACACACTCACACAACTCCGGCAACGGTCTCCATTCCATCCATATCAATCCCCGATTCGCCTACTGCGGCTGATCTGCAGAGGATCCATGAGGCGTGGTAGTCTAGCCATGTCAACCGAGGGGCCGCTTTTGGACCGGCCTTCCTGCTTCAGCTATTAGTCCTTGGAATCTCAAGTTTGCCGTGCCTTTCGCAACCACTCGTATGCCGCGACGAGCATAATCTCCATGGCGCCACGACCGGCCTGCTGCTGAGGCCAAGCTTTTGACTTTCTGTGCCTTGCACCTGAGAAGGACGCCAGTGATGCCCTGCGCACGGTTGGACCACACACTCTCTCTCTCTCCGCTGCCAGCGAGCTCAGGAACCGCTTCTGCAGCATTGATTGCAGCCTGCAGCCTGCAGCCTGCTACCTACTACCTCTACTCCATACTTCACCGTCTTCACCCATAGCGTACCCTTTGCTTCACTCACCTATCCTTCTTCTCTCTTCCTCAACCTCTGTCTCACACTCCCGACCCAGGCCACGCAAGCTAGGATCGCCTCCGCCTGTGTCAAGCTTTCTGTCCAGGGCTGCGTGGGACTCCTCTACCCCCGATTGCGCTCACTAGGGCCCGCCCTCACTTACTTCACTTGCTTCACTTACTTCACTTGCTTCACTTACTTCACTTCGCCAGGGAGGTCCAACGTCACAGCCAGTCCAGAAGCACCTGTACCTCGACCTCTCCTCGTGCGCTGCCCGCCTTGAAGCTCCCCCTCATTCCTCGCCATTGCAACCAGCCAGCGCCGACAGCTGAGTCCAGCCTGCCACCACCTTCGCTCGCCTCCCGCCCTCCACCACTGGCCACGCGAGCAGATCCTATCGTGCCAGCACTTTTGTCTCAGACAGCCCTCTTCCGCCCCATGACGCTGCCTGTCCATTGAAGGATTGCTGGCTGAGAATCCGAAGCACGCTCGCACGCCCAACAGCCCGACACTGCTGCCTTGGTCCCCGTAATCCGTCGCATGCGAGTCAGTGTTCAGATCCTGGCGCAATCTGGGAAACCTTATACTGCAACGCCATCGGGCTGTGGGAGGTGACTCGCAGAGTGTCTCTGTTATGACTTTGGACCACCACATGTTTGGGTACGCACTCTCATCTGAGTCGAGCAATTTCCACCTGGTGGGACCCTGGTGTAGCGAGCGAGCAATCCTACCACCACCAACACTGCCTCATTCGTCATCTTGGTCCGCGCTTAGCATCTATCTCATCCCACCTTGCAAGACTTTTAGTTATCGCCCTGCTGTCATGTCTTTTTTCTATTTCTTTCTCTATCAGCTCAATGTCTCTCCACAACTGGGCGCAGCTGACCATGTTATCACCATTCAGGCTCACAGATTGGCGTCTCCCAAGCCCCAGCTCGACTCCAAAATCGGCCAACTTTCCTGAGCCCACTCTGCAAACGCCCAGGAACGACTCCTTCTCGACCCATTTCACCGACGCCTGGTCCACTCCTCGAGCCAATGCGCACCAAACTCCTACTCAGACCCCTCTGTGTCGCAGGAACTCGACATGCGAGCGGCCATTGAGTTCCTACAGCCAGAGGAATCTGAATCCGGATGATCCCAGCTTTCACGTCAATCACTTCTCTCCTCACCCCAATCTACCTCTCCCGCCAGTGGACCCGTCCTGTCGACTCTCCTCTAGCCCTGGCCCCGGTCCAACATCGGCAGGGCTGAAGTCGAATGTCAGCCTATATGCTCCCCTGCCAACTTCTACGGCGCTGGCAGATAGCATCATGAACATATCCCAGATGCAGACACCACCTCCCACGCGGGATGCGTCCTCGCAGCGACGTGGTCAGAGGACCGCTGCCATGGACTTCAACACGCCCTCTACAATCTTCTCGAGGAGGGATTCCGCGCCTGGAGCATTCACATACAACACAGCCGACGACAGCTTCATGGAGACGCCCGGGCAGATGTTTCCGACCCTACAACTGACTCCCGACCTCGGCAATTTCACTAATACTGGTCCAATGACAGCGCCCATTGAGGCTCGTATCCTCTGGGACCAGAACGGCTCTTCCTCTGCCATGGACTACCAGATGACGCCTGCCCGCAGACAATCATTCGGCCCAAGTTCCCAGAGCGCCCCTAACATGCTGTCTTTGCCCAATGTCTGTACGTCGATGGGAACAGACAGAGTGGACCTGGCATTGATGCCTAGCGGAGACGATAACTGGACTCAGACCCCAGCAATGGCTACTACAGCTACCTCGCCAGGCTTCCTTAATATGGGACATTCTTCTGGAGTTACTGCAGATTCGTTCGTCCCGAGCACTACAGGAGTGGACCCAAACATCTTATTTGGACTTGCCGATAACACCTCGATGGAAATGAGCTCGTGGATGCAAGGAAATCCAGCGCAGACGTTCTTTGGTTTGGATGGAAGACACGCTTACGACAAGCAAGTCAGAGACAATAACGGAGGAGGCCCAGTGGCTAGATCAACTCAGCAGCCGAGTCGTCCAGATACGGCATCCTCTTCCCATTTATTGTCTTCGAACTCAAGACCGGGCCTTGCGAGGAGCAACACACATAGCGGGGCAGTCAGAAGACCTAATATGCCCGGCGACAATCACAGCAACACGCTCTGCCCTAATCAAGCTCCCAGTATCTCGAGGAAGACTTCACCTCTCAAGCGGACTGCTCAATCTTCGCTTGCGTCCATCTCGGAGCACACAAAGCCGCGACCGCGGACCCGTCTCGTGATAGACGAAAGTGGATCAGCACGTACGGAGACTATCCCTGAGCGCGAAGACTGGGCCAGGCAAATGGACCATAGGACTCGCTACCCTGGCCTATGGGATGGAGAAGACAGTGATACAGACTCCAACACGAGCACGTATGTTGCCAGCCAGCAGAACTCATTCTCCATCCCTGCTCCGGAAGTCAAACGAAGCAAGTCCACGAAAGGCGAATCAAGTCCAACGAGGGCTTCTTCAGTCAGAACCGAGAAGAGTCCCTTCTCCTTCACCCAGGAGGGAATCTCGAAGAAACTCGGGGACCGCCTTGGTCGCTTAACTAGACGCAGGTCCACTACGAATCGGAATGGTAGGAATGGTGCGCACAGCGTTGGTGGTTTGTTTGGCGAACTCTTGGGTGGACCGGTTGAAGCCCCGGTCGAGGATGGGAAGGGTGCTGACAACGACAAAGGCGATGCACAGGACGCACTGAAAGAGCTTATGGAGAGATCGAAACAGCGTCGTCAAGGTCAGTCACTCCATAGTTTCCTAACCACTAGATCCTGCTACGAAAGCCTTCATCCGTTGTACGGGAAGGAACAGAGCCTCGGTTGCATACTAGACTCTGTTGCAAAATTCGTGGCACCTCATCTATATATCTTATCCAGAACGTACTTACCCTTTTTCAACATGCATTAGGTTCCTTCAAAGCCACCAACGCCCAGAAACTCGAAGCACACAACCAGCGCTGGGCCCAGGCATCCGCCGACTTGTCAAATCTCAGCACTTCGCAAACCACTCTTCTCGACCCATTCGTGGACGCGTTCAACCCCTCGCCGAGCAACATCAGCCCGGCCGACATGTTGACACCTTCGACTGACCGAAGCGGCCTCTCGAGCGGCGAAGGCACCCATTGTATCTGCAGCTCTACCGGCGATGACGGGCAGTTGATGGTTCAGTGCGAGTCGTGCTCTAACTGGTACCATTTGAGCTGCCTCGGACTTCCTCAAAGGCCTGAACTGCTACCGCAAGTCTACATCTGCGCGTTCTGCACGGGGGAGACGCCTACAGTTCGAGGCGGTAGAGTGAGAGACCCGTTCAGATCATCGATACAGGCGCACCAGCAACAGCAACAACTTTCGCCTCTTGGTTACAAAACGTATCAGCGCTAAGCCTGGTATGTTCTGCTCTCGGGTTCTTGGGTGATCAGTTGATGGTTTAGACAGTTCCGGATTGCGGGAAGAGTGGCAACGCGCAGTTTGGGTGCACAAAGCATCTGTATTACGGGGCCTGGTTTTCAAAGCACGATCGGCGTTGGACAAGAGTACCGTCAAGGAAAAGTTCAACGACTACAATTGGGAGGCAACGCTCCTAAGCTTGCTTTGGGGAGGGAACAATTTCGTCCATTGTAAGCGAGAGGTTGTACGATTCTGAACGGCGCAAGCAAAGGCGATATACCCCCTCGACGCGATTTGACTTCTCGGAATGGACTGGCATAATTGGCGTGAGCGTCTGCCGCGCGGGGAGTCAAAAGAAAGCATAATGGGCTGATGCAGTGGATTTCGGAATGTCGTTGACCGGGCTGTAATACTCGATTGAGCAGGCCGGCAAGGGTAGATAGTCAATAGTAGGACTCCCAATGCGGGCTTCGTAATGTGTATGGACCTTTCGGGCATTCTTTGGACAAGAAGCGGTGCAGCGGTGCCGCTATGCTGAGCCGGGTGTTGAAGGTGGAACGATGTCAGAGTGCTGCATCCCTGGCCCTGCGTCGGCGCATTTTTTCAATGGCGGGGTTTGGCGGGGATGAGTCAGGCCAAAGGGCGGGCTCTCAAATGACATATTCCCGTCACAAGCCGCTTTAAAGGACCCCTCGAATATTTTTTGCTACGACTCACAGATACCCCAAGATACCCCCCCCAACCATGCCGATGCTCAAAGATCCTTCGAAGAAATACAGGGCGTTCAAGCCGCTGAACCTCCCGGACCGCCAATGGCCCAACAAGGTCCTCGACAAGCCGCCGCGCTGGCTCTCGACTGATCTGCGCGATGGCAACCAGAGTCTTGTAGACCCCATGGTAGGCAGCGCAGCAGCTCAGACTGTACAAGGCACACATCTAGCTCACAGACAGCATGTAGGACGGTGAGCAGAAGTGGCGGTACTTCAAGATGCTCGTCCAGCTCGGCTACAAGGAAATCGAAGTCTCTTTCCCCTCCGCGTCGCAGACCGACTTCGACTTTACGCAGAAGCTCGTCCAGACGCCCGGCGTCGTGCCCGATGATGTGTGGCTCCAAGTCCTGTCGCCCTGCCGCAAGGAGCTTATCCGCCGAACCGTCGACTCCCTCAAGGGCGCGAAGAAGGCCCTCCTCCACCTGTACCTCGCGACAAGCCCGTGCTTCCAGCAAATCGTCTTCGGCATGAACAACGAGGAGAGCAAGGCTCTAGCCGTCGAATGCACGAGGTACGCGAGGTCAATCACAAAGGACGACCCCAGCCAGGCTGGCACGGAATGGGCATACGAGTTTTCGCCCGAGACGTTCTCTGACTCGGACCCGGACTTTGTGCTCGAGATCTGTGAGGCCGTTAAGGCGGCGTGGGAGCCGTCTGTCGAGAATCCCATCATCTTCAACTTGCCAGCGACGGTCGAGATGGCGACGCCGAACGTGTACGCGGACCAGATTGAGTACTTCTGCAGGAATATTTCGGAGCGCGAGAAGATTTGCGTGTCTTTACATCCTCACAATGACCGCGGATGTGCGGTTGCCGCGGCGGAATTGGCCCAGATGGCTGGCGCTGACAGAGTGGAGGGTACGCTGTTTGGCAATGGCGAGAGGACTGGAAACGTGGATCTCGTCACTTTGGCCTTGAACCTGTACACCCAGGGTGTCAACCCCCAGATCGACTTTTCGGATATCCCGTCTGTGATAGACGTCGTGGAGAAGAGCAACAAGATCCCCGTGCACGACAGGCAACCGTACGGAGGCAAGCTCGTGGTCTGCGCCTTCTCCGGCTCGCACCAGGATGCCATCAAGAAGGGTTTCCAGAAGCGCAAGGCCGAAAAGGCCAACGACGAAAGCCGGTGGATGGTCCCGTACCTCCCTCTCGACCCGCAAGATATCGGTCGTACCTACGAGGCCATCATCC
This sequence comes from Saccharata proteae CBS 121410, assembly GCA_010015785.1. Taxonomy (NCBI): domain Eukaryota; kingdom Fungi; phylum Ascomycota; class Dothideomycetes; order Botryosphaeriales; family Saccharataceae; genus Saccharata; species Saccharata proteae. Next base: position 464,148 of record ML978725.1, read on the forward strand.
GCGTCAACTCCCAGAGCGGCAAGGGCGGCGTCGCCTGGATCATCCTGCGCGAACTGGAGCTGGATCTCCCGCGCGGCCTCCAAGTCGCCTTCTCGAAGATCATCCAGAGGGAAACTGACATGCTGGGCCGTGAAATGCTTCCCGCGGAGATCACCAAGCTCTTCAAGGAAGCCTACCACCTCGAACACAACCCGCGCTTCACCCTCATCGACTACGACATCACGACCGACCGCTCCGTCTCTCCTGCGCCCCCTACCGAGCCAGGCAAGACCCAGAGCACGAAGAACCTCAAGCGCATGTTCTCAGGCGTCATCGAGATCGACGGCCACGAGCACCGCATCAAGGGCGTCGGCAACGGCGCCATCTCCTCCCTCGCCAACGCTCTCAAGACCCTCGGCATCGACCTCGACGTGTCAGAGTACAAGGAGCACAGCATCGGCGAGGGCAGAGAGGTCAAGGCTGCGACGTACATCCAGTGCTCGTCGGCGAGCTCGAGCCAGAAGGTCTGGGGCGTGGGTATCCATGAGGATGTCGTGCAGGCGTCCCTGATTGCTTTGCTGTCCGCCGCTTCTTCGGTAAGTCTGAATTTGAAGTGTTTACTTGCCTCAAAGTCTATTTCCTGCACCAAAAACGGCTCAGATGTCCCTGCTTTAAGCTGGGCTGGCTGCCGCCGTTAGCCGTTGTTTCCTCGCCTCACTATTTATACATCTCGTTGGAGCAATGAACGCCAGGTCTGTGCTCAGCGCAGCGCAGCTTGGCTTACATTGATGCAACATCGACCTCTGCATCGTCATCTTCTCCCCAATCTCATCTCTCCCGCCTTGTCTTGCTACCATCATCTCTCGCCTTACACCGTTCCACTTGGCAACACTACCAACACGCATCCACTGACTCAACATGACAACAGTTCCTCTCCAGCCGCCCCAGCACACCCATCCCCTTCCGCCCCAAGAACCGCAACTCGGACTCGCAGCACCTGCCCACGCCCGATCTCTCGCCACTCAGGACAAATGGCGCCCCCGCCTCTGGTCCTGACGCCGAGAACCACATCGTAGCGAATTTGGAGAGGAAGGCTGAGGTCGAGGGTACTAATGGGACGAAGGAGTAGAGCGGAATCCAGAGGGGACGTGAAAAGGCAAACTAACCGAACGAAGAGGAGCACATAGTTGTAGAAGATTTTCCTTCCCGAGGGACAAAAAAGATCGATTGTCGTGATGGATGTCCTTTTGGTTTTTGTCTGCATTTTTGAGATGATGATTGGGATAGCATGGAGGCGTTTTCTTCTCCTCCTTTTCTCAGGTCTTTCTGTGGGGGATTTGATTGATACACGAGCAACATGCGTCTGTAGAGATGTGAATACAAAAAGGACCCTCCGGTTCTGTTTAGATGATACGTGCTCCACCGCACTACTCGTGATTACTGTGACAGCGCACTGCCCATCATTATCGAAGCTCGGGATAGCCATTGTTTAATCACTGATTAAATCGACTATCGAGCATACAGCACACCCAGATAACCACTGGGAAAGCTGTACGAATGTGGACATTTGATTTGTGGATTTGACCTGTGGATTTGATCTGCTAATCTGATCGTGTTGACGGAGCTTTAAAACACTGGACGTTGTTGGTATCTTTCGCAACCCCTAACAGGCAAGCAAGAACCAGCTCCAGCATGCATACTACCTACTAACCACACCCTTCCAAACCCAGAACCATGCGCCCACTTTTTTTGCCAAGATGCCTCAAACTCCAATATGCGCGGTTCCCAGATACGCCTTGTTCCGTTCATCCATGACCGTGTGCCAAACTCCGTCTAGCCGCCTCATCAGCGGAAGGGTTTTCTTCCGGAACCATAGTCGGAAAAGAATCCAAACATCATCTGATTTGAGGAAGATGAACACTCACTTCCTCAACGCATTCGCCGGCGCCGTCGGCAACGTAGGCGTGCTCACCCGCCAGTGGTTACCGATCCGCCCAGAGGGACCGGCCCACTGTCCCGAGTTGCCGCCTATACCTGCCTCTTCGTCGAAATGCGAGCTGCTGACTGCGTAGTCGCGGTGCACGTATACGACGTTCTCGTTGCTGTTGTGTTCGCTGTTGCTGTCGGTGTCCGAGGGCCCCGATGATATGGATGGGTTGCTGGCGTTGCGGTTACTGCTCTCCATTCTACATTGTTGCTCCCTGGCGCTGTCCTCGCGGCCCAATTCCAGGCCACTCAGCCCGATGTGCTCGGTCTCTGTTGACATTGTCTTGTCCTTGCGCATGATGTGTTCCTGGCTGTCGCTGTGCTTGGGCATGGACATGTCACACACGACGGCGCTGTCGTCGGAAGTTGTGCGTAGCACGCTCGGGCTCGGCGCCCGCACCGAGACGTTGAGGTCCATATTCAGCTCGAAACTGGCACCACAGGCGTAGCCGCTTTTCTTCGGACTGGATGCGCCGAACGAGGACTTCGTGCGCTGGATGACGGGACCGCGGGTCCAGAAGCCGCGGAGGAAGAGGGGTCGAAGGATGGGTATGTTGATGCTGAGGATGCCGACGATGGTTTCGCGAACGCCCCAGCGGTTCATGGTGATGGACGAAGGGGTGGCGGAGAGGGTGGCGGTGGCGCGTATTATGGCGGCGGAAATGACGAAGAGGCCGGAGGAGAGTAGGAGGGCGATGACGAGCTTTTTGTGGAGGGGGACACGCAGTTTCCAGAGGAGGGGGACGGGGACGGCAAGGATGGCACCGTCGGTGATGACATTGAAGATAGCGGTAACGATGAAGTTCTGCTCTTTGAGTGTGCATTTGCGGGGTGGTAGAGGTCGAACTTGCCAGTTCATGGCGGTTCTGGTGGCTGGGTGTTAGGAGTTGTCAAGAAGTATTATGTTGAGATATCGATCACTCACGGGCTGCATCCAAAGGTGATGGTCAGAAAAACTGCAATGTAGCAGGCAGCGCAAAACCACGCCAGCCATTTGACGACTCTATGCTGGTTGAGTCCGAAAGTTATTCGGTTACTGGAGCAAGTTAGCCCAGTTGGACAGAATTACCCGTCAGTAGGTATGCATACTAGAAGAATAGCATCGTGGCCTTCATACACCAGATGAGGAATGTGTAGCTATACCTAGTAAACGTTAGAGGGATCTCTGTTTGACTTAGACACGGAGTCTTACCATGCTCCAATTTCGAACTTTGATCCCTTTCTTAATCTTTCAATCTGGGTGTCTGTGAGTTGATCTACTATCCGGGGATCAACATCGACATTTGTGCCTAGCCAGTCTATTCCATATAATCAGCACTCTTCTTGGTATTCCTCAAGCCATCTGGGAAATCGAATATTGTGGAAGTGGCGAAAATCATGGTGACTGTGGGTCTTCAGGAGTTACTTACAGCACTCGGTCACAAATACCGCGTCCATCATATAACAAGCCAGAACCTTTGGCTATTAGCAAAATCATTCGAAGGGCAAGGGGTCCAGCAACTTACCAAAAAGGTTACATAGTCGTCACCTTCGAAGCCTTTGAAGCCGACCATGCGTATTCGCACGGCGAACCGCAAGGCCATGATCAAGACACCGATACCGAACCACGCCCATATTTCCTTCAAATATCCTGGATCTCGTTCCAACACAACGATAGGTGCGTCCATGAAGCAGTCGTTATTGTCGGAACATTCGATTCTAGGAGCTCAGAAGCGAGGGTGGAGTCCAAGTGCCGGAAGGAACGATACAGCTGTAATAGAGACGGTCAAACACGGAAGAGACTGGGGTAACTTGGAACAAGAAGCTTGGATGGAGAGGTGGGGGGCCTTGTGATAGGAACAGACAGAGCGAGTGCCAGCTGGCCGATGGGAGGAGAAATGGCGATCACGGAGAGCCATGGCTATTAGACAACTTGGAATCATTGGCGTGGAGAGCTACTCCTGGTAGGATGAATCGGGTGACTTGGACCTCTGGTCCACGCAAAGGTTCAGCTGCTCCCCGACTCAGTGGGGACGTAACTGTGCATGGGCCTCTTCTCCGGATTCGCGAGGATGTGCTTGCGTTGGCGAGAGATTTTCACGTCGTGGTGGTCAGCCAAGCGAGACAGCCGTTGAATTGTCTAGACCGGAGGTGTCCTCCGATCATGATTGGACCAGCGCAAAGGCGGAGACACCGTTTCGAGGACGAATAACACCGAGAAAGTGGCGAGGATAAGGTCTCTGGCGTGGGGACCACCGGAGTGGCTATGCTAAGGTATGGCTAGAGGAGTTCCCGCTCGGCTCCTCAAGTATCAACTGCCAATTTGGTCCTGGACGGAAGGACTTGTCGGCTACGAGTGCAGGGTTGAGGTGGTTGGACGGCGGACGGGAGGACCATTAACTAGCCCTAGGGAGATCGACATTTTCCGTTCGGCGAAATGTCCGCTGCTAGCTGCATTGATATTTGGGGCTTGAGAGAAGTTACAAAAGACTTGTTTCGAACGTCTGGTTGTTTCTGTGGCTTGTGGCTTGGTGGCTCGAAGGGATCTGAGCTCTCCACGAAAGTCACAAGATGAGGAGAGGTTATTGCAGGCAGACATGGTACGATTCCTTCGCAGACCGCCAGAATTAGTGGTGATGAGAGGCGAAAGCTTGTTGGAAAAAGACAGATAACTTCTGCAGGAGATCTGGAGTATCAGCGCCGGCCCATCCGGATTCTCTCACCGTTTCTTAGATTCTGCATCGGAGTCGATACAGCCGAATGCCACAACGTGGCGCACGCGGCGGCTATCTTCCTCGTCTACCAGATTGAGGGCAACGCCACGAGTGCGGCGAACTCGATGGACTAATCAAACAAGACGGAGGACAGAGAAGAGAAAACGGCTCAGCCTTATCGAGAGTAGTTCGTCTTCCAGAACAACGAGATCAGCAGCCGCGCACGTGTTTCGCCTTCCAGCTCGATACGGGGCAAAGTCAACATGGCGTCGAAAGTTTGCGTGCCGAAAGATCCAGAAAAAGCCGTCGAGCGTTCTTTGGTGGCACAGCTTACGTTAGCGGCGGCGGGCTGTCCAGCTCTCCAAGATGCAAACTTCGCACCGACTGTTTCGAAGTTGATATCTGGTTCAAAACGAAGACCGAAAACTCAAGACAAGACACGAGGTTGGAGGCGCTCTAGGGGATGTTTTGGAAGCCCTCAGATGAAGCAGGCGAATGAAGAAACGCTGGGAGTGATTCGGAAAAACTGTCGGATCTGTTCCGGCGAGATATCTTAGGTAATCCGGGAAATCACGTGCGACTCGACGTGCCCCGCTGGAATCACGTTCCTCCGTTCTTCCGGTCTGCCGTGGAACGATTCCGCAGAGATTACGAGACTGCGGCTTTGGTCATCAGCGAAGTCCGAGTTGCGCTTCTTCAGCACTCTAGGCGATATCTCACCATGTCTTGTTTCTTATCTACATCTGGAATCGCATATGAATCCACGAGCCCCTCTTTTGACTACGCTCCTGGCTAGCACCTTTCGTCGTGCAGCTATTCCTTTTGCAGCTGCATCAGAACTCAATCTGCAACAGAACATCCAACCATTCCACTTCGCCGCCAATCAGACACCGACCACTATGCCTCGCGCTCCCGTAATCTCCATCTCTCACGGCGGAGGCCCAATGCCGCTGTTGGGGGATCCAGGACACGATCAAATCGTGAAGTCCCTGAAGGAGAAAGTACCACGCAGTCTACGGTTGGGTACACCAGATGCGCCTCGCGCCATAGTTCTGGTCACCGCACATTGGTCAGAGAGGAACCCCACCATTTCCAATGGCGAGCGGCACGGTTTGCTGTATGACTACTACGGATTCCCGCCGGAAACCTACCAATTGAAATACGACGCTCCGGGCTCTCCAGAAGTTGCCAAGCAAGTGGGGGACGCTCTTAAGAACGAGGGGTTGAAGCCCGAATTCGATGACGAGAGAGGTAATGGGCACTGACTGATGTTAGTTTATGTGTTCGCTGACCACAGCAGGCTGGGACCATGGCGTTTTTGTTCCTATGTTGCTGATCAACCCTGCCCACGATATTCCAATAGTGCAGCTCTCGGTGATGAGCTCCGAGAACCCAAGCGATCACTTCCGTATGGGACGCGCTCTGTCTACGCTCCGCGATTCTAACATCGCCATTATCGGGTCGGGCTTTGCTTCCTTCCATAACCTCCGTCTCATGTTCAGCGGTATCACCTCGGACCCGTTCTTCAAAGCACGCAACAGTGCATGGAGCGAAGCAGTCAGTGATGCGGTGCTAGAGGCGGATCTCCAAGTCAGAGAGAAGAAACTGGAGGAGTGGAGGAAGTTTCCGGGGGCTTATGAGATGCATCCACGTGGAGGTGCTGAGCATTTTCTGCCGTTGGTCGTTTGTGCCGGAGCGGGCGGGGAGGGCAAGGCTGAGTTCTACACGGATGACTTTGTCTCCTTACCGATGTATTCCTTCATTTGGAGTTGAGGCACGAAGATCCGAAGCTCGGCGAGGCTGACTCGAGCGCTTAGCCTGAATCCCTAAGCGGACTCTTCAAAACGAGTCACAACGTTATCAGAGTTGACCGATGACGCAGAGCCGAGAGTGAATTTGCAGATCTTCAGCTGTTGTTTCTTTTTCCTCTGCGACTCCTGACGCATCGCATAGTACACCGATTATGTACATAGCGAATGCCCAACCCTCACATGCACACTGCTGCTCTCCGAAAGCTCCGTTGGTCCGTCGTGTCAGATCATGACTTGTTATATGCCATGGACGGCAGCTTGAACTTGTTCATGCTCTCCCATGATTTGCCCAAGCCATCCTGTTCCCTTCATAGCTTAGGTCTTCAGGCTGCTAGTTATTCTTGGCTGATATACCATGCACAGCTGACATGTGGTGTAACTAACTAAACCTCAACACCCCTCATCACACAGTTGCTTATGACGCAAAGGGACGAGGATCACCTATCTAACCCGCAGCCTCCATCGAAAACATCGACCAGGAACGTTGGGCATGTTGTTTGACATGACATAGTGCATCCCGTCCTGCGGCTGACTGCGAACGATGCCGACGGGAGAGAACGCTGGGACCAAAGCAAGAGTGGGATGACTCCCTCCCCCCCGATAATGTCCAGGGCTGCTACACTTCCAAAGCTCTCGCATCCTGCCCTTACCGTCTACCCGGCCGTCTTTCGTCTTACGCTTCCAGGGATGCTGTTACCCGCCCTGTGTACCTGGCTGCTCCTCCTATGCGCGGCCTCTGCAGTCTCAAACGAGCCCCAGATCCTTGCTGTTGATCCCCTTCAGAATCCCTATCCGTACCAGTTCCCTTTGGATGCGGATGCAAACACAACGGCACTCTTTCCCATGCAACAATGCAATGGAGTCACCCTGGAAGAGGCAACTATCGATCAGTTGCAGGATGCCATGAGCCAGGGGAAACTCAACTCGCAACAGCTTGTTGCCTGCTACATGAACAGGGCTTTGCAGGTGGACGAGTACATCAAGTATGTGGATGATCTCTTGAGCAAAGAAACTAATCATGTACAAGCCTTGGGACCTTCGAGTCTACTGACGTACATGACTGCTTTCCCGGGTTGGGGATTGTCTTCGCAACGTTGTCTTCATTTTTCATTCCTAACTAGCCTCTCATCAAACTTATTTCCCCATCAAACATCGAAATTTTCTAGTCATGTCCTGCAAACTGAAGACAACGTCTAAGCACTGTGTGTAGTTCTGTGCTCGAGTTCAACCCAGATTACATGGACATAGCCGCCGCCCTGGATGCGGAGCGCGCCTCCGGCACAGTCAGAGGACCTCTCCATGGCATCCCGTTCCTTGTCAAAGACAATATCGCAACCAAAGACAAGATGGAAACTACTGCAGGATCATGGGCCCTGCTCGGTTCGGTAGTGCCCCGAGATGCATTCGTGGTCACGCGGCTCAGGGAAGCGGGAGCTGTGCTCTTCGGCAAAGCTACCCTTTCTGAATGGGCCGACATGCGCTCAAACAACTACTCGGAAGGCTATTCGGCACGAGGCGGCCAAGCTCGAAGCCCCTATAATCTGACCCTGAATCCTGGCGGAAGCAGCTCCGGGAGTGCGGCTGCTGTCGCTGCTAACGTGGTTGCTTTCGCCCTGGGAACGGAAACGGACGGCAGCGGTATGTCCCGACGATTGCTGGATGTTATATACCAGGATGTACGCTGATCTCTTGTAGTTATCAATCCGGCAGAGAGAAATGCTATCGTTGGCTTCAAGCCTACTGTTGGCTTGACTTCGAGGAACGGGTGAGAAAGAAACGTCTTGTGGACTGAAGCCTTGCTGACTTCTCAGTGTTGTCCCCGAGAGTACTCACCAAGACTCCGTTGGGACCTTTGGTAGAACTGTAAGAGATGCTGTTTATGCTCTGGATGCCATATACGGTGTAGATCAACGTGACAATTACACCTTCGCGCAGGCCGGAAACACACCTGAAGGTGGCTACGTCCAATTCCTAACCAACAAATCCGCTCTCCGCGGCGCAAAATTTGGCATACCATGGAACAGCTTCTGGGTCTACGCAGACAGCGAGCAGCAAGAGATACTACTCAACGTCATCTCCCTGCTCTCCTCTGCAGGTGCCACAATCATCAACAACACCGAATTACCCAACTACTCCACCATCGTCGCACCCTCCTGGGACTGGGATTACGGAGCCACGCGCGGCTACCCCAACGAATCCGAGTACACAGTCGTCCAAGTCGACTTCTACAACAACATCCGCACCTACCTGTCCGAGCTCGACAACACGGCCATCCGCTCCCTCGAAGACCTCGTCGCCTACAACTACGCCAACGACGGCTCCGAAGGCGGAAACCCATGGCCCTTGGGCATCCCAGCCTTCTACTCCGGCCAAGACGGTTTCCTCGCCTCCCTCGCTACCAAGGGCGTCATGGACGAGACTTACTACCAGGCCCTCTCCTTCTGCCAGCGCAGCACCCGCGAAGACGGTATCGACGCCATGCTCGCCAACAATGGCAACAGGCTCGACGCCGTCCTCGTACCGCCGGATGTCGGGCAAACGTACCAGATTGCGGCACAGGCGGGGTATCCGATGGTGACGCTGCCGGCGGGAGTGCATAGTGAATCGAAGATGCCATTTGGGTTGGCGTTGATGGGAACGGCATGGTCCGAGCCGGAGTTGGTGAAGTGGGCAAGTGCGATTGAAGATGCGCAGTTTAGTGCGGGTACTGAGCTTAAGCGGACGCTGCCAAAATGGTATGGGTATCTGGAGAGGAATGTGCCGGTGCTGAATATCTCTTGAGTAATGCGGTGGAGACTGTTGAACTTCTGCCCGTGGATCATGTAATTCTTGGAAGTAGAGAAAATACAAGTGAGACCAGGCTCGTTGAATTGTTTGCGGAAACATAAATTACGTCACACATACCACGACTTGATACTACTGGAAATCCTTAGCGGACTATGTTTTGATACAGGTTAGTGTTTCAAAAGTGTATTATAGAAGTCGCTCCCACACCATGTTAATCATTTGCCATTTGTATTTAATTGGAAAAAATGAAAGATGGACAAACTGATCATCGGAGCAAACACATCGTCGTCCTCGTCGCAGATTCATAATTAAAATAGAGAATTCCCCCAGAATGAAAGCAGGATCAGCGGGCCATCATATATCTAAATCCGCAAAGTAGATCAAAAGAAATCCTGGGCCCGCGGCCTCCTTCCCCGGATACCGTCCAGACCATCGACTTGAACATTGGATGGAACGCCATCGGATGGACTACCATTAGACCGGCCAGAAGCTACATTCTGATCCTCTTCGCCTTGGGTAGGAGGGTTTGCCTTTTTCTTCCTCAACGAGTTTTTTGGTTTCATACCCCGCTGCTTTTTGTACTTTGCCTTAGCTGCCGCGATCTTATCCGGATCTCCGTCCGCCAGGGCTATCAAAACCGCCTGGTGATTCCTCTCCTGAATACTGCAGATGTACGTCAGCAAACTCATCCTCCACAGGCAATGGGTTCTGCGTACTGATTAACTGGTGCAGCATCCCCTTGTGACAGCGATGGAGAAACTGGAGCAGCGCAATCGGCCAGCGACTGCAAAGTGTTACGGGGAAATGTGGACTCAAACATGACACTAGCCGGCGTGCCCTGTTCCTCAACAGTAGCGACCTTCGGGGTAGGCAGATATGGATGCGGGCGCGGGAAATTCGTCGAACGGTATTGGCTGCGACCGAAAGGCTCTTTGTTCAAGTTCCCGGGGTTATGTCGGTATGCCAGAGGCTTTGAGGGAACTTGGGGTGGCACCCTGGGGTTGGTAGGCAAGGCGTTTGTGAACTCGGGCTCGATACACGCTGGGGATGGGAACGAGTGTCGAAAGCCGTCGAATAGGGAAGTCGCTCGGGTGCTACACGTTTGAGAGTTAGACGGAAAGGGGTCAGAAGCTGGAAGCTCAGGATGATCGTCCGGGTAGCTCAATGTGGACCCGTGTGGTCTGACATCCAGGCGGCAAAATGCTGTTGAAATCTTGCGCTGATGAGACTCTGCTTTTTGGGAATAAATCCGAAGTGGTGGTGGGCCCCTTGATGCGAATAGTCGAGGTGGGTTAACGGGTACTGTCTGCTCTTTCGACTTTGTCTTGTCGTGATCTGCTGTGTTGTGCTTGTCTGTTTCTGTCTCGGTGGAGACCAGGCCATCCTGTTTTACTATTGACTTTGGAAGTCCTTCGGCCCATTTGTAACTTGACTTGATGATATCGAGCATGGCCTCTCCTTTCGGTGCTGTTGTCAAGTTTTCATATCCGGTCTCTGTGATGAGAATGTCGTCTTCGATACGGACACCACCGACTGGAAGGTATCGCTGAAGAATGTCTTTGTTGATGTATTTGGAGTGGATTGGAGACTCCAGATATTGAGCCAGGGCGACAGAGGAAAAGTAACTACATCATGTCAGCCAAGATTGTTTTAACTCCTCGCACAAGAGTCTGAAACCGTGTATGGAAGCGAAAAGATAGTACTTACATGCCAGGCTCGACAGTGACGACCATGCCTTCTTCCAATGCGTTGCTGTTTGGGTCCACGGGCGACTTGCACAGTTCAGCATCGTAAACGGCGTGTTGAAAGTTGCTCGCGCGGGCCATCAATGGCACACCAGAAACATCGTGGACTTCGAGGCCCACATGGTGCCCAAGGCCATGAGGAAAGAAGGCTCGAGAAGTGCCAGCACCAAAGATTTCCTCCTTGGTCCCGTTATGCAGAATGCGAAGACGGAGGAGACCGCTGATTGCTATATGGTGGGCGATATAATGCATGTTCAGAAATCTCACACCTGGAGCCAGCATTGAGATGACCGTGTTCTGCATTTCTTCGACGAGATCGTATATCTGCTTCGCCTCAATAGACGGCCATGAGCCTGTCAAGGGAAATGTCCGTGTCACATCGCTCGCGTAGCACTGCCATTCAGCGCCAGCATCAAGACACATTAGTTGACGACCTTTCAGGGATTCGTCATTCTTCACATAATGGAGAGTAGCAGCGTTCTCTCCGGAAGCCGCGATGATGCTGTAGGCCTGGTTCTTCGCGCCTTCGGCGATGGAGGTATCAAGGAACGTAGCCTCTACTTCAGTCTCGTTCGTATAACGGTGAATATTGGTCAAGACGTTCGTGTGAGCTTTGGCGCTGATCTCGTTGGCCTTTTTGATAAGTTTGATCTCGTGGGCGTCTTTGCGCACACGCGCAATGTCGATGGCCACCTGGAGCCTTTGGTAATTGACTCGCGGAGAACCAAATCGCCACCGTGAGACTCCCTGATCTCGGTGAAGGATGAAAATGTCACCTTTGCACCTGCGCGCCCACGTCTCTATGTCGCTGACAAGCGCGATAGACCAAGATGCCGTGTCGACATCATATTTGTCGAGGGCCTCGTCGATGGTAGAACCACGTCCAAACCAGATGGTTTTTTGGGGATCGACTTCAGGAACGTAGAGACGAAGTAGGTCCTTCTCAATGTCGTACGTCAAATGACAGTCTGGTTCATCAACACCAGACAGGTAGTAGAAGTACCTCCGTTGTCTGAAGGGTATGAACTGATCAGAGTCTTCGAGATACGCGGTTGGAGCTCCGGCCAGATATATCAAGCCCTTGTCGACATCAAGAAGCCTTGCTACTCGTCTTGCGTGGTCCTTGGCTGTAGCTTAGTAATTAGTGCAAGCTACCCTAAGCGCCGAGGCCTGAGGGGAGAAGGCTGACCTGGGTATTTGTCGAGCGGCGTGGACGACTCGATGTGCACCCAGAAGTCCTGTTCAACATCCTGTAACCTGTCCGAAAGCTGAGCTGGGTCGATGGCGGTCATATCTGCGAGCGCATCTAGAGATGTGCGGTGTTGGTCGGGTGTTGCCTATCGAAAGCTGATGAGATACGGCGGGGGTCAGCTCCGATAAGAATACCTGCGTACATTGGGTCACGCTAAGCCGTATTTGGCACCGAGGCTGAAATCAAAACCCAAAGTCGCCCGCGCCTCGACCTCATTCACCTCTACATCGTCAAGTACGACTGATACCGAGAAGCAACGACGATCCGACAGAGTGTGAAGGGACGTTGTGCCCAGGCCGCCAAGCTCATCTTGGAAGCGATGCTTGTTTCCATGGCTCCTGCCAGTGTTGTCAGTGGGCTGGATCCGCGGGTGCATCTTGTCTGAATCTTCACTTTTCCGCAAAATGTCATCCTTCAATTTTCATAGCTACCAGGTCCTCTGTCTCCTTTACAATCTGGCTTCCATCCCTATTTTTCCTCGCTATTCTCTATTTTTGACGTGGGCGCTTGAGTGGGAGCCTTCGAAGCCCCAGCGCTCACTTTCATTTCAGTATCGCTCTTCGCCTTGCGTTGGATCCTACCAGACTCCAGACCGCTGGGACGTTTTGGGCCAAGCTTCGACGAGTGATTCAAGTGCTCCTAATGTCTTCCGTGTATAGCCGTCCAAGGGGTCGGCAATGGAAGCAAGTGTTCCGAGGATTTCGCGCCGCGCTTCTACTGATCAGCTCGCCACAATGCTCCGCTATCCACCACATGAAGCTCAGGATGCCGGATTCCGTTGAGAGGGCCAACGTGAAGCCAGTGACTCCGCTCATCGTCACAAACTACTGCAGCGATACCGTCTGGCCGGCGATCAATACGCAGTCCGGGACGGGTCCTTCAGAGACAGGGTTCGAGCTTTCAGCTGGAGATAGTTACAATCAGACAGTTTCGGAAAACTGGCAAGGCCGTGTCTGGGGAAGGACAAACTGCAGCTTTACCGATAGTGGAGGACCAACGAACGGTCCCAGGGCATGTGGATCCGGCGACTGCAACGGCCAGTTGAGCTGCTGGGTCTCGGTAGGAATAGAGAATTAGTTCATTCATGCGCAGAACTCACAGTCATCAGGGCGACAACCCGGTAACGCTTGCGGAGTTCACGCTGGATGCTGGAGACGGCCACACGTATTACGACATATCGCTGGTCGATGGCTATAACCTACCGCTCGCCATTGTGATGCAACCGCTCGGAAACGCCAGCATCGACGACATACCGCCCAATTTGACGAATCCGTCGTGCATGGCCACCGCTGGATGGCTCGCAGATGAAGAGTTCTACCCTTACGACAACAACAATTGGTATCTGGGTACGAACGGATCGTACCCCCTCCCATTCGAGACCAACGTTACCAACAACGACGTGATGGAGTGGTGTCCCTGGGATCTGCAGGTCAACACACCATCGGGTTCGCCAGATGGAGTATATACATATCCGGACACGACAGTGGAACGCCCCATCTTCGACCCCTGCTACTCTGCCTGCGCCAAGTACTATACGGATGAATACTGCTGCACCGGTCAATACAACTCTCCAGAGAGCTGCCAGGCGAACTACTACGCCAACGCCGCCAAAAGCGTCTGTCCAGACGCATACAGCTTTGGTGAGTAAGAAATCAACTCGCATCAAAGTCCTCTCGTCAAACCCTCGCCCCGCATCGTATCCATCCGTCAGCTAACGCACCTCCCCTTGCCAAAGCCTACGACGACCAAACATCCACCTTCATCATCCCCTCGGGCGCCGGCTTCGAGATAGTCTTCTGCCCCGGCGGCCGCTCCACCAACATCCTCGCCACCGAGGGCAACCAGCTGCGCCAACTCGCTTCCTCTGGCAGGGTATCCTCGAGCCAGAGCTCGCTCAAAGGGCACAACAAGACCGGCACCCCCGCCAACGGCACAGCCGTGGATGCAGGACTCTTTGACACGGCCGGCGTGGAAGTCGATCCGCTTTACTCGCAGGAAGATGTGCGTGCTGTGGCGAAGAAGAGCCCGGGGAGTGGGGCGAGTGCCGGAGATGTTGGTATGTTGTTGGGGCTGGCGTTGATGGCGAATGCGATGGTGTTCTGGGCGGCTTTTTGAGCCAGACGAGTCGAGTTGGAGGGTTGAGTGGGTTGGGAATACGAGAATTCGGATTGGATACCTTTCCCGGCTCGGTGTTGTGGTATTCTGGCCGTCAAGCAGACCGGCGAGCCATGGCAAGATCACCACAACGCCGTTCATATTGGATGTAATTGCGAAGAGTCTGTTATCCAAATGTTGGTGAGGTGTCCCCAACGTAAACATGACCATTCCCTTGTCCTGCTGTCAGGAGCTAGTAGCTATAAACCATAGGTCTGAACCCGCCATATCTGCTGTTGACCGCTAAAACTCCACACGACTGCCAGAATTTCACTGGATCCACTGCGACTCCCAGCACATGCGGCGCAAAATTCGTGCAGACAAGAATGCCAATATGAGCCTTAGTCGAGGCCGAAACCAAACAAGATCCATCCAATGAGCTGGCTACGCCACCGACTCTCCGACGACCCATCAGCCAACGCAGTGAAAAAAGCAATCTCAACCCTTCCCAAATGCGAGCTTCTTCTGCCCCTTCTCCGGTCCTCTCGCCGCCGCGCTATTCGGCGGTCTCCCTCTACCCCTTCCACCAGGCTTCGGCGTCGACGGTTTGTGCGGCCGGGACGACGACGACGCCGACGCCGCGACAGCCGTGGTCGCCGCATTCGGTTGACCGCGCTCCTCGGCTTGGAGTTGCTTGGCGAGGTCTTTTGCAAAGTGCCAGTCCTCGTGCTCGGTGGTTTCGGAGACGGGGATGGCGGTGGAGCAGCGAGGGCAGAGGTAGGTGTCTATTGTGGGTTGGGGTTGCAGGGAGGGGGTTGTTGTGGAGGTGCGGGTTTCGCCGTCGAGTTCGGGGATTGCTGGTTGGGCGGATGGGGGTGGGATGTCTGCGGGTGTGGTCTCTTCGTGATCACCCGAGCGGCCTTTTCCCGCAGCGTGGCCATCTGGGGGAGGACTGCTGGGTGGGCGCTCCGAGTGGGACCTGCTGTTTGCTTGCTCTGCTTGATCGGAGCCTGCTTCGAGTTCAGAGTCTCCTCGGCTGCTGTCCTGTCTCTGGTGAGCGAAGAATCTTTGTATGCCGCCGCCGCCGCCGCCATCAGTTTTCCGTCTCTTGGTGGCGGGGCCGTTATCAGAAGCACTGTGGGGATTTCCAGCAGCACTATTGCCTCGCTCGCTGTCCATCATTGCTTTGGCCTCATCGCCGCGAACGAGAAAGCCGCCGATGCCCTTGTTTCCGGTGATGCCGTCTTCGAAGCCTCCGACGCTCAAGGAAAGGTTTGCGCACGGCCATGCCCGTCCGTCGACGACTACTTGGGCAAGAAGATTCTTGGCGAGATCGAACAGCATCTCTTCGCTGA
Source organism: Saccharata proteae CBS 121410 (assembly GCA_010015785.1). Lineage (NCBI taxonomy): Eukaryota > Fungi > Ascomycota > Dothideomycetes > Botryosphaeriales > Saccharataceae > Saccharata > Saccharata proteae. The sequence continues at coordinate 479,850 of ML978725.1, forward strand.
GCGTCTTGCCCTGTGGGATAGGAGCCTGTCTTGACCTCGTCTGCGCGCCCTGCCGATGATGAAGGTTGATGGTCTTAGGACGACGCTTGTTTTCCAGTACTCCTTCTTCGACGCAGCGGGAGAAGATGTCGGCAGCAAAGATGCGGAGCCAGCGAACCGCCTGCTCGAAGGTGTTGATGGAAGGCCGGAAGGACTTTGCAGAAAGCATGCTCTTGATCTGCGTCCGTGGATTCACTTCACTGTTGTCTTCTCCACGGATGATGTTGTACACCCAAAGCCCCGTGTCATCGCCAAGTCGCGTCAACTGCTCGAGCGGCACTTTCAGCAGTTCCTTGACCGAGTCTGTGTTGAACATGTCCACTATCTCGTCCCCGAGCTTGCCGCCCAAATTGCGGATCTTGGTGAACTTGAACTCGCCAAGGAACTGCGCTATAGCACGGTTGCGTATGACAGTCTGTTGGTTTGGCTTCTTATGCGCTGAGCCGAGCTTCGCTATCATCTTGTTGCGGGCAATGCCGCCGGAGCAGGTGTAATTCAACTTCTCACGGATGGCTGCGCGGACGTTGCGCATGATTTCGGAACCAATACATATAGCGTGCTATAACTAGTCTCAGCGTTTGCAACGGAGATACCGATTTCAACCCGGGTGTCCTTACATCATCCCAATCCGGGTCATCGTCTTCAGTCTCGTTGGAGTCGAGGTCGACGAGTGCATCCGTGGTCCAATCGAGGACCGAAGTAGGAGGTTTCGGCAGGTTCTCCGTAGGGTCATCGTACGGGGGAGGACCATTGAGCTCCGGATGGCGCTCCAGAAGGATGGCGTGCACCTGAGCGGAGAGGTCCAGAAAGACCTCATCGATGCTCGCCTTCTCCACCTTCTGCGTATCCCTTGGCAGTGCTTCCTTTATCGTAGCCAGAATCCTGCGCGACTCCAACCTGTACGGGTCCAAGGATACCTTGTGGGTGCCCATGTGCTTGAACGCGTCCTCGTGATATGCCCACTTCTCTTCGCCCTCCTTCCACGTCGCCACATGTTGCATGATGAGCTCCGGGCATAGTTTCTTCGCTTCCGTGATGGTAATATGCCTGTTCAGACCGTATTTGCGCGCGGGGTAGTTGATGGCGATGAGGCCTTGCCACTGTTGCACGGCGAGCGGCTGGTCCTCTGGCACGCCCAGACGCACCATCTCACACTGCGCGTAGAAGGCGTCGAGGTCGATATGGCAGATGACTCGAAGCGGGCATGTTGGCGACGACGAGGCTAGCTGCGATAGATGCTTGAATGTGAACTTGGATTTGCGACGCGTTGTAGCGCTGGTGGACAGCGGAGATGAGAGGAGGAAGTTCTGGGACGATGACATGGTCGGCGAGAGCGCGACGAGGCCGGCTTCGTCATGTTGTGCGCGTCATGCGTAGTTTCGGTGCGTATTGGGAGTTGTGTTGGTGTTGCGACAGACTGCGGTTCACGCGTCAGGTCGCGTCTCGCGCCGGCTGGCGTAAAGTGGCACTCAATGCTTTTCTAAGCAATCAGATTTGGCTGCTGTTTCACGCGACCACTGCATAGTAGAGTATGTCTTGCTTGAATCTGATTGTGTACTGTAGAAGGACTCTATCGTATCCAATCCATCACAAACGAAAGCAAGCGTCCTGGTGTTGAGGTGCTTTGTTCTGCAGTCGTCGCATGTCCTATTTCGGCTAGTGCGGGACACCATCAATGTCATCATGGACTTGTTCTAGGTACTAAGGGTACTAGGATATTTGCAGTGCTTCAAGCCGTGGTGAGAAGGTCCTTGTTGTAGTACTCCTCCTGCAATTCCACAAACTCCCAATCTTTCTACCAAGCTGCATGCATCATGAGTTTCCTTCGATCTCCAAGCGCTCTGCTGGGTCTGCTCAACCTCTCCGCAATAGGCGCATCGACACTGTATCTCCGCGCACATCATGTTTACAACCTGGAAGAGCACGAGGCCCGGATGGACGAGCTGGAGGGGACGCTTCGGGGTCACATTGGGCTGATCGAAGAAGCTTTGGACCGGCTTGAGGGGACGGCTTCGGAGAGGGATAGGGGCCAGAAGATGTGAGTAGTGATATGACGAACGCGTCGCTTGGTACTGATGATCTGTCGGGCTCCAGGAACGAATATTACGGCAGACGAGGGCGGGACGAAAAAGAAAACAATGGCAAATAAACCGTCGCTCCGTACCACCTGCCACCCTGGCTGGGGTCGGTGCCACAAGAGGGGAGGGAGGAGGGAGGAGGAGGGAGGGAGCTTGTTAGACGAACCGAGCCGAGGCAAAGCGCCGGGTAGGACATGGCTGGCCATCAACAACACCATAATAAACCAGTCTGAAGGTTCCAACGGCCAGCGCCTAGTGCGTGCTTGTTGTACAACTTCCTGTCACCCCCACTGCATGTCCTCCTCGCAGTGTCTTTGTCTTTCGTCCCATCACAGTGATCGCTCGCCCAATTCGACAATGTCATCTGCTCCCAACGACATTGTGCTCTTCCACTACCCCTTCTCGCCCTACGCCCGCAGAGTCATCTGGTACCTCCAGCTCCGGGGCATCGCATACGCCCAATGTGCAAGTCTCTCCACCTCCCTCCGTGTGCCTACCGGCTGACGGTGGATGAGGATCGCCAGACTTCAGAATTCTAATTTCGGCCCCAGATACAACCCCCGGTGCTGCCCCGTGATGACCTCAACGCCCTTGGCGTCGCCTACCGACGCATTCCGGTGCTCACCATCGGCCGTCATGTCTACTGCGACACCCGGCTGATCTTGCGGAAGCTGGAGCACCGCTTCCCGAACGGGGCCTTGGGTGCGTCGGGCTGCGACCACAAAGCCATTCAACGCCTTCTCGAGCGATGGACCGTCGACGCAGGGATATTTGCTCGAGCGGCCAGTCTGATCCCGCCGAACATGCCCGCGCTGCAGGATCCAAAATTCTCAAAGGACAGAGAACAGTTCACGGGCAGGAGTTGGAACAAGGAGGAGCTGGAAAGAGGCCGTCCGGAGAGCGTGGTCCATATCCGCGATGCATTCGAGCTCCTGGAGAGTACTTTGCTTGCAGACGGACGCGACTGGATACTGAAATCGGCCAAGCCAACACTGGCTGACATTGAGGGTAAGTTGCTGCTGCTTTCTGCCCAATGTTGCAGTTGGGCGTCATGAGCGTCTCAAAATGACCCATTTCCGCCAAGCGTCAAGCTGACATGTTTTAGCGATATGGCCGTTCGACTGGCTCGTCGAAATGAAAGGTGCTCTGCCATCATCAGTCATCTCAGAGGTGCAGTTCCCCAAAGTCTACTCCTGGATCCGGAGATTCCGCGAGGCACTTAAGGCTGCAAAAGCATCAGGCCCAAAGACAATCACATTCAAGGGACCGGAAGCCGTGCGATTCGTTGCCGGAGCTGATGATCTGGCCGAGTCGACCGGCAGAGTCGACGAGAGCGATCCGCTGGGCTTGAGGAGAGACGACGTCGTCGAAGTTTGGCCGATTGACAGCGGGTTTAGCCATCGTGACAGGGGTCGCCTGGTCAGCTTGACGCCAGATGAGGTCGTGCTTGCATCTAAAACTCCAACTGGCGATGGTGAGGTACATGTACATTTCCCACGATGGGGTTTCAGAGTTGCGAAGGCTGGCGGCAGGACGAAACTCTGATGAGAAGCTACCTGCCCGCATAGGTGACATGGTTGAATCTCGATCTGAGCTCGCAGGGCCTGATCAGGTTGCGTTGGTGCCCATACTGGGTCTCGGAATCAGGCGAATGACTTGGAGGATTGCCGCGGGCTCGTCGCAACACAAGAGTCAGGACTTGTGTCCGACTTCAGTTGATGAGCGACATATTCAGAGCTGCACGAAATTCCATGTGCTCGCAACATGCTCCGACTGGATAGAAAGTAGTGATGTACAGGGAGAGGGCAGGAGAGTGTCCGGCAGTCACACAGCGAGCAAGACCCTGTGCCGGCAGGGTGGTCGAAGCGCCAAGGTCTCGGTCTCGCAGCTTCAGGAGAATGTTTACTGGCTGGGATTTCGATTCCCGCAGATAGTGACATGGATGGAGAGCAAGCAATAAATCAGACCTGTTCACCTTGCCAATCGGCGGGCACACGGAGCATGGCGGACTGTGGACCAGTCGATATATCGAGGGCCCGATGACTTTCCTACACCGCATGGCACGGTCTTCTCGACGACGCACAATACATACTTTGGCTAAACGTCGTGGCTGATTCCGCATGTCTCTTCGGCGGCCGGGCAGAGAGGTGGACATGGGCCAGCGAGAGCAGCAGCATGGCAGCCCCAGCCGGTGTTCCAGGCGTGTGTGATATGATGCAGACGAGGGAGAAGTGATGATTCAAGTCGCGGATGGCTGCACCCCAGACACACGTGAATCGGGCGCGTCTGAGCGTGGGACGACACCTGGTAGGCGGGAACGGGAGAAGACGAAGTTGCGGTGGATGTCCAGCATTGCGGGAGTCGAGATGGACGACTAATTGGCAGCGGCCACGACGTCCGGGCGGTGGAGGACATGGGGGGGACCTGACGATGAGAGTGGATGGGTAGCGCAGGGCCTGGCAGCCTTATGCGGAGCAGGCAGGTCAGGCAGGTCAGGCAGGTCAGGCAGGTCGGGGATGCAGTCGTGCCCAAAAAGACGGCGAGGTGGTGTCGAGCGTGGGTACTGCTCGTGCTGGCGGGCCGGTGGTTTAATAGCGAGCGCTGGGCGTGAGGTACATGGAGGGGACAGCGGACAGCGGACAGCGGACAGCGGACTCTGGGTGCGGACAGTGGGTGCGGACTCTGGGTGCGGACTCTGGGTGCGAGTGGGCTCTGCGGACTGCGTGCAGTGGCAGTGGCAGTGACATTGGCAGTGGCATCTCTGTCTGCTGCCCCCGTCGTCACTCCCTCAGCGCCCTGGCCGCCTCGGTGCCCAACCCACCAGCAGCTCCACTCTGCCTTGCGTGAATGGCCCAAGGCCCGCGGCCCCGTCAGCGAGCGAAGAGAGAGAGAGAGCACAGAGCAAACAGGTTCCCGCCCGCCACCAGTTAAAGCAAAAAGGATCTGGCAGAACCCCATGCACCACCGCCATCACCACTACCATCACCACCACCATCACCACCACCATCACCACCACCACCCTCTCTCGCTCTCGACCTCCGCCTCCAGAACTCTCTCTCTCTCTCTCTCTCTCTCTCGCCTCGACGCAAGAGAAGGCACACACGCACGCACACTGAGGGCGCCACCGAAACTCTCACTCACCCTCTGCAGCTGCGCTACCCTCGCCCTCACCACCACCACCACCACCACCACTCCGCCCCTCCACCCCTCCACCACCCACTGCCTGCCACCCACCACTCCACCGCCTCTCCCACCAGCACCATAACGCTAGTCCGTCAGCGCTGAACTCTCCGCTTCGCACGCTTGACAAGCCATCGCGTAGAGACGGTCGCTCCGCTTGCAGCCCCCGAGCTCTCCAGCCCTCCAGCCCTCCAGCCGCTGCTGCACGCCGTCGCTTTCTGCCTCGCCGGACTCACACTGGCCCCCGCGCCAGCCCCAAAGTTGGCCTCCCTGCTGCTCCCGCCCTCTGTTTGGTCTGTTTGGTCTGCCTCTTGCGCACACGCTTGCCACTATCCACTGCCAGCCCAGCCAAAGGACCGGTCTGCCTGATCATCCGACCCGTCAGCCTTCTCTGCCGCCCTTTTAGAGTCCGCCCTGCCTCCCGCGCTCGTCTCGTCCCCGACCAGAGTGCTCAATTCTTCTCCCCACTTCTCCACAACCATACTATGCCATCTACAATGTCAATGTCGCGTTCGATGCCTACTAGGCAGTGGTTTCAGCCGGGCGACGGTATCGCTCGCGAGGTCATCACTGCCGACATCCAGCGCTACCTGGGGCCTGACGCTCTCGTCAGGCCCGGCAGCGGCACTGGCGAGTACGAGGTCAGACGCTCTCCAGCACCATGCGACCGACTCCATGGCTAACGATGTTTCCAGGGCGTTGATGGTTATTGGATAACCGCGTATCGCACGCTCACCTCGGTAAGCAAGTTCCCGATCCTCCCTTCGCCGCGCAACCCCGCTAATCTGTCGCAGCAAATGGTTCAGGATTTGAAACTGGACTCGCAGCGGTGGCGCGCTGAAGTCCAGCAGGGACGAGGTAGTCCACTTGCGAGAGACGCCAAGCTGTCGTCAAAACCTGACAAAGTTGTAGTTGCCTATCAGGACTCCAGGACACATCAGTCCAGGCAGTACTACGGACCCAGTACTCCTGCCCCTGATTCATCATCATCGTACTCGCAGGCGCCAGCCTCATCCGGGTACTCGGACTATGCCCAGACATCATCTTCACACCGGGCGCCCGCCCAGTCCACCTATGGAGGAGGAGACTATACCTATGCCCAGCCCCAGCCAGGATTTTCCCAGCAAGGAGCCCACTATGTCCCGGCGCCAGGATACGGATCAGGCCAGGTCAGGACCACTCCCTCGTACCCATCATACAGCCAGTCGGCTCGGGAACCGGACACGCAGTCCTCGCACTACACCAGCCATCAAGATTCACCCAGGGGATATGGCTACCCGCCTTCAACGTCTGCTCCGCCCGAGCGCGTCTATGCCCCCCCGCAAACCAGGTATTTCTGGCCTTACCACGAGGATCGCATTTGGTCAGAGTCGCTAAGTTCCTACTAGTACATCCCAATCGTACTACTACGCAGATGGCAGAAGTGGTATGTTGAACTGGTGTTTTCGTCGCCCGCCATGTAACGATGTCCCGCTCAGCGGTACTGACGCCAAGTGTGTAGCAGCGACACAACCTCCTCAGGCTAATGATCGTCGTCGTCGTCAATAGCGTGTTTGAGTCCATTGTGTTTTTGACCGGTCCATCCTGCCTGGCGTTTGTGGTGTAGAAATACGCCGTCCACTGTGGGATCCATCCCCCTGGTGTGAGATCTTCCAAGGGTTTCCCTTGGCTGCATTGAAACATCCCGTCCTGGTTACTGGTCTTCCTGGCTCAGCCTCCCAATCTTCTGGAACTGGAAATCCCTTCGGCAACCCATGTCCAGTTCGTGCTCTGCATTTTCTTGTCGGCGTTCATAGGTATCTCCAGGGATACCATCTTGATGTCGATGTAGATGAGATGATGATTCTCCAGGATGTTCGTCTCGGAACGTCACTTTCCACCCCTCTGGATCGGGACCGGATACCTTACCATGGCGCGGCGTCACTAGGATGGAGTGATGGCTGCTTAAATGACTAATGCTTTCCTTGGGCATCGTATTTCCTTCCTCGCGCCCGTTTTCTCTCGCCTTATTGGACAGGCGGAACGATTGCTCGTCTTGTGCTGGAAGTGGACGTTCTCTCCAGGAGTTCTCATATCGGTGCCCTAGTCCTCGGTTGCCTGTTCAACCGGCGGGACATTATGGATATCCGCCCGGAGGGCATTCGTAAACTCAATCAAAACTGTTCGGAAGTCTGTTCTCGCTCCCACGGCCTCTGTCCAGGTGGTTTCGGCTTGTGCTTTGTTCTTCTAACCGTCAGCGATTGTATATTCCCTCGGCATTGTTGTTGACGCTGGCTGGATTGTTGCAGCGTCTATCTTCACGTAGTATTTCTAGAGGTTCAATTTTCATTGGTTACACAACGACATGGTCTTGCTCAATTGGTACTCAAGATGATTTTGAGTTTTCACATTGCAAGCCGCCCCCCTCCTGACACTGACCCCAACCCCACCAACGTGGTTTTGTTTTTTTCGCTGTACCGCAACTCGAACGATGATTCGATTGCCTCGATTCTGCCGCCGCTCCAGAAGCTGCTTCGGACCGACTGAAGACACCTGCAAGCCGCCTGTTCCGTCTCTCGGCTCTCCCCCGAATGGAGAAGGCCTTCTCGCAACCAGAGCGTGCACGGCATGGAACCCGGTTTACGCGACTGTCCTCCGCGTCTGCGGCCCTCTTTAAGCCCCTCACCACAGCCGAGAGCCTTCTCACCAATGCATCCTGACACCTTTCCGTCTCCCAACACGAGCCGAAACTGCCCCCCTCAACGCCCCAAAGCAAGAAATGCCTCACCCATGCACGATACCGTCATGGCGCATGCGCCTCCCTCGCAAGCTAACCCGTAGCCCAGTCCAGCCCTGATCAACTCACTCACTCTCACTCACTCACTCACTCACTCACTCACTCACTCACTCACTCGCTTCACACTTGGGTTTGCTCGGTGGCCATCCGCGCGACGGACCTACCCGCTCGCCGATCATAACGAAACCATGCTGATCGCGCACATCGCGACGCTACTGTCATCGAGCTGAGCTGCGCGCCTGACAGTGACGATTAGGAGGCTGGGCAGGAACGGCGTTGTTGGTGTCATGACTGATGCCGCCAGTCATGATGATGATGATGATGCGCGGTATTGGGTAAACAATGGGGGTGATGTGACAGAAGAGGTGGGTGAGGCTCTCAGGATCTGATGAGGCTCTTTGGGGCTCCTCGAGTGAAAGCGCAGTGCAATGACTCGGAGCCATCTCCAACGTCCTATCACAGCCGACAGTTGAGACTGAAGAAGAAGCCCACGACCTGATTCGCAGCGAGCGAGCACATTCCAAGTCTTTCTCCCACGACATCACGGACAAACACAAGCGTGAGTCAGGGCCGACCATGACATCTACGTTACTGGTACGGAGGTACGTACGGAAGCCCACCCGCACACTTCCTTTGACTTCTACCTCAGCGAGACGACAAAACAACGGGTGTGCGCATGTCGGCCAGGGACGGCGCAACGCAAAAGGCACACGCGGAGGGATGGCGTCGCCGCGCGTGCTTCTTCGCGACTCCCACCTCTTCCAGCTTCGCTACTGTAAGTGTATGTACGCTGTCGTAGCGCCCGCCTGTAGCGGCATCGCAGGTAGCAGAGCGGCAGCAACACTACTGTAACGTTAGTACTGCCGTCGTGGTCAGGCCGGCAACAGCGAACCGCGACGATGACCGCGCGAGACGGCCGCCGCTGGCGCTGCGCGAGATCAGCGAGCCGACGCGCTCTTCTGCTTGACTTGACTTATTGGCGGTCTGGACTCGAGAGCGCGGGATCGGCTGAGTAGAGCGACAAGGGCCAAGAAGGGTCCAGACGACGGCTTGGAGAAGAGAAGAAGAGAGGAGAGGGGGGGGAGATGGTAGGACTATTTCTCAGACGGGAGGAATGAGGGCGTGATGGTTGGTTGGAGATGCGGCTTGCGGTAACTTAACGTTAACGGTAACTTAGGCAAGCTCTCGTCACAACAACAGTCTGGACCGATCACCAAAAAGAAAAGCGCTGATGGCGCACCCTCTTTGGTCACCACCCACACACACACACACACACACCACCGCCAAACCGACATACTCCAACCTTCGCCAGAGCAAAACAGCCGGCATCGCGAACATCCGTGTCGGGGCGTCGTGGCCGACATGTGAGAATGCTTGTAACTCGTCCCTCACACCTCCATCTAATCCAGACGGCAAGACGAGCGGCTGCACTAGTTCACTTACCTCCCTCTGACACACCAACCACAGCAGCGCAAATGTTCACGATAGCCAGCTTCCCTTCTTCTTTTTCTTTTTCTTCCTTTTCCTCTTCCTCTTCCTCTTCTCGCCCTCCACATCTCCCCCTCCTAGCGCGCGACGCACCTCAGCCGCCTCCGCCAACCCCCTCGACCACGCCCACGACCACGCCCACATCCCGACCTTTCCCCCCCCCCTCCATCCCTAGCAAGCTGTCCTCGGCCCAACCCGCTCGCCTGCTCACCCACCGACCGCGTCTCCCCGTAGCGCTGGCCGTGCATTCCAGGCTTCGCCGCGTGCTCAACCGGACGGTCGGTCTGGCGTTGGGCACATATTGTTGCAATACAGTAACCTTAGGCGAGGGGCTCCGGGGAATCTGCTCCGCTTCTAGCGCGGCGCACCGGTGCGGCTGCGTCGTGGGAGTCGTGGGGGGCGAGGGGGAAGCGGGCGTCCTGGGCTCCTCCTCTGCTGCTGCTGCGCGTGGTTTGTGGTGTTTGGATGCGTGGTGTTGCGCGTGGTCATCCGGCGTGAAGAATCTGGCTGCTCGTGTGGACCAAGACGCCGCTTCTGCGCTCTGGGCTGGGCCGTCTTGGTTACCCCTGGATGACGTTGATGTTATGGCGGAGGTCAGCTAGGCAGTTAACTTATCCGAGTCCGAATCCGGGCCTTGAACCTCCTCGCGCACCCTTTCTCGTCGATTGGCAAACTACGAAGCTTCCCAACGCCGTTCATCGCCAGCCTTTTGTTGCCGGAGGGTACTGAAATCTGGGAGGAGGCGGGGCTGGGGTTGGGCGTGCAATGTGTGGACCGATGACGCCTCACTACTGCCCTTGGTTGGCTCCCATGAGGCTGCACAGAGGGATTATCACGATAGGGCCATCAGGGCTGATCTCCCTTCAACTTGCGACCACCCACCTCACCAAGTGGAATATCAAAATGGATTGGTCTGGTATTTGAGCTATGTAAACGTTGCTTGCTGGTGATGCTGAGCTAAGTTAGACGACGATACCGAGCAATACCGACGGAAAGCTGTATGGAAAGGTTGACGGCCTTGTAGTCCCCATGTCACTGCCTTCTCAACCCACCTGCTCGGTAACCAAAGCTTCTTGCGGTTGATGGCAGCATAGCCAAAGACGCCAAGTCGAGGACCGAGGGGAAATTATCGACGCCCGAAAGAAAATGATATGTCCTCCAAAGCGCATGCCGTCGATTAACTTAAGGTGTTCACAGCCGGGAGCGAGCAACATCCGTTCTGGTCATCAAGAGATCACAGGAACGCCGGACTCGCGCTCCTCAACCTCCCCTTCATTCCCTGCTGTCTCTCACTCAGCCACCTCTCAGCCAGCTTTTGTCCACCCGTCGGCGTCGTCCCTGCGCTCCTCGTCGGACTCTCATTCTCCGCTGTGTTAGCCGTCCTGGCACCCTTCAGGTTCTCCTTCTCTCCCGACGTCATCTTCAACGGCGTGTACGGTCCCTGCAGAATCATCTGCAGAGTCTCGCCCTCCATGGCTGGACCGGGGTAAGGCTTCCGGCGTAAGTTGGGGCTTGTGTATTCGCGGAATTTGTACTGGCCGCGGAGGTCAAACGCGGATTTGGCGTGCGTGGACGAGGCTTGTGTTTCCGTCCTGCAACGGAAGAGGGAGGAGTTGAGGAGGCCTTTCGTCTTTGTGGCGCCATGATTATCTTTTGCTGCGCCGCTGCCTTCTTCGGCGGTGGTCGTGTAGTGGGCGAGGCTAGAGTTGCTGCGGCCAGGAATGGGATCGCCGGTTTGGTGCGGACCTTGGGATTGCTTCGAGGAAGCGCGAATGGTTGGTTGTAAAAACTTCGTGGAGCAAGGATCCTTGGCACGAACCGACTCCGATGCAGTGGAGGATTTGGTGGTACTAGACTTTGTGCTTGAGCTTGGGTGGTTTTGGGGTGACGGTGTCTTGCTTTTCTTCCGCTCTGACAGCGTAGTGATGCTTTTGTCGCTCCTCTTTCTGCCCGTCTCAATCATGGGGAACCGCTCGTTCATGCGGCTGGACGAACGTTCAATGAGTCCTGGTCTGACCGGTTGAGGCTGAGAGTTGGAAGCCGATTTCGCCGGAACTGGATTCGGTGCATGAGTGGCAGCCGCGGTATCATCGCTCTCAATCTCCGCATGTTCACGCCGATGACCGACGATGAAATCCTCGCTGATGGTGATGTTCGGATCGTTCTCGGTCTCGAGTTCGGCGACTTCTCTGGACAGCCATGCCCTCCAGTCACGGCTTGACCGAGCAGAGTGAGAAGGCTTCTTAGGAGGTGATGATCCCACAGGATAACTGACGACTGGCGGGCTTGACATGATGACAGCTGTGCCTCGTAGACCATCATCGACTGTTGAGCCAGATATGGCTCTGTTTGGAATTACAGGTGACTCTCCATCCGAATCCCTGGAGTAGACACTCGGCGAGAGAGGCGTATCCAATTGTGGCAGCCCTGGTGGGTGAGCTAGTGCGTCCTTGCTCCTACTTTCAAATTGACCAAATGGACGTTCAGGTGTCTCAGGATTGCCTGCTCCGGTCTTCAACCTGGACAGAAACGTCTTCTGAGGACGATCGGCTCCAGACAACGCGCGTTGGGTATCTTTCGGAAACACTGGCCCTCTTTCTTCGAGCGGCGCTTGCCAACGCTTGTCTGCTCTGTTCTTTCGAATTGCTAGTTGCTCCTCTGTTGGCTGTACAATTTTCGAAGCTCGTTGCAGGCGGATACGGGGCACAGCCAAGTCGGACTCATCGTCATCAGGAGAATCGCGAGATCCGTCACCCCTCACTCGGCTTGAGGTCGGTCCAAAATGAGATTCGACAGGAAGACTGTATGTGGGTGGCGGATTGCTTGTGATGTTGCTTAGTCCATGACTCGAAGTAGCATCTTCGGGAGTCACAGCTCGGATCGTAGTCTTCGCTACGCGGTGCAGCTTCGAAGGGTTGGAGGTGACTCGAGGAGCTTGAGATGGTAACGTATCGTGAATTGTTCTTCCGAGGTCCGCCAGCCCCTCGTCCAAGGCTTCAGCTGACGGATCCCCTTCCAGACCTGCCTTCTGCAGGCGCATCTTGAGCGCAGTGTAGACGCCTTGAGTGTCGACAGACGAGTCGAGGTCATCCGCAATGCTTTGCGAGTGCAAAGGCTTTTTGAACGGCGCACGCCTGAGTAAAGAGGACGCCTGCCGTCTCAGCATTCCAACTCCATTCTCGGGTATAATGGAAAGGCGTTTGCTGTCGCGCGTCGAAATACTGTTGCCGGCGGAAGAATTGGTCCAGCTTGTGACCCTCGACTTCGTATTGCTGACCTCGCCATCACTCCGAGCCTGACCACCGCTACTTACGCGCGATTGCGACTGAGGGTCTGGCGAGGTGTCTGGAAGCACAGACGGTAGCTTAGAGAACTCTCCATAGCCAGTGAAGGGAACGCCTGACGGAGGTCTCGGGGACGGAAGCACCGAATCTCCAAAATGCATTGAGCTTGCAGTAACCTGCTGCACCGGTAGTCCGACTGAAGTGTTTGAGGTTTTGCGGAAAACGCGCTTGATCTTGCTTTTGAGAGAATTCGAGATGGATCTTCCCTTGTCTTCATTTTTGACGATAGGCAGTCTGGACATGTCCATCATCGGCTCAGAAGATTCCGGAAGGGGGTCATCGTACGTGACGTTGGACTTGGGACCATGTTTGCCCGAGTACTTCCTAAAAGGCGTCATGAAAGAAGGCCGACTGCGAAGCTTGGTCTGCTGGAAGTCCTGGAGATACTTGTCCCGAGCCGCAGCAATCTCTGCGAGTTTGATTGCGTCTTTGGCATCTGCTGCTGGTGAGGTGAAGCTGCTGGCTGTGGTGTAGTCGGTCGTCATGGTCAAATCCTTGTCATCGAATGCCTGGCTCATGTATCGGTGTGCATCAAGCGACGCAGTCTCGCGAGCCTTTGATGTGTTCCTGCCCAGTCCCAGAGAGTTGTACATGGAGCGGGACTTGCGGACATTCTGCCGGATCGGAGTGACAGGAGCCGTGCTCGCTGATGGAACTTGCGGACTGACATGAGCCGGTAGCGGTAGAGGAGGCGGAAGCGACGTGAATGATTCCTTTGGTGGTCTGTTTACCTCGTTCCGCATGGCGGCATGAGGCGTATTCACGTTGGCAAAGGCCCGAGCATGCTTCCTTTCGTGGCTGGGTCTCCTGGGTTTGGGCGACACTCGTCCTCTTTGAGCAGCAGCAGCATCTCTACCAGATCGAAAGCTAGTCTCTCTCGACGGGAAGTGCGAGCCCTGAGACGTTCTGCTGGCACTGCTCTTCTGCCTCGAGGGTCCATATCTCCGATCCGCGGCCGCATTTGCCCTGTCAACAGCGTAGGCCCGTTCGAAGGCCGAGAGGGCAGCCGCTGTAGCATGCTCCCGAGCCACCACAGGATCGATTGGTTCGGCTCTGGGGCTAGATCTTGGCTGGGAGTGGACGGAGACTGAGGACTTTGCACGCCGGAGCCGGGTTCCGGCATCAGTCTGAGCGCGGGAGAGCATCGACAAGGGAATTCAAGGAGAGACTACGAAGGCGAGCTTCGGCAAAAGAAGATGCTGCTGTTATGAGACCCGCCTTGATCAGAAGAAAGATGCCAGGGGCGAGCAAGACTCATGTACAGGAGATGGAGGTAGTAGAAGGAAGAGGCAGACCGTTGTCACAACATGCGCAACGGAAGGAGGCATGTTCACGGCCGAGTCCGAGGAGCATGATTATGGTCAGATGGCTGAAGTGGGAAAGTGAGACGTATGAAGAAATGAGAGTAGGCGCAAGGGGCCTCTCACCAGCCATCGACAGCTCGAGAGTGGTATGCCCGTGGACTCCAGTCCAGCCCCGCCACCACCTCACCCAGCGGCGGTCGTTGAAGACTGTACAGCGGAAGTACGAGGCGTCGACTCGATGAGGTCGTGGTCTGCAGAAGCTAACGCATTCCCATCCATCATGGAGCCATTGAGATGCAGACTGGAGCGACTTGCGGATAGTCTCGTGCATACTTAGCTAAGGCAAGTAGTTGCGATGGAGTGGATGCGAGGAATGTGGTGTCAGGAGCGGAGGGGCTCAAGGTCAAGGGCTCCCGTCCCTTCTCTCACCTCTGGGGGTGGGAAACCTGGATCGTGTCTATGCCCAATTCGGCTGTGTGTTGAGCGTATGTCGAGCGTGTATCGAGCGTGTGTCGAGCATTGTGTCGAGCGTGTGTCGAGCGTGTGTCGAGCGTGTGTCGAGCATTGTCGGATATCGAGCGTGTGTCGAGCGTCCAAGTCTACTTGGATGATGAGCCCGGCTCGAGACTTCATGACCGCTCGACGAATTGCCATGGAAATAGCTTTGTGCGAGTGTGCGAGTCACCCGGTCCCAGGGACCAGGAGACGGGCTTCCCAATCCGGCTCTGTGTTGAGTTTCTCAAGACGAAAGGCTGGAGGAGGGAGCCGTCCCGCTGACTCGCAAACCGAGGTGCTCGCATAACGTTATTACCCTCTGGTTACACAACTTCGAGTCGGTACCGTGGCACCTCCATCTTGAAGGTACACTCGCCCTCTCTGAAAGGAAATCAAAAGTGGACTGAAGAGGATAGACGCTGTAGTGCTGCCAAAGTGTTCGAAACTGCTCTCAACCTAACGCCGCCACACGCCTCCCCATCAAACAACACCAAACACCCTCAATCCGAAAAGCTCACGCTTCCCATCTCTTCCCAGTCCCTATACTTACACGCCCCCACCCTGCCTAGCTCTGTCGCTGAACCACATCCCACTGATGCTGTTCAAACACAACATAATTAGCTTCTGATCCCACAATCACCTTGGTCTCTTCCGGGGGTGAATGGTCCAACTTACAACTTTGCCGTCCTCATCCCCCGTATACACCGTCTGCGCCATTGGCAAGATATACGTGACAGCAGCGTCGACGTTCCCGCCGTCCTCGCGCGCAGAGTTGATGTGATTGAGGTTTTTGATCAGCGTGAGCGACCACTTGCCAGCACCAGCACCACCGTCTTGTCGGATGCGCATGTCCCACACGTAGACGATGCCCCTCCGATGACCCGTAAACACGAGTTCCTTCTCCAACCACTCGTTCCCGACGCCCTCGTAGAAGGCGCAGGAATGAACCACGTCCTCCTCGTCGCCCGTATCATCGCACACATCCTGGTCAACGAGCAATGTCCCGTTGAGGGTGTAGATCGACACCTTCGAGCCAGCACACACCATGACGTGCCCGTTGACGTTGTTGATACGAGCGCAGTGCACCGCCGTCCTGTCCTTCTCCCCCTTCTCATCAACCCTGACAAGCTGCCTTACGAATTCCGACCGATTCAGATCCCACAAGAACACGTCCCCGTCCTCGGACGCAGAAAGCAGCGTGCCAAAGGTGCGCGACACAGCGAGCGTAGTCACGGCTTTTTTATGCCCGAAGAAGCAGACCTTTGGCACCAGGTCCACGTGCTTGGCACCGGTCACCACGTCCCAGAAAGAGACTACGCAGTCAGTCCCCGCGGTGATGAGCGTCTTGCCGTCGGCGAAAACGGCGCAGGAGATCTGGCCTTGGTGCAGGTGCTCCCAGAGACCGACTTGTTTGTTCGTGTCGGAGTGGTAGAAGCGCACGCTGCCGTCGACGAAACCCCATTCCATGTATTTGTCAAACGTTGGGGGGATGTTGAGTCGGAACGCGGCGGAACAGAGGACTTTGTTGGATTTGGCGTTGTAGATTAGCGAGGCCACGCGCTCTTTTGTGTCGATGATGGCAAAAGGGAGTTTGGTGAGGGAGTCTGCGGCGCGATCGAGGCGGGTCGGCTTTTGTATCTCGCCGCGGGTGGGATGGGGCCGGTGGAAGACTTGGTGCGGCGTCTGGCCAAAGTTATGGATGAATTTGATCATGGTCTCGCGTTCGAAGGGGTCGGTCACGTTGTCTAGGTTGACGGCTCCGTGGTATGAGAGGTGGTGGAAGACGTTGGTGGCCTCGACGGCGGCTTCGCCTCTCTGCTTCCAGCCGAAGACGAGGTCAATCCACTCGTGGAGATGCTGGCTAACGTACGGGCTTTCCAACGCCTCTCTGTTTTTCGCGATGAAGATCTCGGGACTTCCTTTAGCCCAAGGTGGCAGTTCCACGTGGTCAACTCTTTGGGTCGAGTTTTGGAAACAGCCGAAATCGTAGTGATTGATGTTTGTGAGGAATTCCGGGAGATAGAAAAACTCTGGCGTGAGCTCTCGGACGTCGTTGTAGGTGCCGCCGGAGGCTGAATCCCAGGTCTTGGCAATCGAATGGAATAAACGTTCTGCATGGTCCATCCTTCCTTGGACAATGAGGTAAGACTGCAAGAATGGCTGCAGACGGATGAGATAGGAGCTGACATGCGAAGAAGTTGAGTAGTGAGTGCCATAATGAAACGGAATCTCATCAGGCATCTCAATCATATCTTGATAGCGCTTTTTCCAGGAAACCTCCCTTTCAGGGTTCTGACAACCCATGGGCTTCGACAGATTTCTGAACGTCCGAGGATCGTCCAGATCAAGCTCATCGCTGGTGTAGTCAGCGAGTACCCAAGGGAAGACCGGGTATTGGGTCAGATCATTGAATGTTCGTCCAGCCATCGTGTTGACAAGCATGAGATAGTGGAAGTTTGAGATTTCGCCCTTGATCCACTTCTTGGTTGCCGGGTTGGAGGCAAAGCCATTGAAAACGTTCGCCCACTTCGTACTCAAGCTCGTCGGAGCTTCGTCTGGTGTACGCAAAGACTCCAACCGCCAAGCGTCCTCTGCTGGAAGTGCTGATGAGGGACTGTTGACCTGAGGTGCCTTGGATAAGAGCGCTTTATGCAGCTCATCCCGCTCCTTTGTTGACATGGCTGTCAGTAAGTAACTTCGACCGTCGGTGAAGAATATCTCGACTGCGACGTCCCGGAAGACGAATCTGCGCTTGGAGATGCTGATGACTTCGGCCCACTTCCAATGGCGGTTGGTCTGCTCACCATCCACCATGCGGGGCTTCTTATCCGTTGGTTTCCTCATTGATGCGATCTGCACATACGGATCTCGCTCCTCAGATGATACCTGCCAGACCCTTACAATCTCGCCATCCGAGCGGGCGAAAAAGTGATC
This sequence comes from Saccharata proteae CBS 121410, assembly GCA_010015785.1. Taxonomy (NCBI): domain Eukaryota; kingdom Fungi; phylum Ascomycota; class Dothideomycetes; order Botryosphaeriales; family Saccharataceae; genus Saccharata; species Saccharata proteae. The sequence continues at coordinate 497,488 of ML978725.1, forward strand.
AAGCAAATAAAGCCAATCCTTGCCAAGGATCAACAATCCCTCGCACCCGTCCAGTCCAACTATGCGGGAGACGTTGAACACATTTTGCACCTGATCGCCGTGGTGGAGTGATCGCATGACTCTGCGATGCTTGTCTTCGAAGCCATCCTCCCCTTCGTTCGGGTCGGCCACCATCTCGAAGTCGTCGTCACCGTTGGACACCATAGTCGACTGGCTCGCCGATCGCTCCCGGGTTACAGTCTCCCCTGGACCACCACTTGTGGGGGTTGTTGTAGGCGCAATGCCTGCAGATACAGGTCCTGCAATATGGGGTACGCTGGTGACAACCTTGAGTGGAGTCTTGGGGACGTCCGAATCCTTTCGGTTGCGTTTGCTATCATCATCTCTAGACGTTACATCCGGCACAATGCGGAGCCTCATGCGGTTACGACCTTCAGTCTCGTCAAGCCGCCATTTGCTCGGAGCATCCTCTTCGAACAACGCGCAAGGACCGTGAAGAGATCTGTCAAGCCGCTCAAGGTTTGCGGCAAGGAACGTGAGCCCGTCTTGCTGATCCTGCATCGCTCTTTGGTGTTTCAAGCGCTCCGAGACGTGGATGTTCTTTTGCCAGACGTTCGTAAGGTTTTCGTGCCGGTGCAGTACGCGCTCAGCGTTGGTTTCATCGTGCTGCCACTGCTTCAGACGTTCCTTCCTCTTAGCAATGCGGTTCTTGGAGCTTTCGTCCGTTTTGCGGTTCTCCTCGGCTGCAAAGTCTTCCCAGGTCTTCGACATCGCGCCGTAGAAGAATGAATCGAGCTCGCCACGGTGGCCGTCGACCCAATCGAGGAACGTCTCATTGTCAAGCTCCGTAAGCTTTAGGAACTCAGCGAAAAGTTTCCTGTGATTGTTGGGAGTATTCGAGTTCAAGATCATCGACGCCTCGGCCGGCTTTTGGACAAGCATCATTCTCCAGAAGTCCGCTGCAGCGGAGCGAACTCTTGAATCTTTTGACACAAGTTTGGTGTACAGAAGGTAGCAGATCAGCCGCAGAAAGTTGCCCTCCAGATTTTCCGGAGAAAGTATGATGGTCTGCCAATACATCATCTTCTGGAGGAACGCGACAGCGTCATCTTCCTCGTTCAGATCATCAAGCTCTGATAGCCGAAGAAGGATAACGCGGAAGAAGACAGCACGGATCGTCGCGATTGCCTGTGAACAGAGTCTTACCCCTTTGAGCTTCGCAACATCAGGCTGACTCAGAAGCTCCATCAAAGCCCCAATGAAGTCCAGAAGAGGCTCAGCCCCATTCATGAACCAACCCTCGAATACTGCATCCGACATGTGCATGACGTAGCGTGCAAGGTTTTGCAGTACTCTGGTTTCACCCAGTAACGCCCTTTGGTTCAGCTTCAAGTCTTTTGCCACGCTGAACATGGCATGAAGCAATAGATAGGACTCGAAATAGGCCTGGTATTCCCTGAATCCGGGAGGAACTTTCAGGAAGAGACCAAATCCTTGGAAATCTCTGCGGTGTAGTAGCTGATCCTTGAGTACTCTGTCGACAAGCTCCACAAGAGCCTCAACCAAAGCATTGCCAACCTTCAGGTCGACCTTAGCCATTTTTCTTGGCGAAAGAACTGTGTGCAGCCGTGTAGCAGCGGCCGGGTATTTCTCTCTCTCAGAGCTGATGAGTATGAATGAAGACCCTCGTCTCAACGGTCTGGCCTTTTGAGCCACTGGACTGCGAGGCGCCTCAATTGTCGTCGTTCGGATTATAGACGAACGCTGGTCCGCGGTTGCTGAATGTGGTCTGATCATGACATCCTGACCCTCGAACGTCAGAGACGAACCTCTTGAATTAAGCTCTGTCTCGGCGCTGACGGTGTCAGATGTCACGACCACGGGGTACAATACAAAAAGCAAATCTTGGACATAGCTGGATGACACAGCAACGTCTCGGAATCTCTCTGACTGCGTGTAAAGATCGTCCCAGAACTGGACGACGGTTTGAAGGACTGCCGCAAAATCATTCAGCTGAGGACGAGGAGGTAGTTTCGGTGGCTCTTGAGTTATCAGACCAGTTCCCAAGGACATGGACCTTTGCCTTGCATGTTTCACTGTCGAGGTCGTGTTCTCCGCGGGTAGACCGTCGTTCTCTTGTCGTGCGACAATTGGACTGTCGGCGTCTTCCTGCATTTTCACAACGGTCCTAAGTCCGGTCTCCAACAGTCCATTCAGGGCCGGAAATATGTCCGAGTACGTGATGTTTAGTCCGGCATGAATCTGGAACGTGGCGATTAAAGATGCTGGATCGAAGCTTTGATCAAGTTTGATCTTGCCCACATCAACACCGAAAAGTATCGCGAAGCAAGAGATCCAGATCGCCGGGACTTTCCACCACAGCTTGAGATTGGACCGCAGAACCGTAAACCATCCGTCTTTGTCGAATTTGGCAACGTATCTGGGACCTTGAGTGACGAGGAGACGAGCAAGGACCCTCATGCTGGAGACCGCAACGCGAACGTCGTGTTCGACGAGTAGGTAGACAAGCCACTGCGAAATGTCAGCATAGCATTGCTCTCAAAGATTTGAGCATGAAATCCCTTACCCGATGATGGACATGTTTCGCAAATTTCCTGATTGCATGAGCATTGGTGCTATCACACAGGAAGTCTGCGTATATCTCCAATACTCTGATACCGAGCTCGCTCTGAGAGAGGTTTCGACCCTGTAGTGTCGAGCTGCGCGGGCGGCTAGAGGGACTCGTTGGATTCAACGGACTCAACGGCCGCATTGAAGGCGTGATTGGCCTGCGCAGCTGTCTGACACTGCTGGAGGAGCGGAGCGGCCGGTTCACAAGAGCGCGGCTCTCTTGCAGTGAGAACGTTACGAAGAGAGCCGTGGACCGCAAGACATCGGGTGATGAGTTGCAATCCAGCAGTGCTCTGAAAGCATCTAAGAAATAGGGGAATACTTCATCATTGAAGGTTTCACCTTTCAGTGCTTCGAGAAGTCTTTTGACAATTCCTAATATCGAGCGTGAGCTTTTGATCAAAAGGCATTGTCGATCGAACTTACGCATTCTTGTCAATCGCCTGGCATTGAAGACATGGTGTTTGCTGTCTTTGGCAAAGCATCGCATCTGCTTGTAGTAAAGACGCTGCGACTCGGTGGATGTCTTCCTCCAAAGATCCAGATCAATCAGAAGCGCTCGGTACGCAAGCGGGTTAACGATCTTGGACTCCTCGGGCCTATCTTCCTGGTACCCAACGAACGCAAGAATAGACTGCAAGAGCTCATAGGCAAGCGCATCATGATCCGTGTCCATTATTGGACCTGTCGTCGATTTGACAAAAACTGATCCCAGGCCCATCTTGTCGCGTAGCAGGCCGGCTAGTATTCCATAGCCATGCTCTCTTTCAAAAGCTTCACTGTTGCGCCAATTCGCCCGTATAGTCTCAAAGATGATTTGGACGGCCGTCATCAGAGCGGCTTTTGTATTCGCCAACTCGATAAGTTTCAACCCTATGGCCGTACACCCGCCGACCCTCCAACTCGCGTCATCGAGAGATTGAGGTACAGCGATGACAGGATCTCCCTGCAAGATCGCTACGCCATTTCTCTGGCATAGCGCGGAATTGATTGAGGGTACAGCGGCATTGATCGCTATGGCTCTGCCAACTGATCTTGTCCAATAGCAAAGGCTCTTTGTAGCATTCTTTGATAATGACTTCATCAATCGCGACTCGTTAATGTGATTGTGATCGTTATCATCCATGACAGAAGTTGGCGAAATGCTGAAAGCGACGCGACTTTCCGGTAATACACTACTTGCCTTATTCCGCATTGCGGAAATCAGGTCAGATTTGTCATCTTGATGTGGCGTCTCGTTGAACAAATTGACCTCTGCAGAAGCTTCGTAAGTAAGGAAGCTTCCCAAAGAATCTTGGAAGTTGCCACCGTAACGCGGCCCAAGCTGTCTGTGTATATTCACCAACTCATCGGATAAGGCTTCATGGAAGAGATGGAATGATGCGATAGAGAACGACGTGGAAACGACGTCTTTTCCACGTCGGGTAGCGTAAACCTCGGGTGTCCCGAGGAAGGCTTCAATCTTCGTACTTCTCGCGTATGCGTTGAGAGAGCTGATGCGGCCATCGGTGGCTGCGGTTGCCGAGGGTGCCAGAGGTGGTGTATTAGGGTAGGTGCTCATTGCCTTTTCCATGAAAATGCCGTTGAGGTAAAAATTTACCCGCGATGGACCAGGGCCCTCTGCCTGGCGATGCACTATTGCAATGTGATACCACTTATCGGTGTCAAAAATCTTCGTCTTGAAGCGCACTCCGGGGCGTTCCGGTGTGGTTGACGTTTGCAATATCAAATACTGCGTTGCTTTCTCCAAGTAAAGAAGCACACAGCAAGTGTGAGCAGTATCAAATATGCCAAAGATAGTGGTGTGGCAATCCACATCGAACTGGTCGAAACGAACCCACGTGCTCAAGGTATAGCCTCCAGCCGATGGTGGTGGGAAAGGTCGAGCGAGATCCCTGAGCTCCAAAGAGCTATATCCGTGCAAAGAGTGATCAAACTGAATGAAGGGAGGTTGCCTAGATGACCTGATAGCTTCTAGAAGGAAGGTAGCCGCCTCTTCGGACTGGCCGGCAAGACGGTAAAGATAGCTCGCATCTTCGAGCTCGTTAGTACCATATTCCACAAGTCTTTTCGCGAGCTTGAGGGCGATTTCGCGTTCGGAAGACGGTAACTTCTGATCGAAGATGGCGTGCAGCAGTTGGCTGAGGACCCCGGAATCGTATGCGGCTAGCTGATTCCGGCAAGACACGCTGCTGACTATGTCAAGAACCAGCAACACCGACATTGAAAGCGCTGGCCATAATGAATCCGACGTTGACGGTCTGAATAGCATCGACCATAAGTTGATGATGATCGGAAGAGCTTCCGGATTCTGAAGCCTTTCCTTGCCGCTGAACAAGGCAATCAGATGCTCCCGAGGATCACCATTCGCCGAGTCGAAAACGGCTTGAATATTCCGAAAGATGGTTGTCATGCTCTCTTCTCCCAAGGCGAAGGCGATGAGTGTTCCAAACAGCTGCTCTTGCCCTTGGGAATCCGGCGTGTCCAGCTCCAGACTACTGGCATTGATACCAGTGTTTCTGAGCGCCTCCTCCAAATCATTCCAGCCATTGTTGTCCGATGAGGATGAGAACCATCTCCGATTCCCGCCGTGCTCGTTTAGTGCTTCCGAGAGCACTGTGAGGGTGGTCTTGAGGAACTCGAAGAACTCGGTGCGCTCAGCCGCAGAGAGAGCGGACGGATTGTAGAAACCGGAGGCAGACCGCAATGTGTCCAACAGGGCCCGGAAGCCTTTGGAGGTTCGAAAGGTCGATTTGACCTGGCGGAGGTCGTTCGCGTCTACCAGGAGCTGCCGGAGTCGGCGGAGGACGTCGCATTGGGTCTGGATTGTTTCGAGGCTAGAGGATTGCGAGCCTCCTGGGAGGGTTCTCTGAAGGTCACCGACGAGCTCCTGAAGCTCTGCTACCGTGTTGCTCGAGACCGGGGAAGCTCCGGACGCAGCTCTTGATCGGTGGGCTAAGGTTGCCATTGTGGCTGCGCGGCGAGCTAGGGAAGGCGGCGGAGAGGGATGCGCGTGCCACTCGGCAGCGCGAAATCGTGAGAGCTGTTGCGTTGTAGGAGGCTCATCGGAAGGGACAGAGACGCCGTGTAGGGTTGCGGAGTCGCATATGCGTTTAAGCTCTCGAGGTTGCGGCTCTGAGGATGGAACGCGGTTGGTAGCTGCACGGCGCGGCGCGGCTGTCGAAATCTATATTTGGATGGCGATGGGCGCTCGCCAGCACGTCTCCAGCAGACAGTAGCTGCTTCACCAAGGCGAGTGGCGGAGTGCTCTGGCTGACTTGGACGGGCTACACGTGCCGTCGAGAGCGAAAGCTGATACTGTTTGGATGGTGTGTACGGAGATCATGTCTCACGATGCCTTCGGTCCCCCGAGCCAATGAAGCGGCGCCTGGCTGGCTCAGAGATGCAGCGTTGTTGTCACCATCACCATGCACTGCAGATTTTGATTTGCGCAGGCCAAGCAGGAAAGCGAGAGTACTACGTATACAAGGCAGGCTACTGTTTGGGTATTGAGAGAGACCTGGAGGGCTATTCCAGGCTGTACAGGACAGTACCGTGAAGATCTGTGCAGTGATCGAGTCGTGTGTACGCTCGCAATCAAAAGCAGCCATCTAGCCCGTCTTTACTACGGAGACCAGTGCAGATGCGTAGAGAGAAGTGTGAAGAAGAAAGTCATGGATGAAAGCTAGAGGTTGAATCCGTCTCAAGCCTCACGGGAAGAGGCAGAGGGCGTGTAGTTAGAGCTACAAGACGGTCGAATCGGCCAGTGCGGCAACAAGCCCATAGGTTTCAGACGGCCATGTTGCCGACACAGCAGCGGCACTAGGATAAGAGGGATGCTCGACGGGACGATCGCTGTGGTCAACGTGCACGCGACTTGGGGTGGTGAAGGACGAACGCGTCGAGGTTCGAGGTGTCGACGTGTTGGAGAACTGTCCGCTTATCTCGACCGGGGCGGGCATGAGACAGGCATGCACCTGGGTGGGAGGGATGAGAGGGATGACAGAGCGGTGATGGTTTGGGAGTGTAAGTGATGAGTATGAGTGAGAGAGAGGGTGAGAGTGATGAGTGAGAGAGTGAGAGTGATGAGGGCTCTATCGCTGTCCTGGCTTGCTGCTGCCCTGAGGCATCCATTGTCCAGCCGAACGCAGACTAGCCTCGCTCTCCCCCAGCCTCATGACCCGGCGCCCCAAAAAGCCCGGACCCACTCACCTCGGGTGTCGTCAGGTGGGCGATAAGCTACCCGCAGCTACCCTACCCAGCTCCTCTCTCTCTCTCTCTCCAACCTCTCGAGCTCCCCCCAGCTCTCACCCTCCCACGCCTCCCACGCCTCCCTTCAAATACCGCCCACTGCCCTGCCCATCCCATCCTCCCATTACTCTTGCATCCTCTCTTCTTTGCTCTGTTCTTTGTATCGTCAGAGCCCACATCCGCCATCATGAAGGTCGCAGTCTTGTCGCTGCTGCCTCTGCTCGCCACTGCGTCACCGGTGCTCAACGTCGGCACCGTCCACGCTGATGCCGCACCCATCATCAGCTCCGTTGATTCCAAGGAGGTGCCCAACTCGTACATGGTCGTCTTCAAGAAGCACGTCGAGCATGCCGACACCGCAGCACACCACTCGTGGGTCCAGGACCTGCACCTCTCCAGCGAGCAGCGCAAGACGGAGCTCCGTAAGCGCTCGCAGTTCCCGTTGACGACCGATGTCTTCGAGGGCCTGAAGCACACCTACCACATTCCCGGCAGTCTGCTCGGATACTCTGGTCACTTCGACGAGGATGTCATCGAGCAGATTCGGAGACACCCCGATGTGAGTCAACCACCCTTCCTTTGATCGTCTTGCATCACTGTTAGCTCGCGAGAGAATCATGTTCCCTATCACTCGCTCTGCTGGAGATGATCAATCTCAGTGGCGGCTCACGATTGCCTGTTGCCTTGCTCTCGTCACGTCATGTTTCAGACCGAGCACGTGATAGCTTCCCAGCACTCACGCAACCCATTCAGAGAGCATCTAGCTAATCACTATCTATACAGGTCGAGTACGTTGAGAAGGACTCGGAAGTCCACACGATGAAGGAGGACTACGAGGTCGAGAAGAACGCTCCCTGGGGTCTTGCCCGTATCTCCCACCGCCAGAGCCTCAGCTTCGGCACCTTCAACAAGTACCTATACTCAGCAGACGGCGGTGAGGGTGTGGATGTCTACGTCATTGACACCGGTACCAACACCGAGCACGTCGACTTCGAGGGCCGCGCCTCCTGGGGCAAGACCATTCCTCAGGGCGATGCCGATGAAGATGGCAACGGTCACGGCACCCACTGCTCTGGCACCGTTGCCGGTAAGAAGTACGGTGTCGCCAAGAAGGCCCACGTCCACGCTGTCAAGGTCCTCCGTTCCAACGGTTCTGGCACCATGTCCGACGTCGTCAAGGGTGTCGAGTATGCCGCTGAGCAGCACAGTTCAAACGTGGAGGCTGCCAAGAAGGGCAAGGGCAAGAAGGGCTTCAAGGGCTCTGCTGCTAATATGTCGCTTGGTGGTGGCAAGTCTACCACTCTTGACCTCGCTGTCAACGCCGCCGTCGATGCCGGTATCCACTTTGCCGTGGCTGCTGGTAACGACAACGCCGACTCGTGCAGGTACTCCCCCGCCGGTGCTGAGAAGGCTGTCACTGTTGGTGCCTCCACCCTTGCCGACGAGCGTGCCTACTTCTCCAACTACGGCAAGTGCAATGACATCTTCGCCCCCGGTCTCAACATCCTGTCCACCTGGATTGGCAGCAAGTACGCCGTCAACACCATCTCGGGTACCTCCATGGCTTCTCCTCACATCGCTGGTCTTCTGGCCTACCTGCTCTCTCTCCAGCCGTCCAAGGACTCTGCGTACGCCGTTGCCGACATCACCCCGGCCAAATTGAAGAAGAACCTCATCTCCATCGCTACCGAGGGCGCTTTGGCCGATGTCCCCAGCGACACTGCTAACGTAAGTTCTTCTCCAAATCTATGGATTGGCCCGAAAGCTAATTCCATCACAGATTCTCGCCTGGAACGGTGGTGGAAGCTCCAACTACTCTGAAATCATCTCCAAGGGTGGCTACACCGTCGGCTCTGCTGACAAGACCGTCACCATCAACATCCCCAGCATCGAGGAGCTCGAGGAGGAGCTCGAAGAGTCCCTCCCCTCCATGGAGGAGGTCGAGGCTGAATTCGAGACCGTCGGTCGCAAGGCCCACGCCGGCTCTGCCAGGCTCCAGGCCAAGATCGAGAAGCTCTCGGAGAAGTTCGAGGACTTTGTCGCTGATGAGATGGACGAGCTCTTCGATGAGATCAAGGAGCGCATGGAGGCTGAGAAGGCCTCTTTGTAACTGTATTAACGGACTCATTTCGACCGCTGTGATGACGTGCATCAAGGCATCGGACATTCGCGTTGGACACGGAAATGGTACCGGTTTCATATTGTTTGCTATCTAGGCCGTTTCGGATCGGCTTTTCAGTGGAAGTCGGATAAGGGGGTTTCAACGGGTTTCTTCTTACGTCACGTTTCGGAAGTCGTCTCTGGGAGGGGGCTTTGTCGAATATGTCTTCCCACTGTCTAGATGGTAGTGGCAGCCGTATACAACATCCTTGAATCAACTCCATTGCTGCTACAGTGACGTTGGAGATGTCATGACCCGGTAAAGTAGAACCAGGCGCGGTTCGAATGAGGCGTGATATCGCGCCAGGTTTCGGGCCTTGAGCGTTACTGCGCTGTATTCGAGCTGTGCTGGAACTCGGACGTCTTTGCCCATCTCGAAGCGAGCAAGATTTGACTCATATTCGGAGGTTTTTGAAGTAAGTCCAGATAGCGGACTGGAAGATTGGAGCGACGACGCCTCCTGTGCGATGGGTGTAAGTGGAAGTGGAAGTGGAGGTGGAGGTGGAGGTGGAGGTGGAAATAAAAGTGAAAGTGAACGTGGAAATAAAAGTTGAAAAGGAAGTAAGTAAATGGAAAACAAGAGTGGAAGTGGAAATAAAAGTTGAAAAGGAAGTAAGTAAATGAAAGTGAGAGTGGAAGTGGAAATAAAAGTTGAAATGGAAGTGAATGAACGAAAGTGAGAGTGAAAGTGTAAGTGGAGGTAGAGGTGGAAGTGGAAGTAAGATTAGAATTGAAATTGGAAGTAAGTGCTGGAATGGAAATAAGTAAACAAAAGTGAGTGAAAGTGGAAATAAAAGTTGAATGGAAGTGAATGAACAAAAGTGGGAGTGAAAGTGAAAGTAGAGGTGAAAGTTGGAGTGGAAGTAAACAAGTAAAAGTGAGAGTAAAAGACGGGCTAGAGTAAAAGTAAACAAGTGAGAGTGAGTGAAAATAAAAGTAAAGTGAGATTCAACAGGACAGACTCGCTAAGGATTTCATAGTTCAGGCAAGAGGTCCAACACTTTACTGGCCATAGTATCATTTCAACGAATGCCGTGATCAAACTCTACATTTCTGCTCTTGCATATATATCCCAGAGAAAATAGGATGCATAATAGCTATATACCATGTTTGGTGGATGGCTAATAATATGGGGGTATTGTGACAATGCGAGCCAGTGAACAAGAAACGGCCGTGTACGAGAAAGACTAATAGACACGGACAAAAAGAGTAAATGAGAACAAGGAACAGGAAGACCCATGTACAAGCATATTCCCATAGTTTCATATCCCAGCGCCTCGCTCGAAAAGATCCCCAGTGCCTTGATGAAGAATCGATGCCCGTTGACAAAGCGGATAAAAGAAAGCGCATCCCATCCAAGGACCTCATTTGTCCCGAACGCCTAGAATGAGAAAGAAAGCCGAGCTCAGGCGGTTGCGTGCATGTGAAACCGCTCACCAAAGTCATCAAGCACCTAGACCCCACCGCAGCGATCTCATCCACTCACGCAGTCGCTCCAGCCGACGTCGACGCTGACGCCGGCGCCGACGAAGACGAACCACCTCCTTCAGTGCCCTCGCCACCAAAGCTCATAATCCTAACTTCAGCATCCTCCCCCGCACTCACCAACCTCGAATCGCTCAACCCAACACAAGTCACCGGTCCCTTGTGCCCCGTAAACGTCCTCTCGCACCTCGCGGTCCTCGGATCCCAAACCTTGACCATCCGGTCCTCAGCCCCGGACACGATCCGCAGAGTGTCGGCAGCAAGCGCCCACACGCCCTCTACGTGCCCGAAGAAGGTGCGGAGACAGCGGCCAGAGGCGACGCACCAGAGGCGGATGGTCCCGTCGAGGGCACCGGTGACGATGTAGCGGGGCGGTTGGGGGCGGGAGGGCTCTGTGGGGTAGAAGTGGGGGAGGGAGGTTGGGGACGCGGGAGCGGCGTGGGAGACAGCGAAGCCGAAGTTGAAGGCGGAGTTGGCGGAGGAGGAGTGGGAGGTGCTGGTGGCGCGGGAGGAGGAGCGGTGGTTACGGGAAGGGGCGATGGTTGGAGTTGCGGTGCCACTGGCAGCGTCGTCGAAGTCGTGGCTGTGGTCGTGGCCGTGGTCGAGGTTGGTCTGGCTGTGGCTGTGAATGTGGTCGTGGTCGTGATCGGAGTGCTCGTCTGGGTCGTCGTTGTCGAGCTCAAACTCGGGCGGCATGGCTAGGACTTGCTGTACTTGGCCTACATGGCCTTTGTATACCTTGAGACACTGTTTCGTGTTGAGGTCCCAGAGACGGATGGTGCAGTCGTCCGAGGCGGAGAAGAGAGTTTTCGAGGCGATGTCGATCTTGACCGCGTTCACCCAGTCGGTGTGGCCTTCCAGGCAGAACGCTTGCTTCTGGGCGAAATTCCAGACGCGGACTTTGTGGTCCATGGAGCCGGTAGCAAGCATGGTGCCTGCTTTGTGCAGGGTGATGATGCCACCAGTGTGGCCTTGGAGCGTTCGCATCAAGGCACCGGTCTTCCAATTCCACATGCGGACGGTGCGGTCAAGTCCGCCACTGAAGAGGAGATCGCCGTCGAACTGCAGACATCGAACCCCATTGGTATGACCCTTCAGAGTGCGGAGCTCCTTTCCGGTTTCGATATCCCAAATCTTGACTGTTGCATCGTACGATCCAGTAGCCAGGATATGGTCGTCGAACTGAAGACAGGTGATGCCGTTGTTGTGGCCTTTGATTGTCCTGATCGAATATCGTCCGTACTTCCAGTTAGTGCCGACCTTGAAACGGTCCTTGTAGACATCCTTCCAAGGTCGCTTCGTCCTAGGTTGGAAATACGACTCGCTTTCGGTACGAGCACTCGAAGTACAAGGACGTTTGGCTGGCTCCTCAGAAGAAGACTGCTCGGCCGGAACACTCCTTTTGACGCCGGAGGGTCCTGCGCTGGCCTCTCTGCTGGGGGCTTCAATTTCCGGTGCCATTGTCAAAGGCGTGATGGCTGGCGACCATTCATTCAAGCCACGACCGGTTGCCCGCAGTTGCATCTGTCTTTTTTCCGTCCTCAGCCTCTTGGCCTCGAGCAGAGGCAAACCCCATCCACACTTTGTACACTTCCGGTCGATGTGTTGCTCACACATTTTGTGCCACACGACATCGTCATCGGCCAGTGTCCTCCACCTTTGACTGACCTGCGCAGCCTTGCACAGTGAGGTGGTGTCCAGGTAGCAGAGAATTTTGAAGCCCAGTTCGGGCGGCAGGGCGGACAGGAAGTCGATTTTGATCAGGTCGCGGACGGCTGCGGAAACGAAAGAGAGCTGGGGAAAGCAGCACTGGGCGAGTATTCCCTGGAGCATGAGGTTGCGGTGTTTGGACGGTGCGGCGGAGAAGAGCGACCAGACATGCGCGATGCCCTGTTGATCGGATTGCGAAAGAGTGCCCAGCTCCTGCGCAAGTCAGTCGAAGGTCAGGGGCAGAGTCAAACGGGGGCACTCACATTCTGCAGCTGTTCCATGGAAGGCTCATTAGCCTGTCTTCTGCACTTCAGGTCTGGCCGATGGCGGTAGCAGTATTTTGTATTCGACGCATCCATTTTTCTCCGCGGCTGAGGCTGATTGCCCAGCGGGTTGTATTGCTGCGGGATGTGCTCTGCGAGAAAGGGCCGGACTGTCCTGGCGACTTGCTTGGTGTTGGAGGAAATGGAGATGCTATCACTCCTGCTCTCGGACTGAGGGTCCTGCGATTCGGAGCCGGGGCCGGAATGGCGGGAGCGCGAAGGTTCGTGATCGTGGTCGCAGCAAAGGTCGTGCGAGTCCAGAGACATCTTGGGCGGCGGGTTTCGCAGCGAAAGTCTTCTGCGGACTGGACTCTCTGGGTTGTGGAACAGCGATGGCGAGTGTGATTGCGAATTGGCGGCCATCGTTGCGGGCTCTGGAATGGCGCAAAGCGCGAGCGAAGGATGGAAGAGAGTGGACGCAGACGTCCGAGTCTGAGCGACTTGGGCGCAGCTGAAGAGTGTCGAGATGCCGGGAGAAGATGGCGTGCGCGGAGAGGGAGCGGTCACCCGTGGGTAGGCGGGGCGGAGAGTTTGGGTCTGGAGTTGGCAGCGGATTGGCGGACTGCAGCGCGGGTCGCACAGCAGGTATAGTCCAGGTACGGAGGGGGTGGAGTGAGGGAGCTGCTTGAGGCGACGTGAGTGGTAGTGTTGGAGTCGTCTACTCGACTACCGTGTGGTCGTATATACAAGGGCAGCCGGTATGATGAGCCAGCGGACTCTGAGCACGTAATTTCCTCACGTGACTCCAACGGGCTGGCGCAGATTGCGAATCGGACTCTCTGGAACTGATTTGATCTTCGATGGCTACGAGCACGCCATCCGAGGCTCTCAGCTGAAGGACCAGATGCTGCGCCCTGCCGTGTTTGCCACGATATTGTTTAGTTTGTCGCACTCTCAGCAGCTTGTTGCGTGCGCAGAGTTGAGACGAGACAAGAGCCGGATGAGACGAGAGACCCTGGTCGTCCGTGGTCTTCTGCTCTCAACGCCGCCAGGCGCTTGACCTCATCACAGCCTAGCTCTTCCCCGCCCTGGCGCTCCCCAATCGCCGACTTGCCGACCCCGCCGCATATGCCGCCGAGCCTCACGGATGCCTGCCTCAGGCCAACACCCTGATGGCGCTTCACTGTGCAACACCACACCACACCACATCCTCATGAAGCCGACCACAGCGCCTTCGCACGCCTCCTCTGCCCCAATGTAGCCAACCGTTCACCCGCTGCTCTTCACCCTGCTCCCTGCTCACCCTTCCGCATCCATGACCTCGCCGCACTCGTCCACTGCCAGTCTCGACCATGGCCCGCCCACGCTCGAGCAGCTCGTCTCCCACTTCGTCGCCTCGAAGCGCTCGCTCGCGTCCATGAGCCATGTCGTGCGTGCCAACGAAGTTGTCACCGAAGCTCGCCACCTGCTGGAGCTCGATGCCGTCCTGTCCGCCAAGAACGCCTTCGTGCGCCGTGCCCTCGACGACCAGCTCTCTTCGCTGCGAGCCATCCGCCATGGCGTCGAGTTAGTTGCCGTGGACGGACAGGTTGAGTTCAAGGTAGGCAGCGGAGACAGTCTTCGACTGCATTGTTACATCTACCCGCATTTGACTGACATTCCCTTCAGGGCATCCTCGTCACACTCGACACCTCCTCTACCCACCTCCAATCCACGCTCAAGACCCTCCGCGAGACGCCCATCCACGCCTCCCTCCAACCGAACTCAACACCGCAGAAGCACCTTTTCGACTTCATCGACTCTTCCTCCGTTGACGCCCTCAACGCCTCCCTCCGCCAGTGCATCGACCGCACCAATGAGGCTTCCTCCACCTTGACCGATACCCTCAACGCCTTCGACGACGCCCTCTCATCCATCGTCGATGCTCTAGCCGAGTGGCCCTCCGCCCCACCAACCCCATCGCCCCTTCCCTCCGCCTTCCTCGACCTAGAACTCCACGCGACAGAAACAGCATCCCTCCTCCAATCCCTCGTCCGCCACTACGACCTCTGCGTCACCGCCCTCAAACACACCGAGGGCGGCCCCACCGCCGCAGCCTCCGCCACCGCATCCGCAAACGCCGTCTCCGACCTCCCCGATCTCCCGTCCGATCTCGCCGGTATCCCCGTCGAGACCCTGAACCCGGAAGACGACAACGACGATGCCAACATGCCTCCCCCGGAGCCCATGAGCGCCGCCGAGAAAGTCGAAATGCTGGCCGTCCTCGTGAATGATGCGGCAGAGGTCGAGGAAGCAGTCGCCGAGATCCGTGACCGCGTCGCGGATATGGAAGCGCAGCTGGACTCCATGGTTGCGCATGTTGACGCGCTGCGCGGCGAGCATGCTGCATTACGGCGGGCGGTGAAGGCGGTGAAGGACGTGGGCCATCGGCAGGTGCCTGGGTGGATAGCGGGGTGTCGAGAGTTCCAGCTGCGGTGGGATGAGGAGAGGGCAAGGATAGAGGAGGGCATGTTGGCGTTAGAGGGGCTGGGAGAGTTTTACGAGGGGTTTCTGGATGCGTATGATGGGCTGCTTGTGGAGGTAGGAAGGCGACGGAGGGTGCGCGAGAAAATGGAGCAGGTGGCCAGGGAGGCAGCGAGGAAGATTGAGAAGTTGCATGATGGTATGTCTGGCGCGTGCGAATCCACCTCCCAGCTTTCTTCTCGGCTTGATCAAAGTCACACGACACCACCTAAACCCCATCCATCCACCTCTTTCTGCCACATGCAACTAACATCACACCTATCCAGACGACTTCGCAGCCCGCGCCTCCTTCCGCGCCGCCCAAGGCGAACACCTCCCCCTGGACATCTGGCCCGGCTTGCAGGACCCGCCCGTGCGCTACGACATCGTTGCGCTCGACCGCGATGAAGAAAGAGGAAGTGTTCCTGACCTACCGAGAGAAGTGGTCGAGGAGGCTATGCAGCGGATCGCTGCGAGACGATGATTGGAGAGAGGCCGACGAGGTAGCGAATCTAGATATACGTGAGCATAATGTTGGCATGAGTCACTCCATGTGCAGGGCATGTCTGCAGCGAAAGCTAGCAAATCGATGATTTGTGGCGCGCATTTCCTGATCAGAGCTCTCTTTAAAACGCATGAGGTCCTCCCAGCCTTGCTAGAGTGATCCAGCGAAGACGGTGGTCCCGCGTACCAGCCCTATGTATGGGCGGCTTTTTGTTTTCCATCATTCCAGAGCGGCGCCACGATCATTATCGGGGACTGAGAAGGCACGGCATCACACAACACGTACCTGAGTATTTGGACTACCGAATCTAATCTCCAATCTTGTAACTCTTTGGCATTGATAGTCGGTAGTTGCCTTGCGGGCCGAAAGGTCAAAGAAGAATGGCGTGGTTGATGAGGAGTGAAGAGCTCATTTTTTGCCCTTCGAGGAGCCGCTGACAAGCTTTTTTTTTAGATGCTTGGGCATCTTTGTCTTGCGCTTCTCGCGCCTTTCTTCTTTGACTTGTTGCTTGTGCTCCTAATGGGGCCGATGCGTTAGCAAAGTGAAATTCAAATAGATAGGGTTTTTCAAACATGCCTTCTTCGAATCCTTGTCTTCAAATCTCTTCCCTCTCGGTCTCGCGTTCTCGTCTCTCTCTTTCGTGCGTCTTTTCCCATCATCGCCTTCCTCATCATCTTCGCCACTCTCTCCCTCTTCTCCGCTTTCTTCGTCCTCGTCCTCGTCCTCCTCATCCTCATCGCCCTCAGCCCCTTTCCTCGCCAACAAATTCTGATAAACCAATCCCTCGCCCTCTCCTCTCCCAACCATCTCCGCATCTCTCTCCACATCGTAAACCTGCTCCAATGTCTGCGGGATGTATTGCTTTCTGAAAACCTCGTTGTCAACCTCATCGTCCGCGATATCGCCCTCATCAGCCTCCGCCCTCTTCGACCACAGCTCCTCTAGTGTCTTCTCCATCCCCTCCGCCTCGACGCTACCCACGGGCTTAACAACGAATCCAAATACGCTGCGATCAGGCAGGATATCGACACTGCGGCCCCGGAAGAAGTCATTCACGTTCTTGATATCCATGCGAAGGAACTCGAGACTGCGCGGATGATCGTGCTCGACGCTCTGGCTGACATCAATCATCCACAGCTTACCCTCGTGGTACAGGAGGTTGTACTCGCTCAGATCGGCGTGGACCAGGCGACAGACTTGGTACATAATGCGCATGTAGCCCAGCAGCTGGATGTACAGCTCCCGCCACTTCTGCTCCGCAGCTTCTTGTTCGAGACCAAAGTCTGACGCCACATCTCGCAGCCGCGGTGCGGGCCAGCCCTTGCGATCGCCCAGGAAACTCATACCGAGTACGTGGAGGCGCAGGTACAGAGGTTCCGGGCACGGGATCCCTGCGGCATAGAGACGACGCAGGTTGCGCATCTCCTTCTCAGCCCACACCTTGACCATCGCACGGTTGTTGGACTTGCTGTAGCCAGAGCGGAAGCGATACTCGCCCGTGACATACTTGTCGCGGTCCTTGAACACCAGAATCGACGTCTTGTACACCTTGATGGCGCGGTGAAGCGGCGGACTGCCATCTTCGGGTACAGACAACGCGTGGTAGACATTCGCTTCCTTACCCGTGCTGATGCAGCCGTGGATCTCGGTAACGACGCCGCGGTTGATCATCTGGAGGAGCAGCATGCGAGTACGCGGATCCAAGACTTGCTCGGACGTCGCGCGGTCGGCACGATCTTTACCGCCATCGCCCTTGTTCCCGTCGCCTTTGCTGCCCCAGCCGTCGTCCAGTTTGATTTTGCCTGCGTGCGCCGAGAGCGATTTGACCTGGTCGTCAATCGAGGTACTCGTATTGGCGGTAGGTTTTTGCGGATTCGTCTTCGGGCGCTGCGAAGCCGGAACGACAGCATCGTTCAGGCGTCGTTGGCGGTTGTAGGACTTGGTGAAGTCGTTGGGGTTGGAGGCCGCGAGGGCGTCGGCGGCGAAATCATCGTCGGCTTCTTCGTCGTCGTCGTTGAATATGTCGTCGTAGTCGGAACCTTCAGACATCTCCTGCCCAGGGACACCATCTTCGGTATGCGCACCAGCTTGTACAAGCTGAGGGGCGGCTTCAGCGTCGTCGTAGCCGTGGTTCGGGACGTATGAATGCGTGGGCTCGTGAGCGGCAGCAGGCGCTTCGGACGCCATGTTGACGTTCAGAAATTCCGCACGAACGGTGGTTATTCCGGATGAGCTCTCAACTCGAGTCGAATCAAATTTCGGGATCTTGGGCGAACGATGCGAATTTCTGGCGAGGTTGGGAAGAGGAGGAAGAGGAAGAGGCGCGTGGTGGTGAATTTTCTCAAGATGGCGGCATGTCGGGCGTCATGCATGAGCTGCCCCGCGCTAGGCCTGGGACGGAAAGGTGTTTGGTCGACCCTTTTGGCGGGGGACTAGGGTATCGCAACTTCTTCATTCATCATCATCATCATCCCATCGCGCCTGCTCAAAACAAACAACCGTCGGATCAGAATTCAGATGGCGAAAAGGGCAAGAGAGTTCGGACAGCTTGCTACTTGTTGAGACTCTGACTGGCCTTCTGATCTCGGATGATAGTCAACTAACTGATTGTGAATTCATATATTCAACCCTTGAGCGCTCTTGAACACAGGTCTCGACGAGCGGCGCCTGTGCCAGGTTGTCTGGATGTGATGACCACACTGAACTTGGCTCCTTCTACTCCCAACCGAAGATTGCGGACGCAGCGGGGCAGAGTGTACGATAAGATAAGATCGACCTTGAGATCTATCTCCGTCTACCTTTGTCAGGCATGTGCGCAGAGGCTGAGAGAACATCAGTCGATAGTCCTCAGCACACTGAATAACCCTAGTACCGTGGATTATTTATCTATAGCCGAAGTCGTTGAGTTATGAGCAGACGGAGTGCTGGTGGTCGCTGGGGAATGAAAAGCATTCGAGGACCCTTTTCCTGGTCCGGAACGCCGAACTCCGATCTCTGACCAACTCCGTCCAACTCCGTAGATGTCTCAAGGCTTACACCACCAACTGCAAGAAAGACATGCGGGCATTCTCATCAACTCCGAATGCCGTTGATAAGCCAGGACCACAACATGTACTCTCGATTCCGCATCTGCTTTCTTTACTCAACTCCAGCCTTCTCACTCATTTCCTAATTCCGACCTCTGTCAACCTGCGAGGAGCATTACTCCGCGAGTCCACGCTTGGCTGCTATGACGAGGTTCTCTTTACCTACCCAGCGGGCCATGTCCTCGGAGACTCCGCATCTGAACCCAGTAAGTCGATTCCGATTCCGAGACGTCTGGAGCTGCGAGAAGGCTGCGTCAATTTTATACTTTCAATCGCATTTCCGCTTACAGCTACCAAAGTCATACCGTCGTAACGGCAAACTGCAGTCCTGCGAGGCGTGCCGAAAGGGGAAGCTGAGGTGTGTCGTGCTCTCCGTCCGTTCTCTTTCCATGTTCTGACGACTCCAAGATGTGACCATATTATGCCAAACTGTGGGCGCTGTGCGCGACGACGTCTCAAATGCGTATATCATCCGGCACCCATGACCCGAGGCGTGTCCGCGCGGCTATCAGAACCTGCTCTTAGTCCCCCATTGACGGACTCGCCCATCGAAAGTCCGCGACAAGAGACTGCCGCAGTCGCCCAAACTGTGCCAGTCACTGTCTCAAATTCGGTAGAAACGCCAGCAGCACGTAGCGCTGCATCTGTAAACTTCCGTCTCCTCAACGGCTTTCTTGGCTCTACCAGCTTCTCTGCTGTCCTGACCGAGCATGAGGACAGCCTGGGTATTACCGAAAGCACCGAGAACGAGCCTCTACCCCAGACTACATCAAATCCTCGAATCACTACCGAGCATGTACGCAAGGGTGCAGAAGTGCTATCTTTGCTCAAAGACATGCCCATCTTCGATCGATACATCCAGAAATTTTACAACACTTGTCAGGGAATTGTGACCATCGAGCCAATCATGAAGCACTGGGCATCCTCATTATGGTCGACTTATGGGAACATCCTCCAAGCGCGAGACCCGGAACAGCTGCTGCTTTTGTCGGAGAAGGTGTGGCGGAACACGGAGGGCAGGTTACGAAGTGACACTGTTAGCACCGCACAAGCATGGCTAGAGCTATCGAGCGGAGACCATCTAAGGTGGGAGGTCGTCGGCATCACGCTTGTTGTCGTTGGTCTGGCCTCGACCATGATACCAGGTAAATCTGTCCCACATCCCTATTCAGTCAGCCCACTGAAAATTGAAGCAACAGAATGGGATCCTATTCTCTCCTTCGATCGCACCTGCAAAGATCGACGAAGCCTCATCATAAAGCTCTTCCGTGCTGGCGACACGTGCCTCAAGTTTTGCGAGGAGCTATCCATGGTCAATGACATCGGCGCCTGGCTCATGTACGAGTTGAGTGCCCTCTATGTATGGCTCCATGGCGATGTGGACTACAGCAGCTGGCAGAGGATTGGCCAGACCATTAACGCCCTTGTTGCCCTCGGCTGGCACCAAGACGTCAGACCATGTGTCGGCGGCAATCTGCCATTCTTCTTGATGGAGATACGCAAGAGATTGCTAGCATCAGCATACTCGCACGACAAGTGGCTGTCCGCATTCCTTGGGCGACCACCACGATTGAGTCATCGGTACTGCAACATCCAGCTCCCACTCGACCTTACAGATCGGCAACTGCTTTCCTCTGGTCCGGATCTTGACGCCGCCATTGCGGCGCTGGATGAGAACGGCTGGTCCAGAGGCACGCGCGTCCAACGACGGACCTGGTCTCGTGCCTGGGTCCAATACTGCAAGATCCGGGAGGACATCCTTGAGCTCTCAATAGGTGTGCCCTTGTCCGCATCCGAGGTAATCGCTAAAGCGCACTCGATTCAAGAGCACGCGGCCGAGACATGGCAGTCACTCCCTTCATACCTTCGTTCGGACCCCTCAGACATCTGGGATCCGCGACGGCCGCCAATTGACTGCCTCTACCTTGTCTTCATCCAGATCGAATATCTTTACAATGACTTCCTACTACAGCGTGCCCTTATCAAACGTGCTGGCGTCTCGACCAGAGAACTTCTCAGCGTGGCGCAGAAGATCCTTGCACAAGTCCTCACCGTCGCAGCCAAGCGCGAGGTCCTGCGAGACTTCCAGGACACTGTGACGATGATGGCCTCGCCAGGTATTCCCGCCGCTTGCGTTCTCGCTGTCGAGCTACTCCGCCAGGAACAAGCCGCTTCCGACCCATCATCGCCGCCAGCACCACCGCCACAAACACCCGTAGCAGGACCAGCACCATCACCCATATTGCCTCAGCGAGACCAAGAACAACCTGCACCCCCGTTCGACCGTAGTCAAATGATTCAAGACCTCTCCGTCTTTGTCGCCGCCCTCGCCTGGGTCAGCAACGAGGATCCATCCGCCGCCATCTGTGGCCAGGGTCGAAAGTTCATCAAGACTGTGCTCGACCGCATCTTGGGGCCGCAGCAACCGCGACTTGACGAGGCAGGCTTGGCAGAAGGCGGTGGTGGGGCGGGTTTCGATGGAGGAGGGATGTTAATGGGTGATCTGGGCAATTTGTCCTTCTTCGGTAACGATGGGGACTTCATGCCGTGGCTTGAGGGCGGAGACTGGGACGTTCAGGGGTGGGGCGTGTTTGGGTGAAGAGGGAGAGATTGGATGGTGTGCATGCTCAAGCGCGCATATCATCATTCAAGACTCATACTCGTACCTCGCTCGACGCCCCTCTCTAGCAGCATTTGAGACAGACGACGAACCAGAGGTATGATTCAACTTGTGCGTGCCTCGCAAATATGGACATAGCTTCGATGAGTACGACAGATCGCGTCCAAAAGAAAGCTAGCCATGTTAAGAGGAGGAAGGGGATTACCTGCTCGTAGGTCAAGGTGTTTAGTCCCTTCATAAGGATGTTGCTATTACTCTGGCGTTAAAGCTGCGTCATCGGCGGATCTCCGATTTGGTCTGTGAAGTCAGATGGATAAATCATGGCTATATGCAACAATGAACGATGTGCACGCCCCTTTGAAGCATTTGTCTTATACGACAAACCTTTCGGCATGCTTGGAGTTTATGTGAGCCCAGCTTCCGACGTTGATGAAGTTGAGATGGAGCTGAACCGCCGCTTGCCAGCGGGGATAGCTTGAGATGATTAAGCACTTGCATCGACGATGGGGTCCGTGCGCTCGCAGTCGGCGAGTGAAGCTGGAAACCTTAACGCGTTCGCCGCGACGCGTTGATACAGACGCGATTAACCAGCGCCGCGCCCTCACTCACGACCGGCATCCATACTGACCCCATTGAAGTTACTCTTAGGCGGGTGAGAATTCGCGCTGCGACCGTCAGGAACTCCATAGCTCGTGCGCATCTTGCGCTGAAGCCGTCAAGATGTATATCAAGCAGATTATCATTCAGGGCTTCAAGAGGTACTTTCGTCTCCCCCAACCGCTGCGCAATTGCTTACCCGCGTGCGCAGCTACAAAGACCAAACGGTCATCGAGCCGTTTTCACCGAAACACAATGTCATCGTCGGGCGCAACGGTTCGGGCAAGAGCAACTTCTTCGCTGCCATCCGATTCGTCCTCAGCGATGCCTACACTCAGATGGGACGAGAAGAAAGACAGGCGCTGCTCCACGTAAGCCAACGTGGTGGGTTAAGCTGCGCGTCGCAATGACTGACTTCGCGCAGGAAGGCTCAGGTTCCGCCGTCATGTCGGCTTACGTCGAGATCATCTTTGACAACAGCGACGAGCGATTCCCGACCGGAAAACCCGAACTGATCCTGCGCCGTACAATTGGCCAGAAGAAGGATGAATACTCGCTCGATCGTAAGAATGCGACGAAAGCCGACGTGATGAACCTCCTCGAATCCGCTGGTTTCTCGCGCTCGAACCCATACTACATCGTCCCTCAGGGTCGTGTAACAACTCTTACGAATATGAAAGATGGCGAAAGGCTGAATCTGCTGAAGGAGGTTGCCGGTACGCAAGTCTACGAGGCTAGGAGAACGGAGAGTTTGAAGATCATGCAGGATACGGACAATAAGCGTACCAAGGTCGATGATCTGTTGACGTACATCAGCGAACGGCTCGAGGAGCTTGAGGAGGAGAAGGAAGAGCTGCGCGCGTATCAGGAAAAGGACCGTGAAAGGAGATGTTTGGAGTACACAATCTACCACCGCGAACAGATGGAGATTGCGAACGCGCTTGAGAACATCGATGAGCAGCGACAGACCGGAGTTGACGAAACAGATGAAAACAGAGAGCGTTTCATCGAAACAGAGAAAGAAATAGCCCGGATCGACTCGGAGATTTCGGAGCTTAAGCAGCAAATCGAGTTCTTGAAGGTCGACAAACGCCAGCTTGAGGATGAGCGTCGGGACACAGCACGAGACAAGGCCAAGTTCGAGCTCGAGGTCAATGAATTGAGTCAAGGTCAATCTGCTGCAAAGCAAGCGAAGAGTCAGCACGACGCCGACTTAAAGGATATCCAGGAGCAGATCAAGCAGCGTGAGACAGAGCTTGCTGAAATCATGCCTGAATACAACAGCAAAAAGGAGCAAGAAGCCACCATCAGATCACAGCTCAATGAGGCCGAAGGCACTCGACAGCGTCTCTACGCCAAGCAGGGCCGTCAAGCCCAGTTCAAGAACAAGCGGCAGCGGGATGATTGGCTCCGCAAGGAGATTGACGAAGTCAACATCGCGTTAGCTACTCGCAAGGCTGTCGCAATGCAGACAAGTGAAGAGATTATGGAGCTCGAAACGGAGATCGGCCGCCTGGAGACAGATATTGCTGAGCTGCGCTCTCGCATTGACAACAGAGCTGAGAACATGCAGAGCATATCGGAGGAGGTGCAGAAAGCAAAGGAGGAGCGCGAACGCCTCATGGACCAGCGCAAGGAACTCTGGAGAGAAGAAGCGAAGCTTGATTCTGTCATCAGCAATGCGCAACAGGAGCTCAGCAATGCTGAGAGGTTCCTCTCCCAGATGATGGACCAGAACACGAGCCGTGGCCTGGCAGCTGTCCGGCGCATCAAGAGGCAGTACAACATACAAGGCGCTTACGGCACGCTGGCAGAGCTGTTCGAGGTTCCAGATAGGTACAAGACCGCAGTGGAGGTGACCGCCGGCACGAGTCTTTTCCACTATGTCGTGGACAACGAGGAAACTGCCACAAAGATCCTGGAGATCTTGCAGCGCGAGAAGTCTGGACGAGTAACCTTCATGCCTCTCAACCGTTTGCGACCAAAGCCAGTGAACGTACCCAAGGCTAGCGATGCTCTTCACATGATCACCAAGTTGACCTACGATCCGAAATATGAGAAAGCATTCCAGCAGGTCCTTGGTAAGACTATCATCTGTCCAAACCTTCAGGTCGCCGCGCAATACGCCCGCAGTCATGCTGTCAGCGCCATCACGCCCGAGGGTGATCGGGCGGATAAGAAAGGTGCTTTGACCGGTGGTTACCACGACCCTCGCAGGTCACGCATTGACGGAGTGCGCAATGTCAGCAAGTGGAGGGCAGAGTACGAGGCTCAGAAGGCACGGCAACAGGAGATTCGCCGCACGCTCGAGGCATTGGACCAGGAAATTACGCGCGCAGTAGGGGAGATGCAGAAGGTCGAGCAGCGCAGGCAACAGCTTGAGAGCAGCTACGGACCCCTTCATCAAGAACTCCGCAGCAAGACGAACGATCTACAAGCCAAGCGAGAAGCACTCGAGTCAAAGCTCAGATCTAGAGAGAACATTGAAGCCGCAGTCAGCAATTTGGCAGAGCAGCAGGAAGCTTACGAAAACGAGCAGAACTCGGATTTCAAGAAAGCCCTTTCTCGAGAAGAAGAGCAGCAACTCGAGTCTCTGAACGGCTCAATCCAGGATCTTCGCAAGCAGTTGGCCGAGCTCAGCACAGGTCGATCGGAGCTTGAGGAGCGCAAGACGACGCTCGAAGTCGAGCTGCGGGAGAACCTGCGGCTGAGACTCGACCAGCTCAATGCGCAAGACGGAGATAGTGGCCCAGGCACTAGCGGCTCAAGCAGCTCAAGACTCAAGGAGCGTCAGCGGGAGCTCAAACGCATCAACAAATCACTTGAAGATGTCGAGAAGAAGCTCCGCGAGGCAGAGGATAACATCGAGCAAGCGAACGTCCGTCTGTCTGAGCTGCAACAAAGCAAAGCAGACAAGCAGCGCGAGCAGGAAGAGACGGCACGTGGCATCGAACGTCACCAGAAGAGGATGGAAAAGAGCATGGCCAAGAAAGCAGTGTTGAACAGCAGAGCTCAGGAGTGCGCAAGCAATATTCGCGACCTGGGAGTTTTGCCCGAAGAGGCGTTTGACAAGTACAAGAACATGTCATCCGAGACCGCCATCAAGCGCCTTCGAAAGATCCAGGACTCGCTCAAGAAATACTCCCACGTCAACAAGAAGGCGTTCGAGCAGTACGCCAGCTTCACCAAGCAACGCGACACCCTCACCAAACGCCGATCGGAGCTCGACTCGTCCCAGAAATCCATCGAAGAGCTGATCGAGGTGCTTGACCAGCGCAAGGACGAAGCCATCGAACGCACGTTCAAGCAAGTCAGTCGCGAGTTCGCCAATGTGTTCGAGAAGCTGGTGCCCGCCGGTAAGGGACGCCTGATCATCCAGCGTAAGAGCGACAGCCAGGCGCGTGCCGAAGCCGAGGAAGAGGACAGCGATGAAGAGGAACGTCAGCAGAGCGTCGAAAACTACACCGGCGTGGGCATCAGCGTCAGCTTCAACTCGAAGCACGATGAGCAGCAACGTATTCAGCAACTCAGTGGTGGCCAGAAGAGTACGTTTCTCCCTTAGTCTGCCCCTTTATGCTGTCTCGTCTTCCCATCCCCGCCAAAACTAACACCGCAACCCCCCCATAGGTCTCTGCGCCCTCGCCCTCGTCTTCGCCATCCAGCAATGCGACCCCGCGCCCTTCTACCTCTTCGACGAGATCGACGCCAACCTCGACGCCCAGTACCGGACCGCAGTCGCGCAGATGCTCGAGACGCTGTCCAACAACAGCGAGGGCGGTGGCCAGTTCATCTGCACCACCTTCAGGCCCGAGATGGTGCTCGTCGCCGAGAAGTGTTATGGCGTCAGCTACTCGAACAAGACGAGTAGTATCGACGTCGTTGATCGTGAGGCGGCGCTCCAATTTGTGGACGGGCAAAAGCAGTGACCCAGTGCTTGGGCCAATAGGTGGGCAGGTCGGGCGGATGGCTGGAAAACTGCAAGGGTGGGACGGGAGCTGGCGTTGCTATCTGCTGGGTTAAGTAGGGTACGCATGGTGTATCAACGGCGTTTTGTCATGCTCATGATTTTGCTGGGACGCTGCACGCACGACAGGTCTCCGCAATGAGAGCACTGCGGACAGAGGGATGTACTTTGTCGCTAAGAAATGCTTACTTTCCTTCAACCACCTGCGATTTGAACGCTCGCTCATTCCTACATATAGTCATCCAGCCACGAATCTCCCGAAGAGCCAATGACGTCCTTCTCCTTCTTCGGCGGCACCTCTTTACGATCTTCGACCGGCGTGAAGAACTGCGGACTAATCTCGTCCGAAGTGGCCTCTGGAGTCGCCAACTTCTCAAGCTCTATACTGGCCGATTCGAAGACATTTTCGCGGCCGATGTCAATGACATGCCAACCCATGCCCTCATCTTCCTTCCACACCCACTTTACACCAAGGCTCTTTTCTATAGCATGCAGCTTCCTCGCGTAAAGGTCTCGCAAAAGGTCCCCGGACGACTTCCAGTAATCCGCAGGCTCGTGCTCGGAGTGCTCGATCAGCTGATCCAAACTACCGCGCGACAGCATCTCGGGCGCAATCTTGGAATGTGAGACGACGGCCCAAGCCTTCTCCCAGTCGGATAGGGAGATGAAACAGTCGACAAAGCAAAGGTCAATCCATGTTTGCAAGTCGAGAGAGCCGTCGCTGCGGACGAATCGTTTCGGCGTGTTCGCCGAATCCGCGGCTGTGAGCTGTGTGCTTGCGCGGTTCTTCAGCCAAAGCTCCCATTCGGTCCAGAGGTGCTCGGAATGTCCACCGGCTGCGAGTCGTCGCAGCCAGTAATCGAGCACGTGGCAGTCTGTCCGGTTTAACATTGCCGAGATGGGAGTTTGCAGTTTTTTTATGGATGGATCGGGTTTGCCGACGAGGACCGCATCGGTTTCCTGTTGAGTGAATCTGCGACGCTTTTCTTCCTTTGCGGCGTTTTTTATTCGTACGGGGGGTAACCGATCCAATACATTCCGGAAATGGATTGGCGGGTCGAGGAGGTATCCTTTCTGTGCGCAAAATTCCAGGTATATGTGGATAGAAGGGTAACTATGACAGCACGCACCAAGTACGACACCGACAATTAACAGCGATTGAGGCAATTCAAGTCCCTGGTCGACTAATCGAAACCTGATTGTATGTACAGCGGCAAGCAATTCGTCGTAGGAGACGCCGCGGGAGTGGAAGTGGTAGACATTTCTGATAAGATAATCGCTCAGAACTCGTACATTATGCGCAGGGGAGGGCTGTTTGAAACATGTGTAAGCGATGCGAAGGAAACTGTTGATATCGTTGCATTCGGAGAGCTGGGCGACGATCATATGATGGTGGGCCTGCGAGTAAACGTCTTCCAAGGTTGACGTGCTTTTCATATCCGGGTGGACTGCTTCTATTGCTTTCTTGAGACTATTGTCGAATAGAGGGATCTTCCTCGGCGCTTTCATTTCGAGAAGGCCGTAAATCGAGTCCAACGGACTTGATAGTCTCTCCTGCGTCCGCAGCTTGTGCCTGAGCTCTGATAGCTGCTTGAGCGGCGGCGGAGGTGGTGTTCCAGCATTGCTGCTCTGTTCGCTCGCTGTGCTGAGATGATGGATCGCTGTAGGATGTACGGCTATGCTCGTTCGTTGATAAGGCTGCACAGTATACCGACAGAACAGGCAGAGAGTTGTGGTCCTTTGAGGGTGGAGAGCCATTTGGGTGGAGGTGGTGAGCCTTGCGGTCGGCCCTTCTCGTGGGGAATCTGGGGAAACGCGGCGGGCTGACTTCGGCATCAGCCGTGCGGCTCTTTGAACTGAGTCCGGTCCGCTGCCAAAACTACAGCGTCACTGCACAAACCAGACACCATCCGCCATCCACAACCGACGAGCACACCTCTGCCACAATTACGACGTTCCGCCACCCTCAGTCAATCGAGTTGGAAATGCCCGCCGAAAAACGCAAGGCTTCTCCGGTAGCGGACGACGCCAACAACGAGCCGGTGAAGCGCGTCTTCTACCAGGCCGATACCGAGGCCGCCGCCGCTCCCTCAGAACCAGAACCGGCCGCTCCCGCGCCAGCAGAAGAGCCAGCGCCGGCATCAGAAGATGTGCCAACCTCTGCGTACAAGGACCGGCTCGAGCGCATGAAGAAGCTACGAGAGCGGGCCGCGGAAGGGAGAAAGGCCAACCTCGCCGCCGCAAAGGCTGAGGCCCACAAATCATCCGTCGACCCGGATCTGATGTACCGCCTGAATCGCAAAAAAAACATTGCGGAAGACAAACTCGAGAAGCTCGATGCCGAAGCCAAAGGGGAGGACTATGAGCGCAAGCGCGCATGGGACTACACGGTCGAGGAAAGCGAGCGTTGGGACAAGCGCATGGACAAGAAGCAGCGGCATAGACAGGACGTCGCGTTCCAGGACTACAGTCAGAACGCGCGGAAGGTGTACAAGCGGCAGCTGCGCGGTCTCCAACCCGACATGGCGGGCTACGAGAAGAGCAAGAGGGAGGCAGTGGACAAGGCAGCACAAAGTGGTGGTCTTGATATCGTGGAGACGGAGGACGGAGAGCTCATTGCCATCGACAAGGATGGCTCATTCTACTCCACGGCCGACAGCACCGACTTTGTACATCACAAGGCGGATAAGGAGAGCATTGATCGGCTCGTCAAGGAGATCCAGGCTGCTGAGGATGCCAGACTCAAGGCCAGGAGGCAACGAGGTATCAACGATGATGATGGTGACATCACTTATATCAACCAGAAGAACAAGCAGTTCAACGACAAGCTGGCCCGCTTCTACAACAAGTACACATCCGATATCCGGGAGAGCTTCGAGCGCGGGACAGCTATGTGAGCGGGGCTGTGGATTTCTTATCTCTTTTTGCAGCATTCATCGGAGTTGTGTATTCTCTTTTTCCTCTTCCTTTGGATCGAACATTTGAGCGCGTTAGAAGTTTGGCGATTTCCCGGGAAAAACTTCCCGTTGACTATCGAATAGTCACCGAGCGTCACTTAATTACAGAGAGTCCTTCAATGCGCCCACGGAATTTTCCACTGTTCAGTGACTGATATCAGAGGATGTCCAGAGGGGCGGCACACCATGAAGGATCAAGCAACTCGAGCAGCTGCTTACGTCGGTTTTGGATTTCATTACTTTCGCCGTATCTTTGCTCCACTTGACAGACAAGGTCATGTCGCGCGAAGGCTTTGGCGATGTCGAAGCAAGCCCTGATAGACCATTTGATATAATAAATCTCCCAATTTGTCTATCACATACGACCATAGGTCGCAGAATATTGGGCATCCCGTCCGCTCTGCCATACACAAGCTGCGAACCGGCTGATTAGTAGTTAAGTGGGTGACCATTAGCGAATACCAGCTGTTGTATGTTTTTGCCCTTCTTAGATTTTTTGCTCTATTTTTTGCTCAACCAGAGACCGTGCGTTGGCAGGGAGAATCGGTCCGTTGCTGGTTGGCCGGGACCCAGAAACGTCATCCAACAATTCAGATTTCCCTTTGCTATAAGGGGGACACATCGTCGATACCACAGATAAAATTCTCTCGCTGGAATGTTGAGGAAGGGAATGAACTCGTTAAAACGCTCCGCCTTTCTACTCATCGAAATTGGGCTGTATTATTGAGACGTGGGCCCTCGGCATGCAGGAAGCATGAAGTTATATGTACATACAAGAGCAAACCTTATTTACTGAGCGTACTCCGAAATTCACTAAGTGATCCCATAAGATATTCGGAATGAAAACACCGAAAACACAGGTCACGCAAAACGCCACAGAATCTCTGACCCACCCCCTCTCACTATACAACCATCTCCTCCTTCTTCAACCCCGCCCACTCCACACTCTTCTTCCACAAAACCGGCCACCTCTCCTGTATCAAACTCTCCTCACTCGTCTTCTCCTTCCTCACGCTTCCATTCATGAACGCCGCCTTGGGATACTCACCCAGAACAGGATCGTCCCAGACCAGCGCCGCCCTCGTCACATCGGCAGCAGACTTGCTGGACAGGCGCATCAGACCATTGGGCCAGATGCGGCCGGCGAGTTGGGAGTATATGTGCAGGGGCCACGTGATGGTTAGTCTATCGAAGAGGGGGTAGGAGCGCATTATGTTGGTTGAGAGCATGCCGCCGGGGTCAACGGAGAGGGCGGAGATGTTGGTTGTTTGTGGGTTGGTGGTGAGGAGGGATTGGAGGTGGTACCTGTGGGTGATGTGTGAGGGAAAGGCTTCGACCGGGGGAGATGCTGGAGGGCTGAGGGGAAAGGGGGAGGAGTACGTACATGAACATGAGAAGCCATAGCTTACTCGACCCGTAGCGTCTAAAACCGGCGTTCTTCGCATCTCCAGGTTTATCTTGCTCCGTCGGACGCGCTATCTCTTCAAGATCCTCTCTCCAGTACTCATTCGGCGGCTTGCAAGACTCGTTCACCCAGAACTTGGTGTCGTGCGACCAACTCGACACAAATACAATGCGGCCCTTCTGCTTATCCATACTGTCAAGCAGCAGATTGACAAGCAAGAAGTTGGCTAAATAGTTCACCTGAAACATCAACTCAAACCCGTCATCAGTGAAGCGCGGATGCTCGGGAAGATTGAGTCCTGCATTGAGGATGAGTGCGCGGATAGGTGGGAGCTCGCCGGAACTGATACGGGATTTGATGGAGGCGGCGAAGGTGCGGACGGCGGAGAGACTGCTGAGTTCGAGGGATGCGATGGAGCTGTCGGATGGATTTTTCGAGGCTTGTACGAGGGAGGAGAGGGGTTGAGCATTTGGAGCGGAGGGGTCGCGGACGGTGAAGATGTTGGTGGTTGGTTCGGGGTGCTGAAGAACGGTCTTTGCGATTTCGAAACCGAGACCGCTGGATGTGCCGGTCACGATGACTGTTGCGGCAGTCGGTTTGTTTGGTCCGTTGCTCATCTTTGCTATAGGCCTTAATTGTTGGCGAGGATATTGCGACCGTGAATAGAATTCAGGATTGTCTGAGACAGTCAGCTACAGTGCTATTGAACAAGTGAATGGGATGTTTCGTTGGTGAACTGTATCATGTGGCGTTGAAGTACTTTATGTACCTACCTCGTGTTCTTGTGATGACGACGCAGCTCTGAAGAGAGTTATCGGAGCCTTCGGATGGATGTAGTCGAGATGCTTGCGAGAATTACAGCGTCAGATCTAAGGCCGGGAAGCTGGTCTACCTTCCCTGAATTCCCTCAAGTATCCGTACAGCCCTGTGGCTTTGTTGATGTTTACAGGACGGCCTTGAGATAGTGGC
This sequence comes from Saccharata proteae CBS 121410, assembly GCA_010015785.1. Taxonomy (NCBI): domain Eukaryota; kingdom Fungi; phylum Ascomycota; class Dothideomycetes; order Botryosphaeriales; family Saccharataceae; genus Saccharata; species Saccharata proteae. The sequence goes on from ML978725.1 coordinate 528,593, forward strand.
GCTTGCGAATGACCATTGGCGGCAACGGGCGGTTCGTAGCGGCGACGGGCGGTTCATAGCGGCTCGATGACTTTCACGCGCCCCGCATTGCTCCCAAGGATTGAGCCTGCATACGGAACACGAGGCTTTGTGGTGATTTTGAGGAAAATAGTAGCGCAGATTGAGTTCAGGTTGAGTTCAGGTTGAGTTCAGGTTGAGTTCAGGTTGAGTTCAGGTCGAGTCCAGGTTGAGTTCATCTGTCGATACGACTGATAACGTTAAGAGAAATCTTCAAACCAGAAAGAGCGGCGTCGCCAAACCATCTGCCAATTCGGATCACTACCTAGGTATTGCCCAGAAAGAACTTAGGCTAGCAGTGCTCGCAACATTAACATGAATGAAGCCCCAGGCACAATACCGTAAGGAGCCCAGTACATCAATTCGAAATGTCTGGATGTCTAGCAAATTTGATCACGAGCTGGAACCAAATCTGACTGAAAACAGTTCTCCGCTTAAATCAGTGCTTCGGTGACTGGACCAGTCAGCGTCGACTAACAAAAATACTTGGTATAGCAGTATAAACGTACAGGGTATCAAATTCGCGCTTTGCCGTACGCATACACCCGCTATTGCCGCAAACTTCAAAGCAAACTCATTCCTGGCCAACGATTTTGTCCACGGATCCTCCCAGATACATCTTCAACATCGGCTTCGTAACCTTGAGCACTCGCACATCCACCACCTGCTTCCCCGACTTCTCGTACGCTTGCATCCGGTGACAGCCTCCGAAGGCAAAGTTGTACGTCTTGCCCTGCTTGGCGGAGTGGTACTGCAGGACGTCGACGGGCGGGAGCTTGCCGGGCTCAATGTTCTCTGGCGCAGGCTGAGGTATGTAGGTGCATGCTTCGCCGTTGAGGGTCTGGACCATGGAGTCGACCTTCGGGCTGTCGATGACTGGGGGAATGGGTCGCAGGATGTCGGCGAGGGGGAGGGTCGTGATGGGGAGGTTGCGGGACTGAACGCTGCCGGCGAGAGCCATGATTTCAGATGTTGCGGACGTTTGCCAAATCTGCTGCGAGAGGGCGTGAGTATGGTGGTTTTCCGTACGGTCTGATCAGGAGCAGTATGAACGTTTTTTGGTCTGTTGTTGGAGGCTCATGTTGTACTTGTAGGTGCTGCGGCGGCGGCTTTGACGTCAAATGATGGGTGGTCGCGCGCACCGAAACAGCTCCGGCGCACAACCGATATCGCACTCGGATCGATTAATCAGCCTCGCTGGACGAGGAGACGTGATTTACAAAAGGACGAGGCTAGAACCAATGCTGGGCATCTTACCGGCTGTGTTCGAGGTTGTCTATTTACAGTCAGCAAGAGCAGGAGGGTGAGAAGGGTGTTACTCTTGGCACCAACAAAATAGCGAACGTCAAGTTTGCGTCTGGCGCAGCGCGGAAAAGATACATGGCGCTCTGGTGGCATGGCTTCGGTTGCTCATATTCGGCCGCTGTGTTGTCTTGCGCTGCCTCTCCAGTCATTGTCCACTGTCCTGCGTTGTCCGTTCATAGACCATGGTCGTTCGGTGCCAGCAGTGCGGCGACCACGTTCCCAAAAAATGGCAGCAGCCATCTCATAACTTAAGGGTCTTCTCCATCTTTCATCATCGCTGTCAAGAGTGTCAATCTACTCTCGTGGAGCTTCCATCTCGCAACTCGAGCCTCATCGAGCATCAATCTTGCGGATCAGCTATATCCGAGCTTAAAACGGTATTGCCCCTGGTCCCCCGCGGTGCACATGCCAAGGGAACGGATCAGCCGCATGGGAGAGGCATTCACATGCCCGCGGGGTACGGAGCAGTACTTGTAAGTTACTCGTACTGTCTTTACTGAGGCACAGCTCCTGATTGATGGAATCCATGAAGAACATCAAGAACGACTACTGTGGCAACCCGTCCAATCATCATCAGCAATCAGATGCCGCTAACTTACGTTAACTAACGTTATTCCGGAAAACGCGGAGAAGAGCGTTGCTGGTTGGCTTACGGTCCGCAGAGCCTCCACCTCATTAGGACAGCTTTCGACAGCGACCTGAAGAATTAACTACCGCTTTCTTCTCTCTCAAGGATCAGGTGCATGCAACTTAGGCTCTAGGACGGAGTTGCACGTCCGAAGTACCTGCCACGGCATGTACGAATGCTCTCTCAGTGCGTATAAAAGTAGTAAGAATCCGCTACATGTTTCCGGAATGAAACACCCGCCGTCTGCGCTTGGCACGAGAGCCAGAGTTTGTTCGAGATGCATTTGGAATTCGAAGTCCTATTAACGCTAGCATTTGTGCCGTCGATAGCCGGTCTAGTTCTTCCTGATGGGGTTGGTCGACTTCCTGCCCTCGGCTGGAATTCGTGGAATGCGTTTGCTTGTGATATCAGCGAGGACAGATTTTTGACTGCCGCGAATCAATTCATCACGCTGGGCTTCAAAGTATGAGAAGAAATTCTTGAACGGCAATGGACCATTTCGATAACAACAATATCAGGATGCCGGCTACGAATATGTCAATATCGATGACTGCTGGTCAGTTGACGCAGGAAGGGATCACACCACTGGCCGGATCCTCCCCGACCTTGCGAAGTTTCCAGATGGGATCAACGGGACGGCAGCCAAGATCCATGAGCTCGGCTTTAAGATGGGAATCTATAGCAGCGCTGGAACGATGACTTGCGCCGGCTACCCTGCAAGTCTTGGGCACGAGGAGCTTGATGCCACTACTTTTGCCGAATGGGGAATCGATTGTTCGTATTCTAGTTCCTATCCTCGTTGATACATGTGGACTGATCCATTACGCGACAGATCTGAAATACGATAACTGCGGCGTGCCGTCCAACTGGACCGACGAATGCGACATCTGCGTTCCGGATTCTACAATCGACACCGATCTCGTCAATGGCACTTGTTCGTCTCTCTAATTCATACCGAATTGACCCTGATATTAACCGAAACCATTCAGGCACCAACACCACCGGCCTCTGCCCCGCAGGCTACGACTTCTCCCAGTCCAAAACCGCCCTCCGCTACCGCCGCATGCGCGACGCCCTCGGCGCCCAAAATCGTACCATTCTCTACAGCCTCTGCGAATGGGGCCAAGCCGATGTCCAATCATGGGGTAACAGCACCGGTAACTCCTGGCGCACTACCGGCGACATCAGACCAACCTGGCCTCGGATCCTCGAGATCCTAAACGAAAACTCCTTTCACATGAACGACGTTGACTTCTTCGGCCACTCGGACGCCGACATGTTGGAGGTCGGGAATGGGAATCTGACGTTGCAGGAGAGGAGGTCGCATTTTGCGCTGTGGGCGGCCATGAAGAGTCCGTTGTTGATTGGGACGGCGTTGGATGGGTTGGCGGAGGAGAATGTGAAGGTGTTGTTGAATAGGTATTTGCTTGCGTTTTCGCAGGATAGGGTGTATGGGAAGCCGGCCATGCCGTATAAGTGGGGAACGAATCCGGATTGGACCTTTGATCCGGAGAGGCCGGCGGAGTACTGGGCGGGGGAGAGTGGAAACGGGACGTTGGTGTTGATGCTGAATACGGATAATAGTACAGTGACGCGGACCGCTAGTTGGGCGGAGATTCCGGGTTTGGAGACAGGTGGAAGTTATGAGGTTGTGGATGCTTGGGAGGACAAGAGTCTAGGGTGCGTGAAGGGAGGTTATGAAGCTGAGATCGCGGCGCATGATACTGCTGTCATCCTAGTTAAGGAAGAATGCGGTTGTCGTATTCATCATGAGGGATGGGGATCTCGACATGGGGACCATTGGGATGCTTGATAGTTCACGCATCCTAGTTCTGTGTTCATCGGTCATATTGGCAAACTGGATTGATTCTGTCTAAGTGTAATTTGAGCCGCGGGCCAGTTGAACTAGCAGAGCCATTCATTTCCCGCAACCGTCCTCGCTCTTTACCAGGGATTCTATTCCAGATTCAAATCCAATCCAAAGTTTATTCTTTGCTGCAATATATGACTTGGAGATCTGGAGAAGAACGCCTTTCTCCCGGTAGCAACAGTACTCCACTTCGGAGCCGGGTACCGTCCAGTCCTCTGGCATCTCGTCCGGCAAATAATATGCCCTCACCGCATGTTTTGTCTTGACTATCTCACGGTATTCTTCGTCGCCAAGCCATTTCGCCAGCCTGCCCAGCCCGAAAAGAACAGCGCTCTTTTGAACGTTGGCGTACTTGGAGTGATCATGACCTTCGGACACATCGTAGAAAAGAGGTGCCAAGCCATGTCGCATGTATCTCAGAAGGTGGATGAAGATATCTGGGTCCTCGTCGACAAAATGTACGTGGTCGGGTCCGGTTTCCTTCCAGAGACCGCGGAGCATTTTGGCAAAGTAATCGCTTCTTTCAAGGGTTGACCGGAGTGTGGTGATGTCTCGACCGCCTACATTCAGGGTGATCGTGTCCTCTGGCGTCTTCGATTCTGTTGTGGCTGGGCCGCTGGGAGCTGTGGACGGCGTGGAGGACTCCCCCATGTCCATTGCGTGTGCCATTCTCTGTTGAATGATGGATTGATGAACAGCACGATTCAGAAGATGGATGCTAGGATTGTGGGAGTGGAATTCGGGGATAATCGGGAGCCTTTTAAGTTTCCCAGAGCCAGCCAAGGCTACCAAACAGAAGTTCGGATTGCTAGTTCTTGATCATTGGAGAAGAGGCACTACTTTCAAGAAATAGGAAGATGCCGCTAGGCATGGAATAGATCAAAAGAAAGAGAAACCAAAAGAACTTGATGCCTTTGTTCGACTTCATTACGTACCCTGTGATATGTAGCACTTGAGGCGGACTAGACTGGATCCACTTTCCCTCCATGCATGCGATGCCTCACTGATCTATGCATGGGTCATTCCCTCAAACAATGCAAGTAACCGCTAGAATGGAATTGGACATAAATGCCATCCCTTGCGTTCATCAACGACGAAGACTAAATTTCCAGCTTGGTTCTTCCCAAACTATTTCAGTTGCAGAGATGGAAATGTGCAGCAACGGCACGGAAACCGGGAGCGTTCTGATAGTCTGGATGCCACTTCCTTGCGCCCTTTGTCTTGGAGCTTGTTGGCGTCGGCTCTTTATGGTTTCAGGCTTCGTTTTTCCAGAGGCTACTGTCGAGATGGCGAAGGGTTCCGAGTTGACAATGTGCTGATAGCAGCAAGTGAGTATGAAACTAGATAGCGTACATAATATAGAATCCGAATGAAACTGGGATTCGAAGTCAGCTATGAACATCAAGTCGTCAGTTGATCGTCAAAGCCCAGGTCTGATGTGCCACTTACCTGCGATAGAGCAATTTGGCCAAAATCAAGCACGTGAACTTCAGGATCTGTCCCGAGAAACTGCGGTAGACAGACTCATGTTGCTGAATTATCAGAAGAGCTGGTCACTCTGACGAGTCAATAATTTTTCACTGAGATCAGCCAAGACTTCGATCTGATCGGAGTATCTCCTCCCGGATCATACCAATGCTGCCATTTCGGCGGACACTCATCACGAGTTAGATAGAATGAATTGCGGCAACTACTAGCCTAAACTGGCTTAGGTTGCCGTTGACATGATGTAGGCGCTGTGTGCACGCGCCGAGCGCTAGTCTCTATGACCTTTTCAAGATCTCTTCTCTTCCACCCCACCACTCCGTCTTCTCAATCTCAAAGCTCGCCTGCAACGGCGTGTTCGCGCTGCTGTCGCCCACTAGAATGTCGTACACACCTTCCTCAGCAACCCACGCGTCGCGCTCTTCATCCCAAAAGCCTGCAGCAGACCTCTTCTTGACACGGATCTTGGCGCGTCGGGTCTCTCCCGGCTCCAAGTACACCTTGTCAAATCCCCTGAGCTCCTTTGGGGGCCTGTTGATTGAAGGCGTACGTTGGCTGGAGTAGACCTGAACGACCTGCTCGCCAAAAACTGCGCCGGTGTTCTTCACTTCGACCCCGATATAAAGATATGGTCTATCTTGCATCGCTTGCGAGGTTCCGGGAGCTGCTGTGGTGTCCGAATTCGCACTCGGGTCATCATAGAACCCAAGATCCGAGATAACTAGGTTTTGCATATCAAAGGATGTGTACGAGAGGCCATGTCCGAACGGGAACAGCACATCGCGCTTAATCTTTTCGTAGAACCTGTATCCGATGTAAATGTCCTCACCATACAGAACGCGGCCGCGTTCGGATCGGAAGTTCAGGAAAGCGGGATTATCCTCATTCCGGATAGGGTATGAAAGCGATAGCTTGCCAGATGGGTTGAATCTACCGAACAGTACGTCTGCGATGGCATTGCCGGTCTCGTTGCCGCCGTACCAGGCTTGAACCACAGCTGGGACTTGGTCAACCCATGGCATGGTAACCGGCGTCCCGGATTGCATGACGACAGCAGTGTTTGCGTTGGCGGCAGCGACGGCGAAGATCAAGTCGTTTTGGTAGCCGGGCAGGTCCATGTTTTCCCGGTCGAAACCCTCGGACTCCCAATCGGCCTGCTCGAGTCAGTATCAGTGTGCGGTATAAAAAATGAGTGCACTCTTACGTTGAGACCGGCACAGACGACGACCTGATCCACCTGTTTTGCCACTTCAACAGCCTTGGCGATTTCAGCTCGGGGCTCGGTATCCCTTGCGCCACCCAATCTCAGACCACCACCTGCCATGACGGTAGCACCCTTGACCTTCATCTTGGAAGTGGTACTGGATCCGAAATGGACCAGAATATTATAGGTCTTTCCAGCCTTCACCTGCATCGAGCCTTTCTCTTCCACAGTTCCAGAACCAAAGAACGCATCCCCCTGACGTTGATTGATTTCGTTATCGACGACCAACTCGCCGTCTACGAACAGCTTGGCGGTACCGCAGACGGTCAATCCGAAAGTGAAGTTTCCATCTTCCTCTGGGGTCAGAGTTCCTTCTAAGTCCATGTAGAAGGTATCACCTTTGAGCTCCGGGTGAGTGTAGTCTGACAAAAGCATGTCTGAGCTCTCTACGTGTACTTTGTCAATTGCCTTACGTTCCAAATTGGTTGGTGGCTCGAGGTAGAAGGTCGCTGTCAGACCAAGCTTGTCATCTTTTGTCTTGCAAACAGTACTCAACACGGGTAAATGCTTGTAGCCGACAGCCCCCAAAGCATATTCGACATGCGAGGCTTGGGCGCTTATACCGTCAAATGGTGTCACGGCGTAGTATGGTCGCAGATTTGCGGATCCACCGCCAGCATAGCAAGCAATTTTGGCGTTGGGCCCAATGATCGCTACCTGCATCCGGGTTAACGTCTGCTAAGAAACCAAGACGACTCACTCACTGTCTTCTTCTTATCGAAAGGTAGCAGATTGCTGTCGTTCTTGAGCAACACGATACTCGAACAGCTAACATGTCTCAACAGAGATGAAGTTTCCTCACAATCCACAGTCCGTTCCGGTGCGTTTTCGGGGATCTTGAGCGGCGCCACATCGCTGATAAGATGAAGAACCCGCGAAACTCTGTCATCTATGGCCTTTTCATTGATCTTGCGGTTTCCCAATGCAATCATTGCCTGGTTTCCTCTTACTCTGGGTGGACCAGGCATCTCAAGGTCCAGGCCCGCGTTGATGGACTCTGCAGCGCTATAGGTACCGAACCTGTTTTGTGGTCAGTCTTCCAGCTTTACTGTTGACGTTTGGCATCCGATTCCGTACCAGTCGCTCATTATGAGGCCCTTATAGAGCCATTCTTCTTGGAGCACATCTTGGAGCAGTCTCTTGTTCTCACTCACGTGAGTCCCGTTGACTCTGTTGTATGCCGTCATGATCGCCCACGGGCCACCTGTCTCGCACGCAATTTCGAAAGGTTTGAGATATATCTCTCGTAAAGCGCGTTCAGTGAGAATCGAGTCGACAGCTTGCCTTTCATGCTCCTGATCGTTGCAAACGAAATGCTTGGCAGTTGCAGCGACTCCTGTGGATTGGATGCCCAAAATAGTGGCCGCACCCATTTCCCCCGAGAGACAGGGGTCCTCGCTGAACGATTCAAAGCCTCTACCGCCTAGGGGTGATCGTTGCATGTTCATGGTAGGTCCAAGGATCACGTGGACACCTTTCGCAATGGCTTCTTTGCCCATCAAGCGACCACCTTCTTGGATCAGATTTCTGTCCCATGTCGCTGCAAGAGCGGTTCCGCATGGGAAGCATGCCGCGGGTACGCCATTGAAGAATCGAGTCCCTCGAACACCATTGGGTCCATCTGACATACGAATCGATGGGATGTTCAGCCGAGGAATGGCCTTTGTATGCCAAAAGTCGCTGCCTGTTCTCTCTCAACGACAAGGTCTGGAGATTCGGATGGAGAGATGATGGAAATACCGGATAGCAGCTCAACCTTCTCGTCGACGTCCAGCTTTGACAGCACATCAGGAATCGTTTCTCGGCTCCACGAATACTCGACATCGCTCGAAGCCTTGACGGCACCCATGTTTTCGAGAAGAAGATTCGGATCGAAAGGGATCTGGAGTATGTATGTGTATTCGGAAGTGTTGGGAGGGCATGTTTTGGTTTGGCTCAAACTGTCTTTATCAATCCGCCACACCGCGGCGGGACAACAACGGCAGGTCCACACAATGTCGCGGCAGCACAGCGACCGTCTGCGAATGAGAGTTGTCGCGGAATGGCGGACTCCTGCTATCCGAAACATTCACCGGATACCGTTACCTGATATTGCCGGTGAAATCCCGCGTCAAAACCTCGGTCGCAGATCTGGCGGGGCCCTGTGGTGACCCTCTGCGCAGCGTTGAACGTTGGGGCGTACGACATCCTCTCGTCCATACATCATCACCAACAACATCGGACTCGTATCCGCCATCATCTAGCGCCTAGCGCCCGACGCCCTCTTGACGTGGACCTTCCATATTACTGCAGCCCGCCGCAAAGCTGCATACTGCGCTGCGATCACAATGTATACTGGCATGTACCTCTCTCAAGTCGAGGGCGGCCGTGATTCCATCCTGGGCACACAGACGCCCAAGACGACTTGAAATCTCGTCAAGAAGATGAGATGAGGCAATCAGTGAGCTAAAGGGGTCTCCCGCTACAGCAATTGACGTTCATGATGGTATTGGAAGCTATCTGAACTATCTTCACCCAAAACCTGCTTGCATGATCATCTTAAAGAGATCAAGGTCATTGCGAGCATCCTCGGCTGTGGTCTTGATTGCCTTTCCGTGTGCCACGCATTCATGAAACTCCAAGAACTCGAGCGTATAAGGGTCCTCGTAAGTCTTCCGGACGATTCGCTCCTGGAAACCGGGTCCTTTGGCTCCATCAATCTTTTCTCGGATCGTCATGGTTACAGGCAACCCTTTTATATACGGAGTGTCATAGTTGACACGGACGATTTTGTCTTGGGAATAGACCTCGATGTGAGCGTCAAAGACTGCGACGTTGTTGATACCGGACTCATATACCAAGGCAAAGCCTTCGTATTGGAGCAGTGCGCTCCAGAACGGCATTGCTAATGAGGCGCCTCTCACGCTCTTCGGCATACCCAGCATCTCGCGCATGGCAGAGAGATCATGTGTGCCCAATCTGGCGACCCTTCAGCAATGATATCCGGGCAGAAGTTGGAAATGCTTACCCTCCCAGTATTCGGACCATGTTCATCGCCAATGGCGTGACTTCAACCCCGTAATCTTCCACCACTGCTTGTCTGACCATCTCTTCATCCCGTTCCATCATTGCAGCAGTGCTGGCTTTGTCGAAATCTGTGGGACGCTTCGGAAATGTCCCAGACTGGTCGACGAAGGTGCTGTTTGGTCCAATGATGTCTAGAAATGTGAGCCTTTGGCTTTGAACCTCTGGATGGATTGGCCTTACCTCTGACTCTGGCATACAAGATGTTACCCATGCCGCCGACTTCTGCCACGGCATCCAGGAAAGCTTCTGCATAACGCCGTTGATATCCGACAAATACCCTTCCTTTCGACGTTCTCTCCGCTGCAATTATCGCGTCTATGTCTCTGTAACAAAGCGCTACAGGCTTTTCCACGAGCACAGATTTGTCGCTCTGTAAGGCCAGAATCGTATGCGCCGGATGGAATGCGGTAGCATTGCAGACCAGAACGACATCAACGTCTGGAGAAGAGCATAGCTCCTCCGCTACGGTGGTTGTCCTCGGACGCGAACCGGCAACCTTCGAAGCGGCATGCTCCAAAGCCTGCTTCGATACATCGCAGAGATAGGTAACAGAATAATAGTCGGAGAGGTTATTCAGAACATTGAGGTGTGAGACTTGGGCAATCTCACCCAAGCCGATAACTCCGACTCGAAGGGTCATGCTGATTCGCTGGAAAAGGGAAGTCGGAAAAAGGGATCGAGAATGATGAAGACTCGCCAGACCAAAAGCTCGAGGAGCAGACAGTGGAAGGGAACAGCATGGCGAACACTTAATGAGTTTGTCTGAGGGAGTCCCAAGGTCTGGGTAAGTTTAATGGTCAAGACGGTCCCGATGTTCAACCAGTCATTGCCGACAGGCCCCGCAGCGCTGGGGACTTGGTGGGGGAAAGTGTGGGGAGGGTTCGGTAAGTTAGCGGCGGGGAGTGTCGGCTACTAAATTCCCACTCCATCTTCCTCTCTTCCTTTCGTGCAACAAACGATGCTGGATCATCACACTTTCGATTCCAACAGTCATGTCGACGCGTCAGCTGGGCGCCAAGCGTCAATCCACAGCCAGTCATCACATGAACAGCTCGAATCGGGTGCTCCTGGACCATCGGCCCGGAAAAGACAGAAGCACGACCATCACCGCAGCATCTATCCTAGGAAACGCTCCGTGACGGCTTGCCGCGTTTGCCGCGATAGAAAGAAGAAGTGTGACAATCAAAGACCCATTTGCGGCTCCTGCATTGAGCTCAAGGCAGACTGCGTCTATCCCAACCAGTGGACCGATTTTTCGTCGTGAGTCCTGTAGCGAATTCCTGCACGAGTCGGCTACTAACACAGGAGGTCTGCAGGTATGATCCGGCTAGTCTTGCAATCCTGGAACGCTTGAATGTTGCAGTCAATCTTCTGGAAGCCCAAAATCAGAAACTGTTCAACACTGATGGAGCGGCAAATGTGTCGAAGCCAGCCTCAGGGACAGAATCACAGGCTGTCCACCGAGAAGACTCTCGATTGATCAAGTCCAGTAGCGTTCAAGAAGATGCGCATTCTCCCGAGCCCGTTGAGTTTGCCGCCAGCTCATACCAAGCCGTGGAGAATATACTTCGATGGCCCATATTCGAGGGTCGTTATGACCCACGGCGCGTAGAGTCACTTCTCTTTTGCAGCGAACACATAAAACATCAACCCAGTGCCGGCCCACGGTACCAAAATGAACTGAATAACCCTCAAGCCAATGAAGACGAGACTATCGTATCCCGCACCGCCGCCTTTCTAAGGAACGTTCACATCAAAAATCCTATTTTGGATGCACAAGAGGTCATGAGAATGTCCCATTCAATCGCCATGAATGGATTCAAGTGGGACGCACAGTCCTGTTTGGTGCTTATGATCTGCGCACTGGGTACAATATCTGGACCGTTCGTTCCGGAAACCTGGTCAGCATATTCATTGCTGGAACCAGACACTCGAGTCTCCAACAGTGTTTCCAATACGCCCCCATATCGCATCGCCGAGGATTACTATACTGCTGCGCGTAAGAGGATCGGGCTGCTCGACACATCTATGTTATCGACACAGTGCTACTTTCTCTCCGGAGTGTATGAGATGTACACATTGCGGCCTTTGCAAGCTTGGAAGTCATTTCACCAAGCTTGCACATGCTTTCAAACATATCTCAAAGCAATGTCTAAACAAAACCGTCACCAGAGCGAGGCAGTCAAAAATTTGGAACATCGACTGTATTGGTCTTGTCTAAAGTCTGAATGGTGTGTCTGAATACCTGTGGACTGATCATGATATTAACAATATATAGTGAAATTCGAAACGAAATCGATGTACCATCATCCGGTCTGGATCAAGTTAGCTACACTAATGCTTTCCCAAGCCCTCCGGTGGAAGATCCTCGTACGCAACCAAGCGGTTTTGGAGGACAGATGGGGGACAGCACGCCCCAAGAGATGACAGGCCCTGATACGGAACAAAGCTGGTTTTACTACTTAGCCGAAATCGCAATTCGCCGCATTGCCAATCGCATCACCAATGCATTCTACCTCAAAGATTCCTCAGTCTGGAGTAACACATCACTAGATGAAATGATACGAGATTCGGATGAGCTCGAACTGCAGCTTGATCAATGGTAAAGATGTCCTACGATCATCAGTCTTGTTCCAAGACTCATGTGAATGCCGCTGATCGGTCTCCCAGGAACGAGAATCTACCAGAAAGACTCAAGAGGAGGGAAGGAAATGCCCCTGACGAGCTTTGTTGCATGGCATCTGGACGTTTCGAAGACTTCCGCGAACGGGTATTTCGACCGTTCCTCTATCTTGCTGTACACAACCAAGGCAATGAGGAACTTCGAGAACGAGTGGATCCTTTAGTGCAAAAGCACCTAGACGCATGCGTTGCCTGGATTCAACAGTGCTCCGCACATCATCGGCACCACGGGATTTGGTACGTCCTGAGACAGGAGTTTGGCATCGCTCTCATGATTCTAGCAGCCATCAAAAGTGGAATGGTACGAGAAGTAACCACTTGGGTTCGCATTGTGGGGAAAATCATCACAGACCTGGAATATTGGGAAGACGAGGCGTCGGATATTCGCGAGGCGAAAATGATTATACAGGAGGTTGCTCTGGAATTGAACAGTAGGCTTTACTGATCCCATCGCGCCCCTTCAAAGGTCTTGGGGGTATATCACACCAGCTTTTCTGCGTATATCATCCATCGTTCGCAGCATCCTGATCATTTCTGCCAAGGGCATCGTGGTGTTCTCCAACCTCCCTGCTTGTATATCAAGCGCCACCGCATCCGCCTCGTAGAAGAAACCCATACCCGGATCTTCATACAAAATCGTCCGTTCAGTACCTTGAGAGGTGATTTTGACACTGGTCGGTTTAGAGGCTGCAGGTCCTGAAAGGACCATATTTCCGTTGGATCCTTCTATCCGACAGAACTCCTCGCTCATCTGGTATTCCACTGAAGCTGTCAGGATAGCCATGCGTTGGGTTTTGGGGTACTTCAGTATGATGCTGTCTGCATAGTCAATTCCGTCCACAACTTTCAAGTGGGATGAAACCTCCGGATTCGAAGACTCTTTTCCGACTCCTGTATCCAGGAAAAGATTGCTCAGTGTGAGTGGGTAGATGCCGAGATCCAACAATGCCCCAGCTCCTAACTTGGGGTCTTTCAGTCGGGAGTGCTTGTCGAGGGTCTCCATTTTCATGTCCATGCTGAAGTCGCAGAACATACGACGGACTTCGCCAATTACTTCTTCCTCGTACAGTAGCTTCTGCAGATCCTTGACGAGGGGGAAGAAGCGCGTCCAAACAGCTTCAATGAGAGTTAACGTACTGGCCTAAACCACAGAACAAGAAGTTATATTACCTTCCATCAAGAAGACGCGTTTCTCCCTGGCCGCTGCGATCACTTCTTGCGCATCTTTTTCGTTGATGCACATTGGCTTTTCACACAGAATGTGCTTCCCAGCATGGATGGCTGCTAGGCAAGCCTCCTTATGCAGCGCATGGGGGATGCCGACATAAACAACATCGACAAGCTCGTCGTCGTAGACGTTTTTGTAGTCTTCATAGATACGAGGTTTGCCGTGGACTTCCAAATCATTAAAGGTGGAATTGACAAACGCTTCGCCTTTGGATACTGATGATGTCCCAATGGCGTGTACAATGTGTGTGGCTACAGCGTCGGATCGGGGGAGGATGAGATCTTTGACAAATTTTTCGGATACCCATCCAGTGCCTGTTGGTCAGCGGAGGGCATTTCAATCTATTCTTGATGGTAGCATACCTAGGATTCCCCAGCGCAAGGTTGGTTTCGTTTGTATCATGGTGTGCACTTCGATCTGGTAGAAACACAGTCAACGGCTCGAGGAATATTTGACGCAACATGGAGACTATCAACTCCACCACATCACCTATCGTAACAAACTGTCATCAGGTGATTCCCCGTCCCGAGGTACCACATCCGGTAAGGCCAGCCTTCGGGACCATCCAAGAGCTAATCCTTGTCCCCACGTCCGACACTCCGCGATACGAGGCGTGCCGCTCTGTTGTTCCATCCACTTGTCCGACACTCCGCGCCCTCGGCCTTCAGCCCGCCACTCTCCGAAATGAGACCGTGTCACAACTCCTGTCCCACATGGTCCGCTTTACCCCATGGACTCCTCCGCCCTATCATGGCTTCTCCGGCACAGCAGACGGCAAGTGCGCCTCCACAACGCCTCCGCACTCTTCCCCACTTGTGCTGAACGTTGGAAATCCGGGGTAAGCTGGGCATTGCCGGATTTGGAAGGGCTCTATTGGCAGGCGATATACGACGACTGTTGAGAAAGAGGCTTGGCGACTGTCGGCGCTTGAAATTCCTCTGCGGAATGAGAAGACGTCGGATACGCCCTCCCAAAAGCTCTTAAGCCCCGGAACCGCGGACTTCCTGTTCGTCTGATTGAGCATCTTTACTGGCCTCTCCTTCATTTAAGAAGTCTGCCAGACACTTCTTGGGTCTAGTCATCACCAACATCATCATCTTCAACATGGCTCCGTTCAGCAGCTCGACCAACAAAAACGACTCTGTCGGCGATGACCTCGCCGCCGTCCTCCCGAGAAACCTACGGCCATGGTACCGCCAATCCCATCTCCTCCGCCTCAATTTCAGCCTCTTCAGCCTGTTTCTCCTCTCATCAGCCACAGGCTACGATGGAACTTTGATGAACGGTCTCCAATCGCTGGACCAATGGCAAATCTTCATGAACCAACCCACCGGCGCATGGCTGGGCTTCATCAACGCCATGACAGCACTGGGAAGCATCTCACAGTATTCAATCGTGGCGTGGGCAACGAATCGATATGGCCGTAAGTGGACACCGGCGGTCGGGTTCGTGTGGTTGATACTGGGGGTTGGTCTCCAGGCTGGTGCGAGGAATCCTGCGATGTTCATCATGGGGAGACTGTTTGTTGGTTGCACTACAGCATGGTTCAGTGGTCCTGCTCCGTTGCTGATCACGGAGACGGCGTATCCAACACATCGGGGTGTAGCGACTGCATTGTTCCAGACGGGCTGGTATGTTGGTGAGTAGAAAGCGAAGACCCTCTGAACCGAAGAACCGGACAAGTGACTGACGAAAATCAGGCTCCACGATCGCCGCGTGGACGACCTTTGGAAGCAGAAACTACGGCAACTCATGGGCATGGCGCATCCCTTCCATCTGCCAACTCGCCGTCCCAGCCGCCGCCTTCACAGGCTGGCTCCTTGCACCCGAGTCCCCTCGCTGGCTCATTTCCCAAGGTCGCATCGAGGAAGCTCGCGCCTTCTTCACAAAGTACCATGCCGGTGGCGACCCAGACGCCCCAATCGTAAGCTTTGAGCTGAACGAAGTCCGCCGCACCCTCGACGCCGAGCGCGAAGCCACCGCAAGCGCAAGTTACCTCGACATGGTAAAGACAAAAGGCAACCGGCATCGTCTTTTCATCTCGATCACGCTCGGAATCTTCGCGCAGTGGAACGGCATTGGGATCGTCAGCTATTACCTCTCCTCCGTCCTGGACTCCGCCGGAATTACCAGCGAAACGGAGCAGACCATCATCAACGGCTGCCTGCAGATGTGGAATCTCATCATCGCTGTAGCGGCAGCCTTCTTAGTCGACAAGGCTGGTCGTCGTCCCCTGTTCTTGACGTCTTGTCTTGTGATGTTGGCAAGTTACATCGCCATCTCTGGCCTCTCCGGCTCTTTCTACTCCACCGGCAACTCCGCAACAGGCTTGGCAGTGCTACCCATGCTTTTCGTCTACTACGCCGGCTACGACATCGCCTTCACGCCGCTTTTGATCTCCTACCCTTGCGAGATCTGGCCCTTCGCTCTGCGTTCGCGGGGTTTGGTCGTCAGCATCTTTACTACCCAGCTCGGTCTTTTCTTCAACACTTTCGTCAACCCGATTGCTATGGATGCTATCCATTGGAAGTATTATGTTATTTTTGCTGTTCTGTTGGTGTTTGTTACCTTGACTTGTTACTTCTTCTATCCGGAGACAAAGGGTTACTCGCTTGAGGAGATTGCGCGGGTGTTTGACGGCGAGGCGGTGGACGTGCGTACGGACACTTCGACTGAGAAGGTGGCTCATGATTCAAAAGAGTCGCATGTTGAGAAGGTGGAGTCCAAGGCAGACAGTGAGTGTTGAGATTTGGAAGCTATTCGTTACTTGTTTCGGGACTGGATAGCAAGCGAGGAGCGGGGAGTTTTCTTGATAGATTTCTCTGCATTAGCAAATGTGGTATTTTCCCATTACATATCTGGAAGACGGCACATAGCATTACAACATCTATACTTAGTTGATCACCATCATGCCAACATCCATGCCACCAATCCAACGGCCAGTGCAGGCCCAGGCTGTACCTTCACGCCTGCGCCCTTTGACGACGATGTCATCGCCGCGCTTGCCGTACTTGTCGATCCAATCCCCGACGCACTCGTGATATGGCTACTCCCAGACAAAGATAAAGACGAGCCAGACCTCGCAGTCACTCCAGTACTCCATCCAACAGTCGTTGAGCCGCCGACAGCAACACCCTGAGTGCCAGCACTGATAACGACGCCGTCAATCGTAGCGGGTTGTCCGCCTATGGTAAGAGTCGTGCCGTCCACCACAACAAGGCTGCTAGCGCCCACGATCTCGGAAGCCGTGACTGCGCTGCCGTCGAGTGTGAAGATCGCATCCACGGCATCTGCTGTGCTCGTTCCCGCTCCAGACGCCGCTGTCAAGGGAACAGTTTTGGTTCCGACCACTATACCATTCGATGCAGCGCTGATGATGCTCCCGTCGATGGTCCTATCTGGCCCGCCAACAGTCAATGTCGTTCCATCGACTTCGATCATTAAAGATGAGCCTGCCACCTCGGACGCAGTGACTGGCTTGGAGCCAATTGTGAAAACTGCTTCTGGGCCGGAAGAAGCTGAATGAACGGGCAGGGCAACAGTGGTTTGTGCCCCTTCAACAACAATGCCGCCGGTAGCAGCACCGATGATCTGGCCATCAATTGTTTTCGAGGCACCACCTACGGTCAAGGTCATTCCGTCCACCACTAGTAAGGAACTAACACCAGAGACATGGGATGCAGTGAAAGTGATGCCTCCAGCCGTGATGACAGTATCCGGGTCATCTTGATTCACAGCGACAGTGGTAGCTCCACCTCCAACAACCACGCCTTCATTGCCAGCACTCACGACTTGGCCACTAATGGTCGCCGCTGATCCACCAGCGGTTATGGTCTGCCCGTCGACAACGAACAGAGAGCTGGCATCCGCGACCTGAGAGGCTGTGAATGGAACTCCTCCAACTGTGAAGGCGACGGCGGCTGCAGAGATAGGAGACGCCTTTCCAACGGCGACCGTGCTGCTTCCACCGATGACTACTCCGCCAGGGGCAGCGCTGATAACTTGACCGCTGATTGTGGCAGCTGATCCTCCTACAGTGAGTGTGCTTCCTCCAACGACAAACTCAGAGGTTGCATCAGAGACTTGCGATGCTGCGAGCGGTACTCCACCCGCGGTGAATGCAACTGCTGCAGCGCTTGCACTATTGGCCTGAACTGCTTGACCGCTAACGGTTGCAAAGGGTATCGTTGTAGCTGTCGCGCCCGTGCCAATAACGACACCGGCAGAATTGGCGCTGATGACTTGACCACCAGCCAGGGTCGTCGCCGCTGAAGATCCCGGAGTGAAAGTAGCGCCTCCAATGATGATAGCACCAGGGTCTCCAGATCCAGTTCCAGAGCCGCTTCCTGACCCCAAACCGTTACCAGAGCCAGTCCCGGTTCCGGTCCCAGATTCAGATCCCGTTCCGGCTCCCGATCCAGTTCCACCTCCAGAATCCGACCCAGAGGACTGACCCGACCCAATAGCAAACGGTATTGTCGTAGCAACCGACCCAGTACCGACAACCACAGCAGAAGAACCTGCACTAACCACTGCTCCACCAGCCAGTGTCGTGGCGAGAGATCCCGGTGTGAAGGTTGCGCCGCCGATGATGACAGCGCCTGATGAAGCAGCGTTTCCGTTTCCAGGTTGGGACCCAGAAGAGCCAGTTCCAGAAGGATCAAATCCAGAACGATCAGATGCAGCTGGATTATCGCCAGAAGGCCCAGCCGCAGAAGATTCGGTAGCAGCAGGATTAACAACAGAGGTATCACCCGAATCTCCAGGCACATGAGTATATCCAACCGTAGTCGTACCCGAAGGACCAACAATCGTTACAGCGCCTGTCGGATCAGCCCCATCCGAAGACGCACCACCAAGAGGCGCAATCTGCGTATACGGAACCGTCGTCGTTCCAGAAGGATCCGCAATCGTGACCGCACCCGTCAAAGTCGCCGGTGCTGCTGGAGTACCCGCAGCGGTTGTCTCAGTGGCCTTGGGACCGACACTCTCGCCTGGATCTACGGTGGAAGCACCTGATCCTGGATTCTGAGAATTCCCTGCAGCAGCTGTCCTGGAAGGGTTTGCAGATGGGTTTGCGGACTTCAAAGCAGTAGCAGTGGGAAGGACAACGGGTGGTCTTGGTACGGAACTGGTATGTCCACCTGTTGAAGGATCATCATTTGAGACTGCTTTGCTCGGAATTGAGGAGTCGGATGCGCTTGCTTTCGCTGCGGCACTGGACAAGAGTTCGGATATGATGGGTGCTAGACCGTCGATAGAGGTTTGGGTAGCAGGATCACCGCTTGGAACCGATTGGCTTGGATCTGAAGGGTCGGATGGGCTTGACGGATCAGTCGTCGTTGAAGGGTCAGCCGACTCCGAAGGGTCAGACGGGCTCGAGGGATCCGCCGACGCCTTTGGATCGGCCGGTTTCGCAGTAGATGTGACAACTGGATCAACACTCGTCTGCGATGGTAATCCCGGATTTGCAGTTTTCGCCGGTTCCGCGGGTGTGGTCGTGCTCTTGACTGGTATCAACACATCCGTAGCAGTGAGAGGAATCGGCTATCTCTCGTCAGCGCCCCTTCATCGAGGCCACAAGTGGCAAAACGTTGAGGCAGCGACTTACCGGATCATAATCCCCGTCCAAGCTCAACGAGCAATTCGCCCACGCCGGGTCCAGCGCCCTGACTTCCGGCGGCACAGCAAGAAACGGGTTATATTCGTCATTGTAGATAGTCGAGCAATCCACTGTCTGGCAACTCGGTTGGCCGGCCCAGGCACTGTAAGGAACTGGATAATTCAGGTCTGCAAAATTGAAGGAGTAGGCGGCCGCATCCAAGTAGTGCTCGACACCGCAGGCTAATTTGGGGTATCGCACTTCGCGGTAGCTGAAGATGTCGGAGGAGGCGACGGGGATGATGGTGCCGTTGTAAGCTCTTCCTACGCGGGTAGAACCTTCGGCGTAGAGGGTGTCGAACGAAATGTATGCGCTGTCTGCGTCATATGTGGTCCCATTGACTACGGCGGAGCGGGTAATGAGTTTAGATGTGGCGTTTGCACCGCCTGTTGTGAGTGTTAGCTATGTGGTTACGAAGTTGTGCTGGAGGGACCGTACCCGTTACTGTAGCATAGATTCCAGTTGGTGTGACAGCAGTGCCAGTCGGCTGGTAAGCACACATGTCACGAGAGACAGTTGTTGGCACAGGGAAGTACATCAAACGCACTGTACCCCCAAAAATCTGGCAACTGTAGCTCGGGTCCGAGAATACCGGTCCCAAAGACAAAGTGGACAGACAAGATACGAATTCAGCGACAAGGCTGCCAGTCGACATGGTCGTGCAAGACGGGTAAGTAACGCTCGGTTTCGTAACCCGAGTTGTGATCCAGTAGACTCCGGTAGTCGTAAACTCTCCTCCAGGCGTTAGTAGTGTTCCGTCACAATTGTACGTGACTTCGTCGTTTGTCAACGGCAAGGGCGGGTAGGTTGTCGGATCGTACCCTCGCTCGTCAACCGTGATTGTCGGATAATTTGATCCATCTCGCGTCAAGGAGGTCGACTCTCCGTTTAGCACGACGTAATCGACATTCGAATCCAATGAGACAGTCACTGTCAAGAAGGAGCTAAAGTACGCGTCGAAGGTGCTCTCTGCCGAAGAATATGACTTGAAGATATTCAAGCAGTCGCTGGGATTGACTCTGCAGGTTGGAGACGGCTTGGTGTTCGAGCTGTAAATGGTATTCGTTGCGACATATGTGGAGGTACTCAGAATTACAGTGTAGATGGTCGCAGACGCTGGGATCCGCTTGTCACGTCGAGGATGACCATCACACAGAGTGGTTTCACCGGCAGTATCATACAAGGTCAGAGCTGTGGTGGTGTGCGTCCAAGTCGAAGTGGTTATGATTTCATGGTCCGAGGTGATAATCTCCCAGTCTTCGAGCTCGGACTCGCAGCTGCTGGCATAAGCGCTGCCTGTGATGTGTAAGCACCAGATAGCAGTGTTCCCATCTTACTGAACCATATAGACGTAATCTGATACATCAAGCCCAATTCATAGACTTACCAGATCCGGTGCTTGCCAGTCTTCCCGTAGAATTGTTTGCATTATTCGGGATCGTGATATATTCGGTGTGCGGTGTGGCTGTTACGGTGATGAAAATCTCCGTCGTAGACGTTATGTTGCCTGAGCTGGAGGATGCCGGGGTTGGCGGAGCTGTGGCATTATTCGCCAAGGTGATGAATCTTGTGGAGGCAGCCTCGGACACAACGATCGTCTCAGTGCTCGTGCTTGTCGACTGGATCGAGCTTGCCACACCAGACGACGCGGAATATAGTGTTGACGAAGTTGAAGACAATGTCGAGGCGCCCAAGCCTTCCTCTATGTATTGCCCGAGTCGGATGGAAGTTGTGCTTGTTGCTAGGAGAAGGCGGTCAGACTTGAAGGAACGCTTCATTCGCAACTACCTACAAGAGACATTCAACGCGCATATTGAGCTGCCAGCAAGACTCAGAACGAGCAGCGCCGCGCGCCTCAACAGGCAACCCGACACCATCATGCAAGAACAATGTAACTCGGTACAAGTTTTACAGCAAAGCAGACACACGACGAAGAAGAAGAAGAGAGAGGACTGGAGGAAGAAGAGAGGACTCGCAGGTATGTACTGGTACTTCAGCCAGCAGCCAGCGCTGGTCTGATCACGGCCTCTCCGCCAAAACCTTCTGCGCGATGCAGGTTCAGGCGGCGGCCCGCATCCGCAAAGGACGCAAGAGACTGAATTTGCGGCTGAAGGATCATTGGGGCTTGCCAAGAAAGGGGCAGGCTCGTGTTATTAACATTAGTGCTGAGGTGATGCACGGAGACTGGCTGAAAATGCTCCATCGCCGGATTGCGTGTGGGATGCATGGAAGGGCTGAGGCTGCCATAGAAAAAGCTTCCATGTACTGTAGGTAAAACACGCCTCAAGGTCTAGGCATGTCTGCTTCTCAGGAACGGATTGAGGACGAAGAAGCTTGATCCCTAGAGCGAGTGAATAACGTTACAGTAACTTAAGTTAACTTAACTTAACGGTTGCAAAGACAAGCAGGCCGTTAGGGGACACCCGTTAACGTTATCTAGGCCCCCAGAAATGAGTGCCGCCACCCGAACTTACAAGTGCCACAGCCTGCGCTATGCATCCATGATCTGGACTGTAACGTAGAATGGTAAATGCTCGATTGATTGGCTGCCAGTGGTGTCTCTTCCTGTCCGGATCAACAGCTGAAAAGACGGCGGCAACAGAAGCAAGCTCGTGGCTCGGCCAACACTGTGACTCTGCAACCTCAATGTTCTGGGTCGGCTGACTGGTTCAGAGTCAGATACTCCCATCCGGACACCAAGGACTGAAGGAAGACTCGGATGAAGCCGGTCGGATTTGCCGCTCAGTCTCCGGCAATCCGCTCCACATCCCCCCGCACACCTCGGAACACCTGACTAAGCATCCCACCTCGCACCCCCAGCGTAAACTGATGACGACGCCTCGGATTGATAAACTATCATGAAGCCGTTCGTACCCTCTTTACCATCCATATTCAGAAGAGCTATCACCACAACAAATATGGCACCGAATTGGACACATCTGATCCGCTTCGTCGCGCGCGAGGACGGCCAGACGCATTTGGGCCAGGTTGACGCGAAGGCGTGTCCGGATGTGGGGTTGGCGATGTTCGAGAAGAAGCCGTTGCAGGCGAGGCTGATTAGCGGGACGGCTTTTGATGGCGTGGTGACGGAGAGGACGATGGGTGTTGAGAGGGTTAGTATTCTCGTCGTCCTTGAATCGCTTTCTTGATTCGACTGTCTATTTTACTCAATTCCTCGTCCACGTCAGTACTCATGTGCATCATTCGTCCCTTAGCTCCTCTCCCCTCTCTCAATGGAAGAAGTCCCCCTGATCCGCTGTCTGGGCCTCAACTACCGTGATCACGCCAAGGAGGCCAACATGGCGATCCCCAAGGAGCCAGTCCTCTTCATCAAACCTCGCACCGCTCTCAGCGGACCCTATCCCCAGAAGATCTCCATCCCAAAGTTCGCCCAGGATGGCACCTCGGACTATGAGGGCGAGTTGACGTTTGTGCTGTCCAAGAGCGGCAGGGACATCCCCGAGGACCAGGCCATGGACTATGTCCTTGGGTTTACCTGTGGAAACGACGTCAGTGCAAGGACTGAGCAGTTTAGGAACAGCCAATGGAGTTTTTCAAAGGGTATGCAATGCTGTCTTCTGTATTACCATTTCGAGCTTGTACGGCAGCTTATACCGTTTCAACAGGCTTGGATTACTCTGCGCCGATTGGACCGGCCTTGGTCGCTCCGTCTGCTCTTGGAGACCCGCTGAGTCTCACCATCAAGTCGATCCACAACGGCAATGTTGTTCAGGACTCGAGCACCCGGTAAGGACATCTTCCATGATCCAGACGCCCTCTACAGGGGCTAACATTGTTTGTAATTGTCCAGCGAGATCATCTTCAGCATTGCCAAGACAATCGCATTCCTTTCCCAAGGCACCACGCTCGAGAAGGGCACCGTTGTCATGACTGGAACTCCTCCCGGCGTTGGCGCCATGAGGAACCCCAAGGTCGTCTTGAACCATGGCGATGACATGAGAGTGTATATTGAGGGAATCGGTATGTCAATTGCTCACTCCTCACCCGACTACACTGACTGCATGATCGCTGACATTTGGTAGGCACTCTAATCAACGAGGTTCACTACGAATAGAGTGAATGGTATTGGTTTCAACGAGCATATGAAAGCTACGCATTCTGGAGATCATCTAGTACCCCAGCTAAGCGATATGAAACAACATGATTAATAACATGACAGAGAAAGCGTCATGGCATACATTGCCTGGTCTGCATGCCGGCATCCCTTAACCACCGAAGTAGGGAAGAGCTCGCAGTCCTTTGAGATATCTCAAAAAATCAGCGCAAAACACTCACCCATCCCAACCCCTCATACAACCCTCCCAAACCACAGCCCCTCCTCCCCCATCTCCGGCTCCAGCCCCGCCACAAACCCCTCCACTTCCCCACCAACACCAATCGTGAACACCACCCTCGCCGGCAAATCCCCGTCAAACAACGACGTCGGCGTCTCCTCCGTCGGATAACTCCACCCCAAAAAGTACTCCCCCGACACATGCTCCAAGCACATCTCGCCCGGCCACGTGCGATCAGTCAGCCTCGCGTGCAGAAACCTCTCCTCTCCACTGCCACTTCCAGCTTCACCAACCACATCTTTCCCACGACCAGCATAACCACACCACCCCTCC
This sequence comes from Saccharata proteae CBS 121410, assembly GCA_010015785.1. Classification (NCBI taxonomy): domain Eukaryota; kingdom Fungi; phylum Ascomycota; class Dothideomycetes; order Botryosphaeriales; family Saccharataceae; genus Saccharata; species Saccharata proteae. Next base: position 552,468 of record ML978725.1, read on the forward strand.
ACAACCTCCCACGTGACATCCCCATACCCCGGATTCCGAAACGTTCCCGCATACCCCTTGATATCCACCGCCATACCCCTCCACCCCTCCTCCCCTCTCCCCGGCGCCCCGGGATACACCACCCCCCTAGCCCCCTCCCTCTCCTCCCTCTTCCTCTCCACCTCCCCATCCCTCCTCCCAACCCAATCCACCCTCTCCCCTTCCGGCGTCCCCACCAACTCATCCAACAGATGCCAAAACACCACATCCGCAGCGAAATTGCTCGTCACGTCCGTATTCGCGAGCACACTCACACCCCACTGCTTACTCGGCGCGTAGGCCATCAAGGCACCGTACCCAGTAACCGAGCCGGTGTGTTGGAAGACTTCGACGCCGCGGTAGGCGCGCTGCGCCCAGCCGAGGGTGTACAAGGCCGGGGAGTCCCAGGGGGCGTAGTCGGTGGGGAATTGGATGGAGCGGGGGGTGCGGAGCTGAGCGTGGGATGCTGGCGAGAGAAAGGGATGCTGGATTAGCATGGCGCGGAGGTACGTCGCGAAGTCGTTGACGGTGGATATGATTCCGCCCGCGCCGGCGTTGACGGGGGAGTCGAAGTACGGGACTGGTTTGTAGGTGGAGGTGGTGCGGTTGTAGTAGTAGCCGCGTGAGAGGGTGGCGTTGGCGGAGTGTTGGGCGGCGGCGATGGAGAGGTAGGTCGATGTCATGTTGAGGGGAGTCCAGATGCGGGATTGGAGGAAGGTGGGTAGGGGGAGGGAGGAGAGGGTTTCGATGATGTGGTGGAGCACGCTGTACATCATGTTGCAGTACTGGAAGCCGGTGCGGAGCGGTAGCGTCATGGGGAGGTTGCGGAGGTTGGAGATGAGGGACGGGAGGTCGGGTTGCTGGGCCCCGCCGTAGGACATGTCGTGCCGGGGCATGCCGGTGCGGTGGGAGAGGAGGTCTTCGAGGGTGGCGTGCGTGGTGGCGTAGGTGGAGGGGAGGACGAAGATGGAGCGGATGAGGGAGGTGACGGGGGTTTGGAGGGTTAGTGGGGAGGAGGTGTTGGCGAGGTCTTCGGTGAGGAGGAGGATGGATGCGGCGATGAAGGATTTGGTCGTTGAGCCGACGTAGTAGAGCGTGTCTGCGGTTGCGGGTGAGGATGGGAAGACTGCTGTGCCGTAGCCCTGGTGGATTGTCAGTCATCGATCGTGAAGTAGAAGGGAGGGAAATCTGAAGCATTCATATCGAAGCAAATATAATGGGACAGAAAGATGAACCAACTTTAGCAAACGTCTCCTCTCCATGCACGACCGAAACCGACAAACCCGGTACATGCCAATGTTCCAGCGCCTCGTAAACCAGCTTCTCAAAATTCTCATCGAGAGGGTTCTTAACATTCGCCTCTTGTCTTCTCGAACCCTCATTCTCCCTCAGCGCGTCAGTGCTGTCATGTACCCCATAGAGGAACGGCTCTTGCACATCGACAGCAGTACAGATCCAGGCAGCGATGAGACTGACGCAGACAAGGTAAACGATGGAGCAATGACAAGTGCATCCCATCTTCACACTTCCGACCTTGCCAAGGTCAATTCCGGCAATGGGGGAGCTCTTAGGAGGCTGAAGTTAACTGGGGAGCCTGTCTCCCGTCTACGAGCAGATGTCGCGCTTCGACTCGGCTCTGCTTTCGCAATGACTGAATTCACGTTACTGCTGATGAGATGTCCGTATCCGCCGTGCGAACATTGTCTTATTGCGCGAGACGAGAGCTCCGATAAGACGCGGAAATTTGGCCCCGCATCATCCTTCAGCGAGCGGATGTTTTGCAGAACGCGGTTAAGCGAGTCCCTCAATTGGACATCTTCTTCTATGGTGGGGTGAAGTAGATAAGCCATTACTGTCGACGTACGGAAGTACTGCCGATCTATTAAGCTGGTGAATGCAAGGATATCTCGGTAGTTCAGAAGGGGCAAAAACGAATAAGAGAGACACCGTCCCTCTTCAGCCGACGTGGCGAAGTGCCATGTATTACCTCGAACACCATCATCGCCATAACTGCCAACCGAGCATGGGAGAAACCCGGATCCCATTCGCCTTCGACGCCTAAAGTCATGCAACCGTGATGCCCCAAAAACTCGCAATCCGGGGCTGTAGAACTCTCCTGAAAACGCCCCGAATTAGCCGCTCAATCTCTTCCCTCATTGAATGCTCGGCGCATCGCTCGCGCACAGCTCCAACGCAATCCATATGCCCTTCTCATTCTTGAATTGCGTCCTGGCCTCCCCGCCCAAGCCGTTCCGACTGACAACCAGCTCCCCCGGCAGCGCATGCAGCAGCGTCCTGATGTGCTCGCGCGGCACCCGATGCACGCACACGAGCCGCACATCCGTACCCGGCGGCACCCTTCCCTCGAGATTCAGACAGACCTCGCGCATAGCCGGGTCTTTGGTCCACATCTTGAAGCTCTCGAACAGATCGACGTGGCGCGGGGACCAGAAGTTGCTGCGGAAGAAGATCCACATGCCTTTGAGATTGGGGAAGTCATGGAGGAGGCTGCGATGGCTGGACGTGCTTCCAAGATATGTGGTCCAGAGGCGCAGGTCCCGGTCCCGGACGCGCAGGTAGATGTAGTTTATGTTTTTGGCATGCTCGACCGAGTGGATCTTGGTGAACATGTTCGCGTCGGAGGGGTGCGTGAACATGAAGCGGTTGGAGGAGTAAAGGAGGGGCGCGGCTTCGTTGTGGATGAAGCGGTTGGTGAGGAGGAGCGAGGGCGACGTGTTGGGTGGTATGGTGGAGGGCCACCAGATGGTGTTGGGGCTCGTGAGGACGTAGGACCAGATCTTGTCGCGGAGTTCGCGCGGGAGGGCGAGGAGGTGTTTTGGGGAGTTAACATCCTGATACTCCTGCTCTTCGGGGCCCTGGGTAGGGCCTTCTGAGGGTGCGTCGGACATCGGTATGTCCTCTTCTGGTGGAGGATCTTGGTCGTGTGGGTGGTGTTTTGCGACGGACGACGGCGGAGTGTGCGCGGCGAGAGGAGAGTTCTCTCGCGGATGCATGGTTCAAGAGTGCTGCGCGCAGCAGACCGTCGGCAGTGGAGAGGAGTGTCGCTTGAGCATGTCGTGGTTGTGGTTGTGGGTTCGCAGCTGAGTTGATATGGCGCAGCAACTGGATGATCTGTGACAAGGTCCAGAACGCTGCTCTGATGGCCATGTTGTTGTGCCAGCAGGGCACCAGACGGTACGGAGGATTATCGGGTATCGCTTAGACTAGCGCCAACCCCTAAGGGGACACAATATCCTATAGACTAGATACTTAATCTAATTACTATTCGTCGTTAAGTATAATAGGTTATAAGCCTAGGCCGTATTCACTACGTTCTACTATAATATTACTACGTACTACGATAGTACTACTTAACGGTTCCTCCCTGAACGAACGAATCGAATAAAAACTAGGAAAGATCGAAATCCTTACCTTATCCCTCTATGAGTAGAAGATATCTACTAAGAATAGTAATAAGGTCGTCCTCGGCGGAGGAGTATTATTCTCTAGCTAGAGATATACCCTAATAGCGAAGCTAGGTAAAGAAGGAGTAGCTAGCTATATTATATATAATATACCGGTCGTTAGACTAGTCCCTAGGCTAGTTAAAACGACCGGTATATCTAGCCTTACTATCTAGGTATTTAACGAGGCTACTAAAAAGTAGTATCTTAACGATACCTTAGCTAAGAATATTATCCTAACTAGACTAGATTACTCGCTCTAGCTAGAGTACGACGATAACTCGATATTAGCTAAGGACCTCTATAACTATATAGCGTCTACGTTCTAGCTATCGACTAATATACTATTCATCGAGGTATTCGAACGACTCCTTACTACTAAGCTTACCACGACTACCGAGGACTACATCTCCTAGTTCACTAAGAACCTTGATAACGCTAGAAACGCCGCTAACTTAATCTATAAAGATAACTCTAAGAACCTTCCGTATAAGATTCTAGATAGATTAAAAGCTATACTATTTCTAAGAGGTACTAATAGAATCGAGTAGCTATTAAACTAGCGCGAGAATAAGTACATACTATAGGAAGGCTTTACTCCCCTCGAGGTTATAATATCATCCCTAAGGGAGTATATAAGTATTCGGAAGTAGTAAGGTAGTATAATAATAATTATCGCCGTTATAAGGGGGTACTTAGATAGGAAAGAGAAGGGACCTAACCCGGATAATATCTATAACCTAAAAGGATGCCGTAGGAACTATACTAATACGAACTACTTCTACTAGTATCCCGAGCAGGCTCCCTCCGGGTGGGGCTCCAAGAGGAAGGACAACAAGAAAGGGAAACAGAAGGTGAAGGTAATTACTACTAAGGAGTATAGTAATAGCGGAAGCGACGGCGAGGAGAATAATTAGGATAGCGATAGTAATATATCGACAATGTTTAACATCGCAGTACCGGTATTCTACAAATCGGCGCAGACGACTAAAAGCGACTACCTATAGGACTCCGGTATAGGTATATATATAGTTAACGATAAGCTCGCTTTTAGTAATACCCTCGGGAAGCTTAGAAAGCCCGTCTAGTTCGAGTAAGCGGTCGGTAACGTAATAGCTATACTTAGAGGTATAGCTACCGTCTATATCGGAAAGCTTAGGCTTACCCTTACGAACGCCGTCTACTCGCTATACTCGTCCTATAACATCCTTTCCGTAGCTACGCTCGAGAAGCTAGGGGGAGTTATACGCTACGGTAACTATCTCGTACGTATATTAGATCGACTACCGGTCGTAGAACTATACATCGAAAACATAGTTCTCGTCCTTAAGCCGCTAAGTAAACCCGGTAAGGTACTCGGTAAGCCTAAAACTACGAGCTCCGCCCCGCGCTAGATTACGCTACCTATCTATAAGGTAATCGAAGTACTACTCCCGATTACTACTCCGGTATACTCCCGTATTACTAAGATAAAGAGCGCCGACCGCTAGTATTAACGACTCGGACACGTTAAGTAGAAAATCCTTATACAAACCGCGTAATAGATAAAAGGCCTCGAAGGTATTAATCTTAACGAGCTATCTATCTACGAAACGTACTACCTTATAAAGGTATAGCGGTTCGTCTCGAGAGAACCGCGCCCTATACCCTACACGCCGCTTAATAAGGTATTCCTTAATATAGTCGGGCTAGTCGTAGAAAGTATCTATAGTAATAAGTACGTAGTTATTATTACTAACGCTAAAACACGACGCTACTAGTCCCTCTTCGCCTAGACTAAAGACTAGTTTACATACTAGCTCCGCTAATAGATCTAGTTCTAAGAGAACTAGTTTAAACGAGTAAGAGTTATATTCCGTAATAGCGGTTTAGAATTCTTTCTACTTAAGCTATACTATAATTAACTTAGTATCCGGACCGACGTATTAGCTCCTATAACCCTAGAGTAGAATAGTGTTACGGAATCTATAAATAAGGTTATTATTACTTAGGTAAGAGCCTTTCTCATCGACGCCGGAATACCGGTCGTATACTAGGACTAGGCTATTACTTACGTAATTTTTATCACCGACCGCCTTATTAACCTTAGTACTAAAAAGGTCCCTATTATTAACTTTCTCGATAGACTCGGGTAACTATACCCCGAGTAGTATACCTTTAAGGTGTTACCTAGGTTTAGATATAGAGTATACCTTACGCTTATACTAAAACTAGGTAAATTCGAGCCGCGAGTAGTAAAAGGCTAGTTTCTTAGCTTTTAGTATAATACCGATAAGAACTTCGCTATTCTCTTCCCCCGCGTACTACTATTACGAGGCCTCGTCTAGGATATAACGTTTATACCCTACGCTTCTTTTAATAAGGACGTTATGTTCGGATCCGAACTTAGTAGCCTAGCCTAGTAGTAAACTAATTCCTACTAGGTAAGCTAGGCGTTAGTAATATTCGGACTATCTCTCTCCCCTTAACTAGGGAATAAGGGGGAGCGACCGCCTTAACCTTAATCCTAACTATAGACTAAGGGGGAGCGATTATAACTAGGCGTAGGGCTATAATTATACATAGACGTCGAGCCGTAGTAACTAATATAGTATCCTACCCGTCTAGAGCCCTTATCTATAGTAGCGCATAACGGGGAGACTAGGCCGCCGTAGGAGGTACTATAGTAAATAGCGCTACTATCTAATGTCCTATAGCTACCGACCGCGCTATAATAAGTTACCTAGTACCCGTAGGTAAGCTCTAAGGAGCTACTATAAGCGTACCGTATACCCGATACCCGCCTAGTTAAACCGCCTAGCTATATACCTATACCGTCGCTAGTCGTCCCGAGTATACCCGTGCGATAGACTAGCTACGAGTAGCTAAGTATACCGGAGCGCCCTCCGATCTTACTAATTACTCCTTACGCGGAAACTCGTACCGCCTCTCCTATACTCGAGCGTTAGGGGGAGCTACCTCGCGACGAGGAGGGATTAGGCTAAGGATTAGACACTATTATTACCGGCTAGGATCTAGTACCTTAGCTAGTAGGGTAGAAAAGGCCTTACTCTCCCGGACCTATACTATAAACCTACTCGAAGCGCGGTAGGCTAGTAACTAGGCCCGACTATAAACGACTCTACTATAGTAAAGTTACTAAACTAGTTAAATCGCTTCTAAAGTCGCCCGAAGACCTAATAATATAGTAAGAAGTAATAGTATTACTAGAGGTAGTAGAATAGAAGGTAGTAGCTTAAGCGGAATTTAACTCTCTACTTAAGATAGGCACGGCGAAAATTATAGACGCTAACTAGCTACCTAAAGGACGTAAACTACTTAAGAGTAAGCTTATTCTCAAAACTAAGTACTACGCTAACGGTACTATAGATAAGCGCAAGGTCCGCTATACTACTAAAGGCTTTACTTAACGTTAAGGTGTCGACTACTACGAAACCTTCGCGCCTACGCCTAGACCTAAGACAGGACGGGTCCTTTTATGTATCGGATTTCTACTAGGCTAGTATAGGAAATAGGCGGACGTACTAATAGCCTTCCTTAACCTAGACCTCGACATTAACCTATATATAGAAATACCTAAAGGGTTTAAGGTTAAAGGGAAGATCCTTCTTATCTAAAAAGGTCTCTATAGGCTAAAGTAAGCGGTAGTACTATAGTATAACTATACCCGCGCTATACTTACTACTATTAGGCTCTTACCGACTATCTCTAATATCTACTTATATACTAATAAGAAGAAGGATATATTCGTTCTTCTATATATAGACGACTTTTAGATTATAAGTCCGTCGGAGGATAAAATCGATAAAGTTATACGTGTACTATATAAGGCATATAAGATTAAAGTCGTGCGATTAGACTAATTTCTCGGAGTAAGAATTATAGAGGAGAGGAACTAGCTACGACTAGACTAAGGGTAGTATACCCGAGCGCTACTTAGGCGTTACTAGCTCGAAGAATACAAGCTAGTAAAGCGCCTACTCGAGCGCCTACTAGAAGTAAACACTAAAATAGTAAGTAACGCCGACTATTACGAATATAATAAGATTATAGGAGGTCTATAGTACCTTATAAACTAAACACGCCCTAATATCGCGTACGCTATAAACTACCTAGTAAGGTTCCTATTAAATCCGAATAAGGAGTATATCGATACTACTAAAATAGTACTTCGGTATATTTCTAGTAACCCTAACTACGGACTCTACTATACTAGGACTAAGCCGATTCTCGAAGCGTACTATAACGTAGACTTTACCGGAGATCCTAGAACTAGTAGATCTACCTCGGGAATACTCCTTAGACTTAGCTTAGGACCGATTAGCTAGCGCTTATACCTATAGAAGGAGGTTATATACTTATCCACCGAGGCTAAGTATATTACTCTTATAGAAATGTATAGACAGCTATAATAGGTTAAATCCCTACTAGGGGAGCTCTATCTCTACGATAAAATCTACGGGTCTAAGTACCTAACTATAGTTTACGTAGATAACTAGTCCGTAATTACGCTAGTAAGGAACTACGATAACTATAAGCGCTCTAAGTATATAGTACTAAAGAACTACTACTATAGAGAATAGGCTAGCGCTAAACGGATTAACCTTACCTATATTAGGTCGGAGGAGTAGTATTACGGCGGAGAGGCCCTAGGCTACTAAACGAGTAAGCTAGACTAGATAGAGTAAAAGGATCGGATTAATAACGAGGTTCTAGCTATAGAACCTCGTAGGAGGCTACGCGCGACAGAAGGTTATGTATACTACGCGTATAGACTACCTCGGCTAGCCGATAATCTAATCTAATTACTACCTAACTCGCTTATAACGTCTATAACGTCCGTAGTATCCTTGCCTAACTCGCTTATAATAACTCTATTAGTGTTACCCCGTAATACTACCCCCCCTCTAAGGCGGCGTTTAGCCGCTATTTCGTCTAGTACTAGTTCATCTAGATACTTTTCGTAGTATTCGTTAACTAAAGCACGTAAGTTATCTAGGTAATCGATTAGCTCCTAATTAGTATAGTTATAGCCTATCTATTATACTTTGTATTCGAATCGTTTTTTACTTTTATTATACCGCGATCTAACTATCTTTTCTACTACGTACTCCTCTTCTCTATCTATAACGATAGGTAGAGGCGGAAGCTATTATTAACCTAGTAGTAGATCTATACCTACTAGGCGGAGAAGTAACGTATGGAAGACTAGATAGATTTTCATTATTAGTAGGAGGTCTAGACGATACGCTTACGGCGAGATCTTAGCTAGGATTTTAAAGCGGCCGAGCTTTTTCTAATCTAGCTTCTTTAAAGCGCGTTCCGTCTAAATATTCGAAGTAAGTAGGAATACTTCGTCTCCTACTTTATACCGTAGTACTAGAGTACGGTTCCGATTTACTTATTTAGTATAGATTTACTAAGCGTACGTTATATATTCGCCGAGGTACTCGTTAATTACTTCTATCTAGTGTATAAAATCGTCTAAAAGTCGTAATTAAGCTCGACTATTAGGAGTTAAAGCTTCTATAGCGAGTACCTCTAGAGGAGATACTATAAATCGTGGATTAAATCCGTAATTTACTACAAAAGGCGAAAGGTTAGTAGTAGCTAAATCGAGCTAGTTTACTGTAAATTCCGCTATAGGTAACTACTCTACCTAATTATCCTACCGATAGTTAACGTAGTTTCGTAAGTATTACTCTATAATACTATTAAAACGCTTAGTTTACCCGTCCGTCTTAGGATAGTATACTATAGATAGTTTTAGCGTAATACTAAGGCGCTAACAGAGGTATAACTAGAATTCTAATATAAATTAGGTTCCCCTATTACTAATAATCGTGTCTAGTAGTCTATATAGTTTAAAAATATTAGCGAAGAAGAGCTTTACTAGTACTATAGCTAAGGTTATTATTCGGTAAGGTATTAAATACCTTATCTTTAATAATCGATTAGTAACTACTAGGATAGCGTTAAACCCGCTACTTTCTAGGAGTTCTCCTATAAAATCCATGGCTATATCCTTCTATCTATACTCTAGTACGGGTATTATTTTGATTTAACTATAGTACTTATCTCGGGATACTTTTACACGCTAGTAGACGTCGTAGTTCCGTATATATTTAGTAATCGTCTAATGTACTCCTACCTAGTAGTAATCT
>ML978725.1:566014-585760 GCA_010015785.1 Saccharata proteae CBS 121410
GTATTTTAATCCAGATAAGGAGGTTAAACTTAAGACAGACGCGTCTAATTATATAAGTACTAGAGTATTATCTTAGCGCGACAATTCTAATGTCCTACGACCTATAGTATTCTTCTTAAAAAAACACTTAAAAGAAGAATATAACTACGAAATCTACGATAAAGAGCTTTTAGCTATTATTCGATGCTTCGAAGAATAGCGAGCTAAGCTTAAAGGAACTACCTTTCTAATTAAGGTTATTACGGATTATAAGAACCTCGAGTATTTTACTACTATAAAGTAACTTACAAGACGTTAAATGCGCTAGAGTATCTTCCTCTTACGTTTTAACTTCAAAATTACCTACCGCCCAAGTCGCTTAGGCGCAAAACCTAATAGTCTTACACGACGATTAGGAGATCTACCTATAGAAGGGGGGGGTAAAGTCGATGAACGCATCGCCTATTAAAATTAGGTACTACTAAAACCTTATTACTTTAAGCTTTCGAACATCTAGCTCGCTCCTATAATACTACTACCCGATAAATTAGCCGACGAATTAGCACCTAATAATTAAGAATTACGGAATCTCTTTAACTAAGTATACGATTTAGACGAAAAAGTAAAAGAGTACATTCGCCTTATCTAGTTAGGAGCCTAACGTTTAAAAGAAATATCGCTTGTAGATTACTTAGTTCGGAATAACCGTTTATTCTTCGGAAAACGCCTTTTTATCCTAGATTACGATTAGCTCCGCCTCTTTTTAATTAAACGGTATCACGACGACCTACTTGCGGGCCACCTAGGTAGAGAAAAAACTACGTTATCCCTCTTGCGAGACTACTACTAGATAGGCCTACACTAAATAATTGTAAAATACGTACGAAATTACGACGTTTGCTAGCGCGCTAAGGCGTCTCGAGACAAATACTATGGCCAGATTAAAATAATCCCTACTCCGGAACATAGATAGAGAGACATCGCTATAGACTTCGTGGGCGAACTACCTAAAAGTAACGGTTTTAACGCCGTTTTAGTAGTTACTAATCGATTATCGAAGATAAGATATTTAATACCTTACCGTATAACGACATTAGCTATAGCGCTAGTAAAACTCTTCTTCGCTAACGTCTTTAAACTACACGGATTACTAGATATAATCATTAGTAATAGAGGTACTTAATTTGTCTCGGATTTCTGGAAATACCTCTGTTAACGCCTAGGAATTTCACTAAAACTATCCACGGCTTACTATCCTAAAACAGACGGCTAAATAGAGCGTTTTAACGGTGTTATGGAATAATATCTACGAAACTACGTAAATTACCGCCAAGACGATTAGGTAGAATAGCTACCTATAGCGGAATTTACAGCTAATTAGCTTAATTCGGCTACTATAAACCTATCGCCCTTTATAGTAAACTACGGGTTTAATCCACGGTTTATAGTCTTACCCCTAGAAGTAGTAGCTTCGGAAGCTTCGACTCCTAATAGTCGAGCTTAACTATAACTTTCGGATAACTTTATACTTTAGATGGAAGTAATCGACGAATACCTCGGTAAACACATAACTTATACTTAGTAAATCTACGCCGAGCAAGCTAATCGGAACCGCGCCCTAGTACCTAGATATAAAGTAGGAGACGAAGTCTTTTTACTTACTACTAATATCTAGACGGAACGAGCTTCGAAGAAGCTAGATTAGAAGAAGCTAGGCCGGTTTAAGATCCTAGCTAAGGTATCGCCGCAAGCGTATCGTCTAGACCTCCTACTAACAATGAAAATCTATCTAGTCTTCTACACTTTACTTCTCCGCCTAGTAGGTACGGATCCACTACTAGGTTAATAATAGCCTCTACCTCCTCTAGTAGTTATAGATAGAGAAGAGGAGTACGTCGTGGAAAATATTATCGGATCACGTTACAATAAGAGTAAAAAACGATTCGAGTATAAGGTATAATAGGTAGGCTATAACCGTGCGAATTAGGAGCTAATTAGCTATCTCAATAACTCACGTGCCTTAGTTAACAAATACCACGATAAGTATCTAGACTAACTAGTACTAGACGAAATAGCGGCGGAGCGCCGCCTTAGAGGGGGGGGTAGTATCACGGGGTAACACTAATGTAGACGTTACAAGCGAGTTAGGTAAGCACGCTATAGACGTTATAGACGTTATAGACGTTACTACGAGCGAGTTAGGTAAAGATTAGATTAGATTATTAGTTAGCCGAGGTAGTTAGTGCGCGCGGTACATAGCTTTCTTGCGCGCGCAGCCTCCTACGAGGTTCTAGTTAACTAGAACCTCGTCATTAAATCCGATCCTTTTGCTCTATCTAGCCCAGCTTACTCGTTTAGTAGCCTAGGACCTCTTCGCCGTAACAGCTTTATATATCTTTAACGTTCGCGGGAGGTTTCTATTCCTTAATAGCTAAGACTTTTATAGGGTCTATGTAGATACCTCTTATTAATATTACTAGACCTAGGTATTTTACCTCGGTAGTATAGAACTCGCTCTTATTAATATCCGCCTATAGACCTACTTCGCGTAGTTTTTGCAAAACTGCGGTAATATACTCTTTATACTATTCTATATTATTCGAGTAAATAAGGATATCGTCGACGTAGGCGGTATAGAAGACGTTAAGGTATAGACGTAAAACGTCGTTAATATAGTATTAGAATAACCTAGGAGTATTATATAAGCTAAAGTTTATTACTAAGGATTTAAATAAGCTATATCGTGTCCGAAATACTATTTTCTATTCTTCTCCTTCTTTTATGCGGAGTTTATTAAAAGTAGCGATAATATTAATCTTAGAGAAGATTTTAGTATAACCTAAACGATCGAGGGTTTCGCGGATTAGGGGTAGAGGGTAGCGATTCTTAACGGTAATAGCGTTTAGGCCACGATAATCTACGTAGAAGCGTAAACTACCGCCTAGCTTCTTAACGAAAAGGATAGGTACGGTAGCTAGAGAGCTACTAGCTCGAATAAAACCTTTCGATAGGTTCTCCTCTAGATATTTTTTCAGGACTTATAGCTTATCCTAGCTTATACCGTAGAGCGGTCTAAACGGCGGTTATTTACCTAGCTCTAGTAGAATAGAGTAGTTATAGGTTCTATACGGAGGTAGCTTATTAGATTCTTAACGGGAGAAGATATCTAAAAACTCGTAGTATTTAGTAGGTAGCTTAGTAGTAGGATCCGTTTTTAGTTTAGTAGATAACGCTTTCTCGATATCGCGTAGAGATATAGTAAATACTTGAATATCTTATTATTTTTTCAAAAAACGCGAGAACAGTACGAGGGATATTACTAATAAAGTCGGAGGTAGCTTAGAAGGAACGTTCTAACGTGAATCGATAGCTAAAACTAGAGTAGAAGGAACGTTCTAGTGTAAATCGATAGCTAAAACTAGAGTAATAGGAGTACCGTTTATATAGTTTCTAGCGTAGTACTCGGCGAATCGTAACGAGTTATTCTACTAGTTAAACTATACTTAATAGCGCCTTATCTAAGGGAGGCTAAGGATAATAGAGTATCTACCTAGCGAGGTAGCGTAGAAAGGGACGTTCTTCTCGAAGTAGTTACTAATAGTTAGGGATATAAAAACACGGTAGGTAATAGTACCTAAGGATATCGAGCGTCTATCGATAACTCGAATCTCTTAAGGGTATTTTAAAGGAATTAAGGGAAAGTTATACTTATACGCAAAGGCGATATTAATAAAGGTAAGACTAGTAGTACTACTATTAATAAGCGACTCTATATTAATAAGGCTACCTAGGGTATAAGGTAGAACAAAGTACTAGTTATAGGAAGTAGTACTAAAGGTAGAAATAGAGACTAATATCGACGAAGGGGACTCCTAGCCGCAACGCTAGGTAGGAGTACTTAGTTTCCCTAGTCGTAAGGAGTAGCGGGAGTGTTACGGCGGAGAGGATCCCTAACTACTAAACGAGTAGGTAGGGCAGGACAGAGTAAAGGATAAGATTAATGACGAGGTTCTAGCTATAGAACCTCGTGGGAGGCTGCGCGCGATAGAAGGTTATGTGTACTATACGCATAGGCCACCTCGGCTAGCCGATAATCTAATCTAATTACTACCTAACTCGCTCGTAACGTCTATAACGTCCGTAGTATCCTTACCTAACTCGCTTATAATAACTCCATTAGTGTTACTCCGTGACACTACCCCCCCTCTAAGGCGGCGCTCCGCCGCTATTTCGTCTAGTATTAGTTAATCCGGATACTTATCGTAGTATTCGTTAACTAAGGCACGTAAGTTATCGAGATAGCTAATTAGCTCCTAATTCGTGCGGTTATAGCCTACCTATTATACCTTATATTCGAATCGTTTTTTACTCTTATTATAACGTAATCCGACGATATTCTCCACGACGTACTCTTCCTCTCCATTAATAACTACTAGAGGAGGTAGAGGCTGTTATTAACCTAGTAGTAGATCCGTACCTACTAGACGGAGAAGTAAAGTATAGAAGACCGGATAGATTTTCATCGTAGGTAGGAGGTCTAGACGATAAGCTTACGGCAATACCTCAGCTAGGATCTTAAACCGGCCTAACTTCTTCTAATCTAGCTTCTTCGAAGCTCGTTCCGTCTAGATATTAGTAGTAAGTAAAAAGACTTCGTCTCCTACTTTATATCTAGGTACTAGGGCGCGGTTCCGATTAGCCTATTCGGCGTAGATTTACTAAGCATAGGTTATATATTCACCGAGGTATTCGTCAATAGCTTCTATCTAAAGTACAAAGTTATCCGAAAGTTGTAGTTAAGCTCGACTATTAGGAGTCGAGGCTTTAGACGCTACTACTTCCGGGGGTAAGACTATAAACCGTAGATTAAATCCGTAGTTTACTACAAAAGGCGAAAGATTAGTAGTAGCTAAATCGAGTTAGTTTACTATAAATTCCGCTATAGGTAACTATTCTACCTAATTATCCTATCGGTAGTTAACGTAGTTTCGTAAGTATTACTCCATAATACTATTGAAACGTTCAGTTTACCTATCCGTCTTAGGATAGTATACTATAGATAGTTTTAGCGTAATACCTAGGCGTTAACAAAGGTATAACTAGAATTCTAACATAAATTAGGTTCCTCTATTACTAATAATCGTATCTAGTAGTCTATGTAGTTTAAAAACGTTAGCAAAGAAGAGCTTCGCTAGTACTATAGCTAAGGTTATCGTGCGGTAAGGTATTAAATGCCTTATCTTTAATAATCGATTAGTAACTACTAGGACGGCGTTAAACCCGCTACTTTCTAGGAGTTCTCCTACGAAATCCATGGCTATATCCTTCTATCTATACTTAGGTGCGGGTATTATCTTAATTTAACCGTAGTACTTATCTCGGGATACTTTCGCACGCTAACAGACGTCGTAGTTTCGTACGTACTTAGCGATCGTCTAATATACGCCCACCTAGTAGTAATCTCGCAGGAGTAACATTATCGTTTTTTCTCTACCCGGGTATCCTACGAGTAGGTCATCGTAGTATCGTTTAATTAAGAACAAGCGGAGCGGGTCGTAGTTTAGTATAAAAAGACGTGTTCCGAAGAATAGACGGTTATTCTAGACCGAGTAGTCTACAAGTAATATTTCTTTCGAACGTTAAGCTCCTAATTAGACGAGGTAGATATATTCTTTTACTTTCTCGTCCGAATCGTAAGCTTAGTTGAAAAGCTTTTGCAATTCTTAATCATTAGGAAGTAGTTCTTAGTCGTCGGGTAGTAGTATTATAGGAGTAAGTTAAGTACTTACGATTAAGGGAGCGAGTTAAGTACTAGCGAGTTCAAAGTAGTAAGGTTTTAGTAACACCTAGTTTTAATAAGCGACGCGTTCGTCGATTTCACCCCCCTCCCGAGGTAGATCTCCTAATCTTCTAGTAAGACTATCGGGTTTTCCTCCTAAGCGTCCTAGACGGTACGTGATTTTAAAATTAAAGCGCGAAAGGAAGATACTCTAGCGTATTTAACGTCTTGTAAGCTACTTAGTAGTAGTAAAATACTCTAGGTTCTTATAGTCTATAATAACTTTAATCGGTAAGGTAGCTCCTTTAAGCTCGGCTCGCTATTCTTCGAAACATCGGATAATAGCTAAAAGCTCCTTGTCGTAAATCTCGTAGTTACATTCTTCCTTTAAGTATTTCTTAGAGAAGAATACTACGGGTCGTAGAATATTTACCTTATCGCGTTAAGAGAGTACTCCTACGCTAATATAATTAGACGCGTCCGTCTTAAGCTTAATTTCCTTATCTAGATTAAAATATACAAGTATTATTTCTTCGTTAAATTAATTACGTAAGGTATCGAACACTTACTAGTAATCTTAGGACTAACACTAGGGTATATCCTTTCAAGTAAGACGGGTTAATAGAGTAGAAATCTCGCTAAAATCTTAGATAAAGCGCCGGTAGAAGTTCGTAAACCCGAGGAAGCTTTATACATCTTTAACGTTTATAGGAGGTTTCTATTCCTTAATGGCTAAGACTTTTGTAGGGTCTATATAGATACCTCTTGTTAATATTACTAGACCTAGGTATTTCACCTCGGTAGTATGGAATTCGCTCTTGTTAATATCCGCTTATAGGCCTACTTCGCGTAGTTTCTGTAAAACTATAGTAATATACTCTTTATATTATTCCATGTTATCTAAGTAAATAAGGATATCGTCGACATAGGCGGTACAGAAGACGT
Source organism: Saccharata proteae CBS 121410 (assembly GCA_010015785.1). Lineage (NCBI taxonomy): Eukaryota > Fungi > Ascomycota > Dothideomycetes > Botryosphaeriales > Saccharataceae > Saccharata > Saccharata proteae. Next base: position 572,718 of record ML978725.1, read on the forward strand.
TAAGGTATAGGCGTAAAACGTCGTTAATATAGTATTAGAATAACCTAGGTATATTACATAAGCCGAAGTTCATTACTAGGGACTTAAATAAGCCGTATCGTATCCGAAATACTATTTTCTATTCTTCTCCTTACTTTATGCGGAGTTTATTAAAAGTAGCGATAATATCGATTTTGGAGAAGATTTTAGCGTAGCCTAGACGGTTAAGGGTTTCGCGGATTAGAGGTAGGGGGTAGCGGTTCTTAATAGTAATAGCATTTAAGCCTCGGTAATCTACGTAGAAGCGTAAACTACTACCTAGTTTTTTGACGAAAAGGATAGGTACTACGGCTAGGGAGCTACTAGCTCGGATAAACCCCTTTAATAGGTTTTCCTCTAGGTACTTTTTCAAAACTTGTAGCTCGTCTTAGCTTATACCGTAGAGCGGTCCAAACGGAGGTTATTTACCTAATTCCAAAGGAATAGAATAGTCGTAAGCTCGATACGGGGGTAGTTTATTAGATTCTTAACGAGAAAAGACATCCAGAAACTCATAATATTTAGTAGGGAGCTTAGTAGTAGGATCCGTTTTCGGCTTAGTAGATAACGCTTTCTCGATATCGCGTAGAGATACTACGAATACTTAAGTATCTTGTTATTTTTTAAGAAGGCGCGAAAACGGCGCGAGGGACATTACTAATAAGGTCGGAGGTAGTTTAGATAGAACGTTCTAAACGATCGAAGACGCTTCGGACGCGGTACGGGAGTTAACGGCTAGAACTAAAGTAATAGGAGTACTATTAGTATAGTTTCTAGCGCAGTACTCGGCGAATCGTAACAAGTTATTCTACTAGTCGAACTATACCTAATAACGCCTTATCTATAGAAGGCTAAGGACAACGGAATATCCACCTAGCGAGGTAACGTAAAAGGTAACATTCTTCTCGAAATAGTTACTAATAGATAGGGATACAAAAACACGGTAGGTAATAGTACCTAAGGATATCGAGCGTCTATTAACAACTCGAATCTCCTAGGGGTGCTTCAAAGGGATTATGGAAAGGTTATATTTATACGCAAAGGTAATATTAATAAAGGCAAAACTAGTAGTACTACTATTAACAAGTAGCTCTGTATTAATAAGGCTACCTAGGGTACAAGGTAGAACAAAGTACTAGTTATAAGAAGTAGTACTAAAGGCAGAAATAGAGACTAATATCGTCGAAGGGGACTCCTAGCCGCAACGCTAGGCAGGAGTACTTAGTTTCCCTAGTTATAAGGAGCGGCAGGAGCCGTAGGCGCAGGTATAGGCGTAGGTGTAGGCGCAGGGCTAACCGTGAACGTAGAAGCCGATATACGCGTACCGCGTTTAGGGTAGTTACTAGAGATATAGCCTAGGCCGGCGCAGTATAGGTAGAGGCGGTTGTCGAGCCTATACTTGCGCTTAGTAGGCGTTAGAGGTCCGCGTCGTCCCGTAGATAGGTCTATAGCATTAGGGTTAACCGGGGCAATAGTAGGAGACGGAGGTAGCGGCACGACGGTAGCGGTAGCCGCAGGAACGGCTCCGGGCCTAGGAGTAGAGGTTCGGGGCTTATAGTTATAGCGTATAATATCCTTAAGGGTGCGCTACTTAGCGTCGAGCTTTAAGAGTAAGTTAACAAAGTCGTCTAACTTATCCGGGATATTATAGTTAACGAGTAAGGTTTAAAGCTCGTGAGAGACGTTACCCTAAAGGATAGCTATAAGCGCGTCGTCGCCGAAGCTAGTTTCTCCTTATAGGCGGCGGAAATTAGCGATAAAGTCGCTAAATTCTCGGTTCTTTATCTTTAGCCTATAGATCTCGCGAACGGTATTAGCTTTACGCTAAGGATCCTTAAAGGCTTAGTCTAGGAGCGACTATAGTTCGTCTATAGTCTTAAAGGTAGGAACGCTATTCTCGATCCTAGGAGAGATCTACTTAAAACTAGCTAGACCTAGTTTATTAATTACGTATCCTAGCTTAGTATACTCGGCAGCGTAGTACTTTTACTTAAGTATAAACTTTATCTAGATAAGATTCTTGAATCCTATATAACCCTCCTTTATACTATTAAAGGGTTCGATCTTAATCTTTTCGCGGCCCTTATCTAGATTATTATCGGAGGTAGTAATAGTAGCTACTACGGTACTACCCCGGTTAATAGTATCCTATAGGACGTAGGTAGCCGTCTCTAGATCCCTAATACGGAGAGTACCTTCTATAATCTCCGTATTCTTCTACTTAAGAAGGTAGGAATCGTCGTTAGCTTTATCGTAAAGCGAGCTAATCTAAGTAAACATCTAAGCTAGGTTATTCGCGATAGCCGTTCTAAGCTCTACGACGTTAGTAAACGGCTAAGGCGGTTCCATAATCGTAGGGTAGCGAGGGCGCACGTAGTTCTATCCGTTACCCTCTATCGGCTACTCGTTACCCTCTATTATTTAGCCGGTTACTCGGTTGAATCGGTAGCGGATCGTAGTAGGTCGTAGGTAAGGGTTCTAGTAGACGGTCGTACTAGATCGGGAAGATCGTCTACGAGCTAACTCTAGCCCGTATACGATCGGATTTAAGTAGCTAGAACCTACTATTACGGCGGAGAGGATCCCTAACCACTAAACGAGTAGGCAGGGTAGGACAGAGTAAAGGATAAGATTAATAACGAGGTTCTAGCTATAGAACCTCGTAGGAGGCTACGCGCGATAGAAGGTTATATATACTACGCGTATAGACTACCTCAGCTAGCCGATAATCTAATCTAATTACTACCTAACTCGCTCGTAACGTCTATAACGTCCGTAGTATCCTTACCTAACTCGCTTATAATAACTCCATTAGTGTTACCCCGTGACAAGTAGCTAGTAGATAGATTAATAAAGCCGAAATCCCCTATATAGATTATATAAGCTAGTAGTAGAGGATAGTTAGCACTATTAGGGGGAGTATTATGCCAGCAGGGCACTAGACAGTACGGAGGATTGTCGGGTATCGCTTAGACTAGCGCTAACCCCTGAGGGGACACAATATCCTGTAGACTAGATACTCAATCTGATTACTATTCGTCGTCAAGCACAACACATGTCATCAAACGATCCCGAACCGCCCGACCACACACTCACTCCACTGCATCAACCACCTCAGACCTTGACCACAGGACGACGGATGCCACTGAAAGTTCACGATGCGAGACAGCGACACTAACTCACAGCAGCCTTCCGTGCTCCTCGCATAGCCGCCAATCCAATGGCCGCCCGCTGGTCTCCCTCCGCCCGCCGCCGGACCAGCGAGCAAGATAGCTAACACCGAGGCACAGTCTGAAGTCTGAATTCAAGACCACCTCACCACCACAACAGCAATCCGAACACCTATCCAGCGCCTTCCATCAATCCCCATCCCCATCCATAATGGCCGACCAAACCTCCCACCCGGACCTCCACCACTTCACCCACCTCCCCTGGTGCAACGCCCTCCTCGCCGACCCCACATACGAAATCAGCCTCACCGGATCCCGCACCCCCAAACCCTCAGGCGAAGACCTCTTCATCGCCGAAACCCTACACTCCCCCACCACCGTGGCGGGCTGGATAACCCTCAAAAAGAAACCCACCCCCTCCACCGCCACCAACTCACCCAAACCCTATCCCCCCATCCCCCACGCCCTCTGCCTCCTCTCCCTCGGCCGCTCCCTAACGGGCCACGCCCGCCTCGCCCACGGCGGCCTCACCGCCGCCCTCCTCGACGAACTCGCCGGTATCCTGCTCACCGTGAACGTGGACGCCGAGAACTTTGCGCACCACACCGATCGCGGGCTGGATGCTTACACCGCGTATCTGAATGTTTCGTACAAGAAGCCGATGGAGGTGCCGGCGGTGGTGTTGGGCCGGGCGTGGTTTGACAAGGTGGAAGGGCGGAAGAGGTGGGTGGGTGTTAGTCTGGAGGATGGGGAGGGAGGGGTGTTTGCGAGGGGTGAGTGTTTGTACATTGATTTTGCGGGGAGGGCGGTGAAACTGTAGAGGGTTGGGGGTTGTGGAGATGGGGAGGAAAGGGGCTCTGGCTGTAATGGGAAAGGGAAAACAGGAGGGCAATTCATAGGGAAGTGGGAGAATGCTCTTTGGAAGACAGGTTGTTTTGATGAGAGGGATGTCATGTTGGATCACGTCAAGAATGCGCTCTGTCACACTTCTGAGGCGAAATCCCTCGTTAATTTTCTAACTTCCCGACCAAAGGCACTGGAGGCTATGCTTCAGAAGAAATCCCATCACCACCGATGCAAATGCTCATGCTCATCCCCTATCCAGAAAAGAATACACCAAGCCGATCCCAGCACCGGGCCAGGACTCGCAAGAGAAAAGAAGACGACGCAATAACCACGCACCGCCCAGTAACCCAGCCTAAGTCGAAGGCAACTCCAGCGGATACGCCCCATCGCCCTCCACCACCACAGGCCCTGGGTCCGGAAACTTGACCTCAGCCGTCGTCTTAGGCAGCTTCGGGTCGTGGAAGATGGGATCCGGGATGAGCATTTTGGGGCGCGACTTCCAGGCCGAAACGTCAGCGTCGCGCTTCTCCTTTTGCTGGGTCAGGGCGACGTTGACGTCTTCTTCGTCGGCCATGTTGACGTTGTTTCGGTTGTCGTTGTTGGAAGGGGAGATGCTGGCGATGCGGCGGTGGTGAACGTGGCGAGCCATGTGGATGTCGTTGTCGCTGCGCTTGTCGTTGGTGCTGAGGGACTTGGGAGCCTTCCAGCAGCGGCAGGTGCAGTCGTCGGCGTCGTAGGCGTCGACGGAATCCGTGGTGGAGGCGGCAGTGGTGCAGTTGCAGCGGCACCATTCGAGGGAGAAGTTTTTGCCGTCGCTGTTGGAGGAACCGGAGGAGGAGCTTGGAGCCGCAGCAGAAGAGACGGCAGCACTGGTAGCCGGCATCTCAGACGCAGAAGGAGTTGGGGCCTGGGTGTAAGATGGCGCTGCCACCGTGCTGCTGCTGCTGCTGCCAGCATCCCCATCCTTACCCACGATCGTGACAGCCGCACAGTCCATGAAGAACTCCTGCTCCCTGTTGATCCAACTCCACGCAAACACCGCCTCCCCCTCCGGCAACTCCTCCGGCACCTGCATCTCAAAATTCTGCCCGCTCGACCCATCACTCGGCGCGTTACGATGCGGACAGTTGCCCTCGTAGCTCGCCGCCACCTGGAAACTCTCCCCCTTATCTACTGAGAACCCAACCTGGCATGATCCGCCGTAGTGCGTGCCGCCGCCCTCGAAGCCGGTGATACTTGTGTCGCCGGTGATGTTCCAGATTATGTTTTGGCCGGCGGTCCAGGTGGCGACGGGTGCGCCGGCGGGTGTGCCCAGCAGCGAGAGGTAGCCCCGGCAGATGGCGGTGTTGTTTTTGGCGCAGCAGCCTTGGGGGTAGACGAGTTCGGAGTCGGGGGTGCCGCCGTTGAGGTGCGGGTTGTTGGAGGCGTTGAACGGCGGTGGGTAGAGGAGTTGCATGTGGGCGGATGCGGTGGCGAGAGCGCCGATGAGAAGGGTGAGGGCTGTGAGATGCATTTCGGGGGATTGTTGTGTCGAAGGTTTGTTGGAGCGAAGAGGTCTGGAGAGGGTGGGTGGGGTTTGTAGGTAGAAAATGGTCGTCGTTGGAGTGGTGGATAGAGATCTTTTTGGAGCAAGACAAACGATTGTTCCAGAATGAACCTGAACAATGAACCAGGAAAGAAGATGTCAGAAAGGAAGGGGTAGCGAGAAGGGTAGAATCGAAAAAGAGACGCGAGGAGAAGTCGAAGTAGAACCCGTCAGTCAGTCGTCAGTCATGCGCACCCCCAAGAATCATCACTCCAGTCCTTGAAGGTCGGACAGGACACAATAAAGCATCAAAAGTCGCAGGCTCAAACCCCAGCCAACAGCCGCAGCAGGGACCCGCGCCCATTTATGGCTACTTGAGCCTCCAGATCCCACAGCACATTTACCTACGGTTGTGCAACCCGCCCGGCGCCTGAATAAGCGTTTCAGCGGTGCTGTGGGCAGCGCCTATTGCGCCAGCTGGACATGGATGCGCGGCTCGGAGACAGCGTTTCACATCTCGTGCCTCGTCGCCCTCGAAGGCAGAAGGGCTGGTTGGAGTGCTGCGTTGGTCAAACGACTAAGAGTTGGAAAGGTCTGGGTGCGTTGCTGAGCGGCGGCTGTGGGTTGGAGTGGAGAGGAGGGGAGAATTGGTCACGGCCAAGTGCTCAGGCCCTGTCTCACACCATCACTTCAACTTGCTTTCTTTTTTTTCTCCCCTTCAAGCGCAATGGCTTTCGAGAAGAAGGAAAATAATAATAATAACAATAGAAAAGGCCGTCACGCGCACAAAGCCCTCGATTTCTGCCACGGCCGCATTCACGAGAGAGATGAGAAGCAAGGGCTCCGGAGGCTGCAGAACAATACGAGCACAGCCTGTCAGACGATGCATGCCTAAGTCACGGATGACTAACGTCTATTTTGATCCTTTCGTGCCTTTCTGGGCCGGCCGTTCAGGATCATGGAATCCTCTACCTGCCGGTATTGTACTCGGGCTTGAAGGCCTGCGTACCTCCCTCCTTCATCAGCTCCCTCAGCGCCATCGTCGCGTACGTGCTGCTGCCCAGCTTGAACTTCAGCACCACCGCGAGTTTTGGCTCGGCTTGCGGCTCCCTGACGGCCTGAATCTCAGCATTGCCCACTTCAGACCTCACCTTTCCCGCCTTGATCAACCGATCCATATCCGTCTCCGCCAGCTGCTGGTCGTCGTACTGGTAAGGCTTGACCTCGAAGCTGGCACCAGCAGGTCTAGCCAGAAGCTTCCTGTAGCCGCCGCTCAGACTGACCTCCTTCCACTTGCGCCGCATGTTGTGCGGATCAAGGCCACCGCCGCGCTCGCTGCCCATGAATTCCTTGTAGAACTCGCCGATCTCGTTCTTCGGGTATTCGACATCGAAGCCAGGCTGCGGGAGCACAATGTCGTCTATAGTGTATTTGCCACTCGCGGCCTCCTCGGCGGTCAGCGCGCGCGCACGCTCGTACTTGTCCTCGGCGGCTTTGGCGCTGTTATCGCCCTGCGGGACGATCACGACCTCCCCGTCAGCATCGACTTCTTCAACGACTTCGGCGGGCTCCTTGTCTTTATGCTCCTTGACGAGGACGAGGTCGCCTTCGATGACGACAGGGCCGAAGCGCTGCCAGCGGCGGCCGGCGACCGTGTTCCAGACCAGGCTTTGGTAGGCGTGCGGGTACATCATGCGAAGGCCGCGGGGAACGGCGTTCAGCGCGCCTTGCCAGTCTTTAAGTCGGCGCAGCTCCTGCGTGTACGACTGCTTGAATCCCAAGTGTCTGATGATGGCCTGCTCGGCGCCGAATTTGCGAGGGAGCATTTGCAGAGCTTTGTGGGAGTTTTGCGTCTGTTCCCAGTAGTTGATGGCTTTTGCACGTGCCTTGTCATCCGAGCTGATCAGGGCTGGCGCATCGGGGTTCATCGCTGCTTCAAGAGCAGCCGGGCTATAGTAAAGGATCTGCTTGACTGCACCTTCAAGATCTTCCTTGAGCATGCTGAGACCAATCTCATCAGTGCCAGTGGCGAAAGAACCGAAACGCTGCATGCCGAAGTAGTTGATGAAGCCATTGCTTTGGAATTCTTTGACTGACGCGGATAGACTGCGCTTGGCGAGCTCAATGCGCTCTTCGAGAGAAAGACCCTCCTCGCCGGGAAAGTGACACTCCCGCAGTGTGATGACGAACTCATTACCGGCGAGATTGCCTAGTTCCAGGCCGGACCAGTGGTGGGAAAAGTCTCCAATCATGGCCCGATTCAGTTTGCGGGCCACACGCGCGAGGGGCGCGGCGTGACAGCGCTTGACGCTGACACGCTGGGAGGTGGCGGCGCGGCGGTCCTTGGTGCCAGCGAAACCAAAGTGCTTCTTGTCAATCTTCATCTCCGACGCAAGAAAGTAGATCACTTCCATGGTGTCCTTATTCTCCTTGAACATCGTGAAGTGAAGATAGTCCCCACCGACCTGCTCCCATTGAAGTTTGCCTCCGGGCTGCCAGCTTCCACCAACATGCTCCCGTGGCTTAACCACTGGATTGCGGGTCTGCGGCTTGCTAGCAGAGAATCTGAAGCAATTGTCTGACTGGGTGGTGGTCTCGAGGCGTCCGGAGAAAGTGCGGCGGACGAGCAGGTGGGCTTCGGTCCTCTGATCTTTGTCAGGCAATGGGCCTGTGAGGAAGGAACCGAACTCTTTGGTCTTGAGGTTGGGGTGTTTGAGGATCGAAGCGTTTAGTTTGAGCATAGCTTGTGCGGTGAGTTCGCCAAAGACGGACTTCAGCTCGTCGATGTCCTTCTGCGGAATCTGCAGACATCAAGTCAGTGTTCATGCATACAGTGTCTTCGCAGCTCTGCTTACCTCGGTAGTCTGCGGAGCCTTGGGTGCCTCAGCCTTCGCTTCCTGCTGCTCACCAGCCGGTTTCTCCTTGCCATTGGCGTTTCCGTTCTCAGCTTGAGTTGGCTGTGGAAGAGGTTCTACACCCGTGCCGGTCGCATAGTCGGGCTCGTCGCCGAACTTGGGCACATCGAGGTTGGTGAGGTGCACGACCTGACCATCCGGTGTGATCTCATTGACCAGGAAATCTGTGTAGCGAGCCTTCAGTAGACCAGTAAAGCCCGAAGTGTTGGGGTTGATGTACTCGGTGATACCAGCGCGAGCTTCCTTGTCCGCGTCGGTGAGCTCAGCGTTCTCGGGCGCGGTGATAGGAGCAGTCGCGCGCGGAGCTTCGTCAAGCTTGATGCGCTTCTGGGGGCGCTCGGCAGAGTCTTCGTGGGGAGACATGGCGAAGTTCGACTGGATCTTGCCTTGTGTTGTTGTGTCTGCGGAGAGCTGCTGTGTCTGCGGCTGGCTCGACATCAAAGCTCCGAGGCTCCAGGCCAAAAATTAAGCGAGAATCGGCGTTTGGATCTGCCTTAACGCCGACCCACTGCGGCCGCTGGGCATCTAATAAGTTATCGAGCCACCTGTGTAGAGAGTCCAGAGTGATCCCTACAATAAAGCTTTCTTTAACCACGGAGAATGCGATTTACTTACACTCGATGCATGTCTTGTTTCGGGCAATAAAGCTACCGACCTACTACAGCCGCTGGGGATCTATCGAGCCACCTGCGCAGAGAGTCCAGAGTGATCCCTATAATGAAGCTTTCTTAAACCACACCTGACTTACATGCGATTTGCTTGCACTCATTGCATGTCTTGTTTCACGCATTATGGCATTTGTTCTGACCTGATTTAGTCTGTACTGAATGAAGCCGATGTGGCTGTGTCCTCTTGGAGGCATCGCACCTGTGTAGCGTACGGAATACTGCCATTCAAAATGTACTTCGTAGCATCCACGATGCATTTGCCACTGTTGCTCTGGATCTCATGGCTTCAAGTCCGGTTACAAAACGTACCTGTTGAACTACATACCTCATGTTATCGAGTCCATGCCAGTGACACTGGCAGTGATAATCCGCTTAGTAAACCCAGGGCTGCGCACTGGCACTGGCATGGATCCAGAGCTCTCGCGCGGCACCCCAACTCCAATTCATCTTTTGTGCGGATCAATCAGCAATGCCCTCCCAATTGTAAGCTCAGCGACTGCCATGCTTCTCGCCATCTCGTCCATCTCCAAACGAACTCGCCCTTTGTTCTTCTCCCCCGATGTTGGCGGCGCGCAGGTTGCGCCTGGGCTCTGCGGCTCAGCGCAGCGCAAGCCGAACACCCATCCTTAGTGGCAATGCCACTGTATATTCGAGCCAAGCTCGAGGCATAATCAGTGCTGCGGCTGCTGAACAACCAGCCGCCGATCATCCGCAGACGTCGATTGGCATACCATCTGTGAAACGTGCGAGTCGCAGAGAAGCCATCAAGCAGGCAAAGCCATTCTCCGACTTCTTGACGGATAACTTCAGTCGCCAACATGACTATCTACGCATCAGTATCACTGAGCGATGCAACCTCCGCTGTCTCTACTGCATGCCTGAAGGTACTCCAAAGCCTGTTAATCGTCCAAATTGAGCGCAGAACTAACTACGTATTAGAGGGCGTACCACTCTCGCCGCCCAACCACCTCCTCACCTCTCCCGAAATCTTCTACATTTCTTCCCTCTTCGTCTCCCAAGGTGTGACCAAGATACGCTTGACCGGCGGCGAACCCACCGTACGTCGAGATATCCTGCCACTCATGCGCTCCATCGGATCCCTACGCTCCAACGGCCTCCGCGAACTCGCCATTACCACAAATGGCATCTCCCTGCACCGGAAGCTCGATAGCATGGTGGAGTCAGGTCTCACGGGGGTCAATCTGAGTCTGGACACGCTGGACCCGTTCCAATTCCAGATCATGACCCGACGCAAAGGCTTCGATGCCGTGATGAAGAGCATAGATCGCATACTTGAAATGAAGAAGCTGGGCGCGCCGGTCAAGCTCAAGATTAACTGCGTGGTCATGCGTGGCCTGAATGATAAGGATATCGTGCCGTTTGTGGAGCTAGGCAGAGAGAAAGATATTGAGGTCAGGTTCATCGAATATATGCCTTTTGACGGCAATAAGTGGAGTCAAGGCAAGATGCTGCCATATGCAGAGATGATTGATATCATACGCGCCAAGTACCCGGATTTGCGGCGCGTCAAGGGCCACAAGAACGATACCAGTAAGACTTGGGAGATACCTGGGTTCGTGGGAAAAATTGGATTCATTACCAGCATGACGGAGAATTTCTGCGGAACCTGCAATCGCCTGCGCATCACCAGCGATGGAAATCTGAAGGTCTGCCTCTTTGGCAACGCAGAAGTCAGTCTCAGAGATCTACTGCGTAAAGACAATGAAGGCCGGCCAATCAACGAAGAAGCCTTCGAGGCTATCAAGAAAATTGAGATGGACAGCCAGGAAGGTTTGCCCGGCGACGGCACTGGTCCAGGCTGGGGAGAGAGAGAGCAGGAGTTGCTCGAAGTCATTGGTGCAGCAGTCAAACGAAAGAAGGAGAAGCATGCCGGCATGGGAGAGCTCGAGAACATGAAGAACAGGCCGATGATCTTGATTGGTGGGTAAGATATTTCTCGCTTTCATGCACATCATACTTGACATTTTTATCCCGCGGACGATATCACGCAGTCACGATAAGCAATCGTTTATTGGGTCTACTATAACGTTCATTGTTGGGCGTAATCGTGGGCTTTTGGAGGCATCATGTTGGCAACGTTCGGTGGCATCTGGTGGCGTTCTTGATGAATCCATGTAGATTGCGTCCATGATATTACACACATTAGCCCCATCGTCTTGAAAAAGCCTCAATTATAGGTATGTGAAGGTATACTAACAGCCGTGTAGATGAGCCGTTGGGCAAAAATCAGACATATACACCCAGAACCTTTACGACTTCGTTCCAGTACCGCGCCTCTCGGGCATCGCACCAGCCCTGGAAGTCGGTGCCTGCACATCTGCTCCATCCTTCAGGGCCTTCCCACTCTTCCGTCCGCTTTTACTCGCCCCCCGAAGCATCTTCGAGGAAAGAGAAAGGGAAAGGGAGCCTGCAAGATGAAACAGACTATCCTAGCGATTTCGTTGGATATGGATGTGATCAAGAGGGCCTCGTAGTTGATGGATATGAGCGACCGATTCTATCCCCGAACCACGATATGAAGATGCAAGAATCGGACCACGAAGCCCAAGCCTTCCCGGGTGAATACCATGTCGGTGACGAACGAGGACAAAAAGAAGTCAGGGGTTTGAAAGGTACAGTAGGAGAGCGCGAGAGATCGGCTTCGCTCCAAGATCATGATAACAAGATGACGGAAGAGCCCGGTCACAAGAAGAGAAACATCGATACCTCCAATATAACCGGACCCGGCTCGCCGACCATGAGACTTCCTTCAAATGGTGGGGCTTTGTATAGGCCGTTCACAAGTATAAAGGGTGCCCCGGCCGTGCCTGAAACGCAGAAGGTCGAGAACCCGATTCCTGAAGAAAACAAGGGAGTGAAGCCCATTTGGACGCGAACAGATGCGATCAATCCCGAGGCTTCTGAGTTCGTAACCCCGGCTCACCCAAAACGGAACCAGGATATGTTGAACGGTTGTGAGAAATCTAGAAAAACTGCCGAAATGAACACCTCTGAGCTCACAAGACCTGTGCAGCCAGAACTCACACATGTAGACTCCAAAGGCGAGGCGAACATGGTCTCTGTTACAAACAAAGAATCCACTCACCGCATGGCCATGGCTGTCTGCAGCGTCTATTTCTCGGAGCCGACCACCTATCATCTGATCGCCCAAAACAGGGTCAAGAAAGGCGACGTCCTCTCCACCGCCCGCATTGCCGGCATCATGGCAGCCAAAAACACGCCCCTCCTCATTCCTCTCTGCCACAGCCTTCCCCTCAGCAATATCGAAGTCAACGTCATGCTCATCAACCCAGATCCACAAAGTAGGGACCAGGACTCCTCCGTCAGGATCGAAGCGGTGGTGGAATGCCATGGCCCGACGGGTGTGGAGATGGAGGCCCTGACGGCGGCCAACGTTGCGGCGCTGACGGTGTATGACATGTGCAAGGCTGTGGATAAGCACATGGATATCAGCGGTGGGCGGGTAGTGCTGAAGTCAGGGGGCAAGAGCGGCTTGTGGTGGAATTCAGAGTACGAATCGGAGAGGCTCTCGCATCTGATTGAACAGGTCAGAGCCCAATCTGACGAATTACAACATTCGCCTAGGCGGACCAACCACGGCCTCGAGGGAACGATCGCGAATCAGCATATCGAAGCCGACGCTGAGGAATCACACAGCAAAGCGAGCGAACCCTCAGGTTCGGTGACCCAGCAGGACTCCAGCGAAAAGCCGTTCGCGGCCTTTCGCCGGTACTCTTTTCGAGAGAATGGACAACTCGAACCGGAAGCTAAGGCTGAGGGATCACGTAGAAAAAAGAGCGAACCCTCAGGTTCGGTGAACCAGCAGGACTTCAGCGAAAAGCCGTTCGCGGCCTTTCGCCGGTACTCTTTTCGAGAGAAT
>ML978725.1:586167-624747 GCA_010015785.1 Saccharata proteae CBS 121410
AGAATGGACAACTCGACCCCTTCGGTGATTCGGACCCCTTCGGTGATTCGGTGAACCAGCAGGACTTGGGGGAAAAAGCATTTGTGGAAGACCAGGGGCCGAAGGAAGAACAGACCAAAGGCGAAAGGACAGTAGATGAAGCAACCCCCACAAATCTGCCGCTGGGAATAACTCGCGGATCGAGTCGAACAGACGTGTACGCGCGCCCGGGCACAGACGTGTCGGATCTCCTCCTCAAATGGTCCAACCAATCATCCGCATCCGCATCAGCCTTGGAATATGCTGAGGCCCCGTGGATTCTAGAAGAATGGGCCAAGGTGCTGGTCGAAAGACAAAGGAACAAAGAGATGAAGGGCGAGGTGGACAACGATGAAGACCCGATTACACTGAGGCCTCCGGTCCATGTCCAACTCCTCGAGGCGATGATTATGAGGCTCTGGCAGGATGGTTATGATGTCGGGCCTCTGGAGAAATGGCGGGGGCGGCTATTGTCAAAGGAGGAGCGGAAGAAAAAGGAGCAGACGAAGGAGGAGGAGCAGAAGATAGGTGGGGTGTCTGATGGAGAAGAGGGGCGTGAAAAGGAGGAGCAGAAGAAAAAGGAGGAGCAGGAGAAACCGAAAATGAAAAAGTTGGGGGGATGGCCTAATTGGGCTGGCTGATCAGAAAGGAATTGTTGCCGCCGATATAAATGCTGTGTTGATAGGATTCTTGGGGCAGTGTAACATAAGATGGACTGGAGGGCTTGTGTACGCAATTCGTTCTCTAGGTAATCCTGGTCCACCAAGGGATAGATCTAAAACACCGAGAAACTCCCGAGCGTGCTGCCGGTACGAATGGCGATGTAGAGAATGCACTGACATTAAGATGACAGCGTGAACGAGATTGGCACCAATCGGGAGGTTGTAACCAGATAATTCGAATGCAAATAGTCGAACGGTGTAAGTGTGCGTCACAGCATTAATTTTATGGATTACGGTCAGATGAAGTCGAGTTGATACATCTTACTCATTACAAAATATATATTTACACCTACGGTATCTTCACCAACCTGGTAAATCAAAGTTTGCTCGCTAAATCGACTACACTATCGAGGAATGGGCAACCAGAAATTGACAGTAACGTTTATTTTCATCAAGCGCGCTTCCCTAAACGGCACTACCAGACTTCTGGTATCCGGGATACGCGTTGTATACGCTGTCATCAATACCCTGCAGCTGCGGGCACCCAGCGCCTACCAATTGGGTCGCGATGGTCTGACCCAACTCAACCACCGGCGCGACCGTGCTTGAGATACCGCCACCGAGGAAGTCCGGAACGGCGGCCTGGACGACCTGCAATGAGAAGCACTCAAGATTGTTGCCCTCAAGCAGATTCGTGCCGTCAGGGAAGACGCCCTTGGTCAGGGAACCGATGTCGACGGGAGTGAAGCTGTTGACCGTGCCGGTGTTGCCGCCGACGTCGAGAAGACGGGGGTCGCGCTCGGCGTACTCGAGAACGTCGGCAAGGAAACCGGGAATGGTGTATTCGTCGCCGATGGCGCGCTTGTACCAGTTATCGGGGATGCGTTCGTGACCGATGGTGTAAGTGACAGCATCATCAGAGCCACCGAGCGAGAAGAAGGACTTCATAATTTCCTTGTTGAGGTAGCCCTCAGGAAACTCGGCGGAGTGATTCGCCATCATGGCGGGGGGAAAGTTGTAGCCAGCGGGTGTGACGAGGACTCCGGCAAAAGGGGAGAAGAAGAAGTAGGGATTCGTTTCGATGGAGTTGTTGAAGCGGGAAATGCGGAAGGGGTAGATGTTTTCGCGGTAGAGGGTCACGGAAGAAGTATCTTCTGCGGGGATTACGTCGATGTATTGTTGTGCTTGAGGCACTTGGACGAGGTACGGGTTGCCGAAGAGGTATTGGTCGCCGCGGGTGGGGCTGGAGTCGGCTTCGTACTTGTTGTGAGAGCCGGAAAGACCTTGAGGCGTTCCAAGAAGACCGAGACCATTACCGAGAATGTTCTCGCTCTTGTCGCTGGGGCCGCCGATGGAATACCCTGGGGTCAAAGAAATCGGGTTTCCGTCGAAAACAGTACCGAAAACAGCGAGAAAAGCAGCAAGGTCAAGAGCCATGCCGTACGCTGTAAAATGTCAGGACGGAAGAAATGAATCAAAATTGGAATGTCGGAGCATACCCCCATTCACACCGGTGAGGATGTTGTTGAAAGTGTCAACGCCGCTGTGGTCAATGTAGCCATGGTTGGCGAGAGCATTGAGACCAGGGCAAGGACCTCTCTGGTCACCTGCGTCGAAGTCTGGCGGAACGAAAGCATGTTCCCCAGTTGTTGATGTGTATTGTGCAGCTGCGTTGAAATCTGGGGAATCGCCTCTCTTCTCCTTTTCTCTCTTTTCCTGCAGCAAACGGGGAACAGTTCTCTCCTTCTTTGGGGCAGCGGCAGCTATGTGCTCAATTGCCATACTAGGGTACGCGAGCACCTCAGTGCTGGCCACGAGAAGGCCCAATGCAATGGTGGTGGACTTCATCTTGGGCAACCAATTCGGGTTCAGAAGTCAAAAAATGTTGGACGACCGTTTTGGGATGAGGGTCAAAAGATATTATGGGTAGGCTAAGAAGGGCTGATAGAAGGAAAAGGGGACCGGGACGGAGTATAATTATAATAAAATGGCACCAACTATGTGGGTTCCTCGTGGCTCCCAAGCGGCAGGTGTTCAAAGTTGCCTTACCGTGTGGTATGGCAGATGGACGACATTTTTTCAATCTGCCGATCCAAGCGCTTCACACTTCTCTCGTAGCCACTCTCATCATCTCGCCGGCCAACGATGCTTGTTCCTCGGCAAAAGATGGTGAACATTAGGGGCGTCATTTTCTCTACATGTGTTCGGCCGATCAGATCAAGGTTGGGACTGGGGCGCCTGTAGGCTCTGTAACTACGACAAGCCATAGCGCATGACCCGGAAGCTTAATGCGCGAAATCGAGATTGGCACATCGTGGTCCCCTGGTGGCCGAAAAGCTATCGAAATGTGGTTATGCAGAAGTTAGCCGTGGTCAGACACAGTGAAACACGGTCAACATGAAGTTTCTGCATGTTGCAGTTAGCCTGGCGTTAAGGCGTCCACGAAGAGGTTGTTTCCGTGTCATTGTGCTTGAGATGTGGAGGTCGTGATGGAAGAGGCTTCAGGCGTGCCAGGGAATGAAGCGAAATTGGTGACGAGAAGGCGTGGAGGTGACGGATGACGGTTCCTGATGGCGGCTGAAGTAGCGCTCATGCGAACCGTTCCGGTGTTGGCGCGCAGAGCCCCTGGTTCCTCGACACCAACACAACGATCGCACTTTGCCTCCAACAAATCTCGACCACGTCCACGAGTCAACGTAGATCCGATTTACTATGTCCGTGATCGACTGTAGTCGCCACTTGAACAGTTGACGGCGTCACGACGGCGGCCCGGCAAAAGAAGACCTAGGCGTATCTTCACTCCCCGCCTGATGCCGGACCCCCCCACGGACTCCGACACATCTACTTTCGTCGATCAACATTCCAATCATGGTCTTGCTACGCGCGTATCAGCCCTTCAAAGAAACAGATTCTCCCTGCTACCCTGCCGATTGACCAGTTCCTGCAGTTCCTTAGAGAGATCAGCCTTCAGCCCGCTCTACGTGACGCAACCCTGTCAAGTTGCTGGCAAAAATGTTCGACCTCAGCGGCTGTCATGTGGCTTGCTGCTAAAAGAGGTTCGCGGAGCTGAACACAGCAGACGCTAAGTGCTCATGCAGATTATGAGATTAACCATTGATTTTGTTTACCTGCCAAAGCTTCAGCCAGCTACTGTCGATCTGCACTGGGCTCCGGGAGCTCCCCACCGTAAGAGGACTCAAATGCCGCTGAATTGATCTCTACACCTCTTGAGAACTGACTGTGACAATTTTCTCTATCAACACCTGCTACACCGTGAATATTTCGTGTACCTTTCCCTACTCATTTACCATTCGTCAATCAAGATGCGCTTCTCAATCATCTCAGCTGTTCTCCCTGCCCTTGCCTTGGCTGCACCCCAGTCCCTCACAGCCAGGTCCTCTATCCTTAGCAGCACAGCTCCGTAAGTGATGCTCTAAAGAAGATGAACATTTCAATTCTAATAATCAATAGGGCATCAATCATCCCTTCAGAGTTGACTGATCTCATCAACCCCTCAAGCAGCATGCTCGTCACAAGAGATGGCCTTCTCGGCGGTGCCATCGCCAACTTCGGCCAATTCGACCAAGAAACCGGCGCATCCACCATAGACTCATCGTACCCCATCGCGTACGTCTTCTCTCTTCTGCTGACTAATTCCTCGACTAAAATGAGATATCGCAGCGGCTCTCTCCTTCCTCCCTCACTCGTGCAAAGCCTGCTCTACGACTTCCAACTCCTAGTCACCGAAGATGGTGCCAAGGACGTCGTGAACATCGTCTACGGAGCTCTCACATTCAACGACCTCAAGAAGAGGGAAACGATCGAGAAGCGCCAGGTACCAATCACTGGACCCATTGGCGACTTCATTGCCCAGGCTTTTGGACTTTTGCCTATCAGTGATGCCGGGCCGTTGTAGACGACGAATGGCAAGACGAGTTTGGTATTTGGCACGGATGTGTATCATATTTGCGGCCTTGAATTTTAGCAAGGGTACTGTAAAAAAAAAGGAACTAGTCCCTGCATCGCTATGACATCATTGCGTTCAGTGTCCCGTCTTCGGTATCCCGTCTGCAGTGTTCCGGCTCCGGGGTCTCGTCTCCAACGCGCCGTCTCCATTGT
This sequence comes from Saccharata proteae CBS 121410, assembly GCA_010015785.1. Taxonomy (NCBI): domain Eukaryota; kingdom Fungi; phylum Ascomycota; class Dothideomycetes; order Botryosphaeriales; family Saccharataceae; genus Saccharata; species Saccharata proteae. The sequence continues at coordinate 590,967 of ML978725.1, forward strand.
CCAGTCTACATGATCCGGTCTTTTCGGTGTCCCGTTTTCAGGGTCTCGTATTCAGGGTCCCTTCTTCATGACCACGTCTTCAGTGTCATGTCGACAATGACCAGGTGTTCTAGATCAAGAGACTTCTCAGCCACATGAAATAACAAGCCGTCCACGACTTCTTTTTCCGAGTCGAAATGCTTGCTCCGTCGTCATGAGGGCGACTTCTGTCTCGGTTACGAAAAACTCTAAAAAAGAGCTCCGACCTATTACTATTTCATATTTGCGATCATTTCCAACACTGCCAACTTATTCCGAGTGGATATATTGATTCTGAGCTATCGGATTCAGTTCATGTTCGGTAACAAAAAACTCTAAAAGAGCCTCTGCCCAACGTCCCGTGTTCGCAACCATCCCCACGAAGGCTATAACCTTATAGTTGGAATCATTCAAGGATCAGGAGTGAGCATTACGACAACACTGCCTTTCATAGCGCTCTGACGTATATTGCGATGTTATAGTTGATTTAGCGTTCAGGGCAGAGAGTATCTATCCACGATGGTTCAATGACGAAGTTGCGGATTTTCCTCTGTCCCTGAGACCACGAAAAAGTTATTTCCGCCTCGTTCAAATCACGCATACTCCAACCTCTTCTCACTCCAGCCCGGCTGCAACCCTTCCCCGATCCCCAAAAAGTCAAATCCGGTCTGATACCGACCGTACTCTATTAATGACACGTCTGCCAACTTCGCACCCGCATCGGTCTGTGCCCAGAGACTGATCGCCAGCGTATTATTGCCGCGATTGTTGATGATGCCAGGAGGAATCGGGAAACGAGTCTGTGGTCCGATGTGTGGGACATACTTGCCGTATTGGTAGCTGTATTCGTCAGTCCAAGTGCTCAACTCAAGTGAACGGGTAAAAAGCGACAGAGAAGGAGAGCCGACATACCCATTAACGAACAGCATGACCCTCGCCACCGTCCCCTCCTCCACACCCAACTCCACTCCCACCGGCACGTCCAAATCGTCCGGTATATCCAGCTCAAAGCTCGTGACATACCAACTCACCCCCGCCCCTTCCAACCCCTCCATCGGACTCCCCTGCTCCCACCCCTCAGTATCAAAACCAGGCAAATGCCACCCCAACCGCTCCCCCAGCAAACCACCCTCATTCATCGGTCCCCTCACGGGATCAACGTATCCCTTCCCACCACCCGCATTCCCCTGGATCATCCACCGATCAAACTCCACCGTCTGGTTATCCGGCCCAAACAGCTGCGCGCCCAATATACCCCTCGGATTCTCCGCCCCAGCCGGCCCCGTGCTCGTCTCGTCGTGCCCCGTATAATCCGTCACGACCGTGACCACGTTCCCGCTTTCCGTCAACTCCACGCCGTCAAATTCTAGCAAAGCCCATGACACACCTACCGAAGCGTTTCCTGGGCTCCCGCCAACAAGCACCCCGTTGACCCACGCGTTCCAGCCAAACGCGACTCCGCCTTGCACTGTGATGTTCGCGGCCACGGCGTCAAGACCGGAGAAGTAGCCGCGGTAGATCTTGATGCCGGTGTAGAAGCCGTAGTCCGAGGAGAAGAGGACGGGGAGGGTGAGGGGAGAGACGGGGGAGAGGGTGGTTGTTTTGTTGCAGATTGTCCAGGCGGAGTCGTTGTAGGTGGGGCTGGTTTCGGGGAGGGAGTTGGCTGTTCTCCAGGTTGAGAGGGTGGGGAGAAAGGTTGTATTGGAGGTGGATTCGGTGCCGGGGATGGTGACGAGGAGGGCGGAGTAGGGGGTTAAGGTCGGGGTAAGGGGGATGTTGTTCCAAACGATGGTGGTAATGGAGGTGGCGTTGTGGGTGTGGATGGAGATGGTGGTTGTGTTGGTGTTGTCGCCGGTTAGGTAGAGGGCAGTGGAGGTGAGTGAAGCGTTGCGGACGTTGTAGGGCCCGAGGATGAAGATCTGGTCTTCGGGCGATACGTTTGGATTGGTGGAGGTTGAGGGTGCGAAGAAGGTGTACGCGGTTTCGGTGTCTAGGAGGTAGACGACGAGTCCGTTGCTGAACTTGATCACTGAGGTACCTTCTCCCTGCGTGTACCTGTACGCTGCCTTGTACGGTTCCCCTGTTGTGTTCAGTGCTTCAAAACTGCTGGAGTTTCCATACGACGTAAAAGTTCCAGGTGACGACTTCAACGCAAACTCCCCGACCTGGCCGACATTAAGGTAGAAAACCAGGACTGGAGCGTCAAAAAGACCGTACGTCAAGACCTGTGCTGACGAGTACACCAAAGTCTCGTTCCCGAAGCTGTAATCGGTGACAACGATCCTGCTCTGGCGACCTTGCAGCTGCATATTAGGTATCGTGACATCGCCTTCATTGAAGACGACATCCATTGAAAATTCCACAGTCGCCTGCGAGCTCGAGACATTCTGGCTGGTAAAATAGAACCCGGCGCCGCTGTCGATGTTTCGAAGTACCCAGGTCCAGATAGGTGTGGTGTTGGAGACCACCCCATCGGTACCGTTGCTCGTCATGACAGTTTTCCGCAGATCTTGGCTAACCCGCGTGAAAAGTGCTAGTAGTTTGGTTTGCTTGAACTTGTCCTGCACCTGGCGTGTTTCACGCAGGGGCGCGGAATAGTCGTAAGACGTGTACACCTTCTCTTGTCAGCTCTCCAATCCATGGTAGCACATCCAAATAAGGACTGCGAACTTACAACAGGCGCGGCCGACTGTCCCCAATTCGTCCCTCCAAACGCCATATACAAACTCATCAACGTAACCCTCTGCCCAATATTGCCCTTGTAGTACACATCCGCAAACGCGGGACTATGCTCCGCCTCACAACTATCGTAAAAGTACCCTCCCCACGGTTGGAAATAACCGGACTCAAACTCGGGCAAGAACTCGGGCTGGGTATAGGAGTTGTTCTGGAACCACTGGTAATACGTCCTCACGGCGTTGAAACCGGAGCTCGGATTTGTGCAGCTGAGCCCGCCGGGGTATGAGTCCAGGCCGTAGACGTTGACGGCACCACCCACGTCCTCGTAATCCGTGGACCAGCTCTGCGATCGCATGCCCTTCTCGTTCGACGTAAAAGGCACCACGATACCCACATGCCTGAACGCGGTCTCGATCTGCTCCATATACACAACAAGCGTGTTGTTCGCACTATGCGTCGTTTCCTGCAACTCATTTTCTATCTGCAATAAAATGATTGGGCCGCCGTTGGTAATCTGGTTCGTCTCGAGAATCGCGCCTATAGCATTGACCCAGGGAAGCCAGGCTTGGTGGTACGTCTCGTCCGAAGTGCGAAGGTCGCCGCCGCTGCCGTCAGTAGTCCAGAGAGCGAGACCTCCGGCGTTGGTTTCGGCGTTGCAGTAAGGTCCGGGGCGCGCAATGACGTAGAGGCCGGTTTCTTTGGCCATGTCGAGGAGGCGTTGGACGTCTTTTGCGGGGGAGGTGAAGTCGAAGACGTCTGGAGAGGGGGAGTGGTAGGACCAGAAGAAGTATACGCTGTAAGAAGATCAGCTTAACTGATTGCAGATACTTCAGTGTTAATTGCCGATTCTGGGTTTGACAGACCTGATGGCATTGAGTCCATTTGCCTTGAACTTCTGCAATACATCCAACCAAAGTTCTGGTACAGGTAGTCTCTGATAATGAAACTCCCCAGCCATGATCAATATGCGCTCCCCATTTACCGTGAGACTGTATTCGTCCCAAGTCACCTCCGTGGTCAACCCATCATCAGTGGCAGCGACAACGAGCAAAAGCGCATTGAGCAGCGTCAAAAAAGCAGTGAAAATCCGCATGCTGAACTTGCGCAAGTGGGAAGCAGTGATACTTTCCGTGTCTTCGATCTATTCGGACCTTGGACTTCTGCGATGGGACATATTTGGGAGAATATGTAGAGCTCGTATTGGCGAACCACCTTTTCCCGGAGCATGTTAACATTAGCGAAGCGAGGCTGAAGTACTCACTCTAGATTTCCACCAATCAGCATGCTTGACAGTAGCAGCCAGGACACTATGAAATAAGTCAAGTTAATGTTAGCCGACAGTGACCTGCCGCTGCGCTGGTATTGGATTGAATCTGATGATGACAGGCGCAGGCACGGGCACCATGCTGTTGTGCTGCTCGCCGTAGCATTGGGCCGAGTCCCGATTCGACACGGAGGTCTGCATCTGCCCCGCAAGCCCCCGGACCTTCGATGCGGGGAGGTTTTGAGGCTGTACCCCTTAAGTCTTCATTGTCATCAAGCCGGGCACAATTGTTCGCAGAGAAGGGGTTTGATGATGACTGCTGTGGTGGAAACCATTAGCTGGATCTGAAAAGCCACCAAGTCTGACTTACCAGAAAGTCAAAACCGAAAACAGAGAGGAAACCCATTCCCAACTCCTGAAATCTTGAGACGACGCATCTGTTACCTTCAGCCAGACAACCCGAAATTTTGATGAAATAAGGCCGTCAGCTGCTCTACACATCCAGATTCCAGTGCTCTATCACCCATACCCAAAACCGCTGAATAGCCGTTCCTCCAAAACAAGAATCCCAGAGGTCTTTTCTATGCCGCAACACCTCCCGTATCCAACTCAGATGAACGATATCCTGCAAAAGGGCAAATCAAAGAGGCCAGAAGTCTCAGACACATAAGCCCACCGTACTTAGACAGTCCGATCTCCCCTCCCCCTACACCAACCCCAGCCCCACTTCCCCTTCCTCCTCACTCTCCCACCCCTCCCCCATCTCCTCCACCACCTGCACCACCCCCTTTTTCCTCCCCCTCCTCGGCTTCAACAACCCCCAACTCTCCCCCCTCAACACCCGCCATCCCCCCACCCTCATCGCCTTGATAAAACACAGCTCCCTCCCGGCAATATGAAACAGACAAGTCGGTCCGCTGGCCCACTTACTCTGCCTCCGCCCCTCAAACCTCTTGACCTCACTCTCCGCTCCCGCGAACGCAGAGGCGCGCAGGACAGCCCACCTGCACGGGCCGCCGGGCGTGATGGGGGAGAGGTAGGCGGAGATGGAGGCGGAGGCGGTGGGGTTTAGGGGCGCGATGGAGAGGTAGTGGGAGTATGTCTTTTCGAGGGCGTCGTTGTAGTCGTCTGGGTTGTTGAGATCCGGGTCTTTGGTTGTCAGACGGTTCCATACCGGTCGTAACTCCTTGACTGCGGCTTCGAGCGCTTCCAGACATTGTGCTCTCGCGGTGTCGGCGCTGTTCATGGCGTCTTGGAGCTCATTTTCGAAGGGGTCGAGGAGGTCGGGGTCGTAGAGGGTGGTGGAGTCGTCGAAATTTCGGGAGAGCTGTCGTAGCGTTTCTTCGGTGTGCGGAACGATGACTTCCCAATACAGGTGGTCGAGGATGTGGTTAGGGTTATATTTGATCTTCGGTGTCTTCGTTTTGCCGTGCTTGCGTCTGTTCGCTTCGTCTAGTTGCATTCCCTGCTCATACGCCTGATCCTTGATGTCTTTGAGGTTAAGTCGAAGTTGAGTAGTTACGAATTTCTTGTACGCGGCGTCGTCAAAAACGTAGCCGTTTTTGGAGGAGTCGACGAGAAGATCGTGAAGATCGACTAGTTTATTGACGATGTAGGAGTCGATTTGGTTCTGTTTGTAGGATACCCGGCCGTGGAGCTTGGTCACTACGCCCAGGAGCTCTGGTTTGTTGCGGAATTTGAAGCTTTCCTGCAGCCATTGGTTTGCCTGGATCTCGCCCAGGGTTCTACGGTCCACGCTGATGCCGTAGTCCTCCGGTATTGGTGACGTGTATGGCGCTGGCGCATTCTTGAATCCGTTCGTGAGACTAGGCTCCCAGGAAACCCAGAACCTGTCACCATCATAGTCACCTCCCTGAAGTTTGCCCGCTAACGGAAACTCGCCCTTGGACGGGAAAACAATGACATCCCTTAGATGATCGAGTTCCTTCTTGAAAACCGCCTTGACCTTCTGGATATCTGAGTTTCTCAGCGCAGGATGACGCGCCACCAACACCTCCAAGTTATCCAGATACATCTTAGACTCTCCAGTAACATCGTCGGAGAAGTTTTGGGAAAACATAAGGTGTACTTGCCCTGGCGCCAACACACCAATGGGATCAGCTATCCCAAGCACAAACGTCGACCTTGCGACAGGAATGTCAAACTTGTGACGTAGTTTTAACAGATCCGCTTGGACCATGCGTACAACGATATTGGCAAGATACGGACACTCTTGGGGGTTGAAGCCTGACTCCAAGAGTAAGACGACCTTCTCTCCAAGCGGCATTGGCAAGCCTCCTTGCCAGGTCATCATTCCATCCCTGTTTCTCTCTTCGTTCAGGCTGTTCTGCGAGTTGACCCACCTCCTCAGATCATCAGACTGCACCGCATCTAAAAGAGCTTCTCGATTCCTGTGCAGGCACATAGTTACTAGATCTCGGAGTCGCTCTTTTGGGATGCCACGATCCAGCAAGATGGGGAAGAACGCCTTATTCAAGGAAGAAGATGACGGCGGCGCGCTAGAAGCCAGAGGCTCGAAGAGGAGGCGATTCTGATCGTAGGTCTCGTCACAATCGTCCCTCGGATGAGGTTTGAATTTGAGTTGACTATCCGATATCTCGATCCAGTGGTCCAGGTGCTCCGGGTCTGTTGTATCAGTCGAGGCGCTGATTATCCACACACCCTTGGCTCCGCCAATTCTGCCCTGGACTGCGCTGGGCACTGGACCCGGTAGACTCTTGCTTCGCCAGTGGGCCAACAATGCCCCTATGGATATACGGGAACACCCATCGTTCATGACCTGCGGATTCTTGGGGTCATGCGGGGATACCCATTTACATTTCCGGTCGTTGAATGAGCGGTCCTCTCGACTTCCGTCTGCTAACGTATCCTTAACGAACCTAACCTGGGAGGGCAAAAACTTGATTCCCGCATCGGTCCTGGAAAGTCCAAGATCAAGACGTGCAAAAGCCTTTGTGAATGGCTGGTAAGCATTGAGTTTCAATGGCATAAACCAATCCAAAACATCTGAAACGCTGGCCTCAGGCTCCGAAGACATGATTACCTTTCTCGGGCCGGACTTCCTAGGAGAAATTCCATTTGCCTCCGGTTTCAGTTTGATGTCAAAGCCGTGGGTTGCGAAGAGCACTAGCCTCTGCCTAGTGGCTTTGGATTCTCGCTGCATGGTCTTGGACTTGATGTTCTCGACGTGGAAGATGGTCCAGTAGCGACCTAGGAACGGCTTGTCAGGCTGTACAAGCCACTCCTCGTATCTCAGACGAACATCGTCTTCCGTCCCTTTTCCTTTTGGGATAAAGTTGGACCGGATCGGAGGTACCTGAACGTACAAGAACCTGTCGCCACCGAACGCTCTCTGGAACCGGCAAGATTTGTCTTTTTCAAGCGGCTTGAGAGAGAGGTTAAAGAAAGGACCTCGGTTGCTTTTGTTGTAAACCAGATCAGCTTTCAGGGTGACATTGTCAAACCTGCCTTCCGCCAAGTCCCATGCTTTTTCTGACCCTTTATCTGGCATCTTCAGTTTTCTGCATGATTCATGATTCTCGAGGTAACTCCAAAATGCGTCGTAGTCTCGATAATTGTCTCCCAAAGGTGGAAGCAAGATGTCAGGATCCGATATGCCAGTTGCTAAAGCAACTCTGACAATCTCCCAGCGGAACTTGAAAGGCATTAGTCCTAGCTTCTCGCTGGGTTCCATCTCATGCCCCAACCCTTGGAAGGGTAAATTACCCAATTGATGTTGCTCCATCCGTTGCTTAGTACGAGGGGAGTCTACGATAGGGCTCTCGAGCCGGCTCTCTCGCATGGATTCGTTGAGAAGACCTTTGCTGGGTGAGTCAAAAGCCCGAGCCACATTGATCATCTCTTGTCTTTCCTGACTATTGGGAGACATATTACTACAGCTGGGGAGAACGGGACCGGCGTCCAATTCAGTGTCGGCCTCGGTAGCGGCCGAGGTAAAAGACGTATTTGCGGTGCTAGCAGAAGCATCTCTATATTTCGATCGCTGTGAACTATTCGCACTTGTTGTTGCCGTAGTCGCCGAAGTAAAAGAAGCCGCAGCTGATGAGGCAGGCATCCGAACGAACGAGTTCTGCCGACTCCGTGCAAAAGACGGGGCTTTAGGCGCTGGGACAGCAAAAACACCATCAGCAGTCCGCGTGGGCCGATAATCGCTAGTCTTACACAGCTTGGAAGGGCTGGCTAAGGATTCATCGGATAGTCGCTTCTTCGGCCGCCCTTCGGGAGATGTCATGTGACTATCATGCCTATCAAGACCTGCATGTGACGCGGTTTCTTTGCGGGCGCTGGCGCGTACGGAAGGTGAGACTGGTGAAACTGGTCGATCGGTTTGGTCTGCTTGCTCGGCTACTGGGGTAGAAGGCTCCGTGGCCTGGGAAGCGGACGGTTCCGCTGGTAACTGAAGTTGGTTCATGTTGAGGGGAGCTGTCACAGCTTCGAGTTAGCATCCCATGGTGGTGAGGCCGCCACTTTCAACGGATGTGATAGTTTGACAAGATGCCTCGGAAAGCGGTTGAGGCGAGTGGCTTTGCGAAGCAAGTCATGTATCGTTCGTCTTGCTCTTCCTGGCTGTTGAGATCAGAAGGGCGATAAACGTACGAGGTCGATGGGACGAGTGTGCCTGCATATCTGTGGTATTTTGTACCGATTGGCTCAGTGGTGATGATTTGGCGTCTTGGAGACGGTCTTGAAGTGAAGACCTGGATACTTTTCGAGTCTGCGGCTCCCGCTGTTTCTCACGCAAGAGCTGGAGGAGGAAGTCCAACCGAGTATCAGGGTCTCTCCAACTTGCAAGACTGTCAAACTTGTCCAACAGTCTATCAAGACTCTCTCGATCCTTGAAGTAGAAAAAGCGGATTAGTTTGCAGCAGTCGTCGTTTCTTTTCTGCTGCCCACTGGATGCGCTCGGCGACCACGTCCTGTCGGAATTGGCATTCAACCCTAGGTGCCAGGCATTGTCAACCTTTGCGATTATTTCAGATATTTCAGTATGAGCAGCGCTGTGAGACGGCGTGCGAGAGGACTGTTCTTGTGCCTCGGGGCGACGTGCGACATGACGGGTGTTCATCCAGAGATTGGAATTTTCACGTCTGTGGCTTTCCAGCAAAGCAGCATCCAAGGCTCAAAACACCAAGAAAAGACAGACTCGGGGAATGCAGCACGAAGTAATTGACGAGAGAGAGGGAGTAGAAATAGATGTACGAGGACCGAAGGGCGGATGAAGGTGAAGGATTGGGCTCCAGTCTGGGGTCGGGAGGTCGGAACGACTACCGGGACGGCACGAGGCGCACTGACACCAGCACAACCAATGGGCAGCGAGACCCTTAACCCGCTGCCATCAGCTACCTTATCGCGAAAAGCAAATGCACAAGCAATGTGCGTTGCAGCAGCAACACCCAAGGTCTGGACGGCTGGCCTATTTGTTGCTGTGTTGGAAGCCGATGTGTGCCTGATCACATGTAACGAGTAACTTCAAGCGGGGCAATCATGTCTATCAGGGATCCCATGCCTATCCAAAAATCGCTTTTTCTAGTTTCGCGAGGTTCTCGGCTGGCAACAGACATCCAGCCGAACTATGCATTCTGCCCGATGTGCGGCCTCAGGATATTCGTCATGCGTTTGATTGATTCATGAAAAATTAAAGAGATTCCAGCGCCCTTCTCCTATATGCCCCGTGAAGGTCCTTCTTAGACCTTCATCTCAGTCAGACCGTGCTTCCAGATGGTAACGAAGGGGGTGACACCGTCCTCGCGGTAGTTGAGAAGGATGACCCTGAGAGGATTCGTTAGTATGTGGATTCGCGCTGTTCGTAGCCTGGGATCATCCTGCACTTACATGCCGTCGGGGTCCATGGACTCGCCGATCAGGAACTCGTAGTCCTTGAAGTTGGCAACAATCTTCTTGGCGTAGCCAGAAGCGCCCTTCTCGAAGTCCTTGATCTGCTCGTCGCTGGCGCCCTTCTCCTTCATGGCGTCCTTGACCTTCTTCATGTAGGCTGCAAAGGGGTCAGTATAAGGCGAAAGCCGGTCATGCGGGGGAAGTACTCTTAAGGTGGCCGAGGTAGGACTTCTTGTCGAAGGAAGTCTCGTTGAGACGGAAAGAGTGGACGACATCGAGAACCTGCTGGGTGTTCTCGTCGAGGTCGTCACCACCCTCCTCAGCAGAGGGGTTGGCACCGATGTCTGCGCGATAGTCAGCCACTGCTTTTTCGTGCCTCGTGTGCTGCGCAGGTGGGGAGTACAGACCGATGTTGTCGTTGCCGATGGTGATCTTCTTGCAGTCGGCCTCGTAGACGGCGCCGTCGACCTCCTTGAGGCCGTACGAGTCGGAGATGAGCTCGTCACCGGTGATGATGTCCTGTCCCTCTTGTTAGCAAAGGCATTCCGGAGAATCTGGGCACCGTTGAGGCAAGCAAGGCCCATCGCGACTGTGCCCCGCTTCTCCGTCTGGCGGCTGATCGCAGGGCGACGGCGGGATGGCTGCAGGAGAGGCGCACCTTGTAGATGATCATGTTGGCGGTTGGTGAGGGTTGAATAGCAAACGAGGGGAGAGGAGGAAGGTGAGGAAGGTGAGGAAGGTGAGGAAGGTGAGCGGGAGGATGGGGGGATGTTGGGCTGGGCGGGTGGTATTTCTTCCCTTGGCGACAATCGACAGGCAAAACCGAAGTTTCTCAGCGCAGTGGGGTGCTTGCTCGTGCCCTAGCGCTAGTACTGAGTCGGCCTGGGTCCAATCTCGGCACGGGCTTCGCGGCTGGGATGTGGCAAAGGCGGTCGGTGGTCCAAAGAATCCGACGGGGTGACGGACGGCTCTCAGCGCGCCCCCGAAATTGAGCTCAAAGCCGGACGGTAGGACGGTATCGGTGCAGGCTCGCTTTCAAATACTCTCACCACCCTCTCTCCCTCACTCTCACTCTCACTCTCACTCTCACTCTCACTCTGTCACCCTCGAGCATACCCCGTCGACGCACTCTACCTGCTATACCACTCCTCCACCTCTGCGCAATTCGATACACTCGCCTCGCCAGGGCGCAAAACACCGGACGCTCTCTCCTGCCGCACGTCACTCCACACGACTACCTCCAGCTTTGGCAGCTGAACACGCGATCCGCCGCCTGCCAGTCCACCCCATACTCCTCCATCCGCCATGGCGAACGCGACGGCCGCCATGGAGCTTCCGCCGCTTCCGGACTACACGCTGCATCCTATGCCTCCAGTTGTTCCCGGAATCCCCGACAAAGTCTTGACCTTGATCCTCCCGGTCGCCGCGTACTGGATCGTCTCGCTCTTCTTCCACTTCATCGACACCTATGACTTCTTCCCCTCCTACCGCCTGCATACTCCCGTCGAGCTCACTCAACGAAACCATGTCTCCCGAACCGAGGTGCTCCGTGAAGTCGTCGTCCAACACATCATACAAACAATCTTCGGCCTCGGTCTTTCGTGGTGGGATCCAGACCAGACGTACGGTCAGGAGGACTTTGACGTGGCCGTCTGGGCGCAAAGGGTGCGCGTTGCGGAGAAGACCATCCCCTGGGTCCTGAATGTCATGGGCATCGACGCGCACAGATTCGCGCGCAGCTTGGCGAGCTCCCGTCCCATGCTTGCCGGCGCACTTTCAGGAGGACAATACCCGCAACTGACGCAGATCGTTACTCTGAACGGTGTTAACGCGATTGCTCCGGCTTTTGCGGGTTGGGAGCTCCTGGTTGCCAAGGCGATTTACTGGGTCGCTATTCCGGCGATCCAATTCACCGTGGCCGTGCTTGTGGTCGACACATGGCAGTACTTCTGGCACCGCGCCATGCACCTGAACAAGTGGTTGTACAGTGAGTATTGAAATTGATTTCTGGCGAGGATGGCACTGATACAGTAGTCCAGCAACTTTCCACTCTCGCCACCACCGTCTTTACGTGCCCTATGCATACGGCGCGCTTTACAACCACCCGGTTGAAGGATTCCTCCTTGACACACTCGGCACGGGATTGGCTTTCCTGGTTTCCGGCATGACCATCCGCCAGTCGATGTGGTTCTTCACATGCTCTACGATCAAGACAGTCGACGACCATTGCGGCTACAAGCTTCCATTCGACCCGCTGCAACTCATCACCTCAAACAACGCCAGCTACCACGACATCCACCACCAAAGCTGGGGCATCAAGACCAACTTTTCCCAGCCCTTCTTCACCTTCTGGGACCGCTTCATGGGCACCATGTGGACCGGCGGCGATGCCTCAGCCAAGTACGAGCGCGCTGCCAAGGCCGCTGAGCGGAAGGCCGAAGTCGAGAAGAAGACCCCTCAGTTCCTCCCAGCTGCGCTGGAGAACCAGGGCGTGAGTCTAACCCCTTCCGAAGCTTCCGAAGTTGAGAGTGCCGTCGAGCCGCAGGTCGCGCTCAGGCGAAGCACGAGGAAGAAGGCGTTGAGCACATCACAGCAGACAGCCAACCTGAAAGGCCTTCGTGACCGCGTGAATGGGAGCCTGCAGGGCAAAGGCCCCAATGTACTCGGTGTTGAGAGCAGCCATTAAAGCCGGATGCTGTGTAGGCTCTTTTCCGCTTTTTGTAAAACTGGAATGCGGTGTCATACGGCTTGGTAATGTTTATTTTCGATTCAAGCCCTTCGCTTACGGTCCACTTCTTAGCCCCAAAGGCTCCTCTTCTCTTCTTCAGTCCTCTTCCTCGGTCCTCTTCTTCTCAATTCTATTCACCTGTATACTCCCTAGGGACGGTCTTTCTGTGACGATGAGCGGCTGTTCAGTTTTCTTGTCTTGGATTGGTGTTCTAATGTACAAAAGCACTCGCTCAATAAGTTTCCGTATGAAGGGACGCGGGGTCGGCGATGATCAATCAGGATAGGAGTTAATCGAGAATGAAAGCTGTTCGCTTCACGACTCTACTGCTTTTGCTCAAATCAACAACAAAAGTCCGAATCCTGCAACGCTAAAAAAGTCCAGAAATTTCATAGCACCCAACGCTCATATCCAGCATACACCCTCCCATCACAGTCTACATCGTCTCATACCTCACTCCACCCCACCCAGGCGTATTACCACCAGACCCATACCCTGAATCCTCAAAATCCCATCCCAACTCCCGGGCCACCGTAGTAGCATCCTCGCCAAACATCGCCGTCCCCGCATCCTCCGTTCCGTAAATCTCACTCCTGTACCAATTTGCCCTCATCTCAGCGCCCCATCGTCTTTGCCTTCTTTCTCTGAGACTCTGATCCGGATGGAAGGAGGGCGGAGAGTCGCGTAGAGGCCAATGGAAGCGGGACAGAGCATCTCGCAAGCCGAGACTCCCCGGGCCCTTCCTATCCCTGGAGTAACCGTCAACGTTATCGGACCCATGAGCTCCATCACCATCACAGCCACCCATCCCCGTCCTCGTCAACGGCGACACGTCCCCGGCTCCAGCCCCGCCCAACCCCGTCACCAAAGCCGCCAACCACAACCCCCTCTCCACCGTCCCCTCCACCACCCCCGCCACATCGTCTTCCCGAAAAAGATTCCCAACCCACGCATCCACCCACCCAAACCGCGCTTCGCGGCTCGCAGCCGCCGACATCGCATCACCACCCGCCGCCCAAACACCGGCCACTCGCGCACCTCCAAGCACCATCCGCGCAACCATGACCGTCCGCAGCATCACCACCGCGGCAGCATCATCTCCGATGCGCGAGAGGACGCAGGCCGGACAGTTCAGCGACGATGTTCTCGAGCGGCGGGGAAGCGGGTGCATAGGGCTGGTCGGCGAGGGTGTATCTGTGGAAACGGAGGCGGCGGTGAGGGAGGCCAGCATCGCGGCGGCTGCGCGTATTTCGTCCGCTACGAACGCGTGGAGCGATGCCACCAGCTCCGGGGCCAGGAGGTCGTGCGTGCGGCAAAGCGGGCTGCTGGCTCCGTTTGTTGTGTTCTCTTCGGTGGGTGGGAGGGGTGGGGTGGTGGTGGTTGAGGAATGCCGCCGTTGCTGCAGGAGATGCGCGGGTAGCATCGCGGTTCGACTCCGCGGATCGCAGATTGAGGGTGAGGGGCAGAAACTTCGGGCCCAGAATTGGGGGAAGTGGTTGCGGGGAGGTGCGGTTGAGAGGGCGTGGGTGAGGAGGGTGGTGTCGTGCGGTGTGAGGTCGTGGTACGTGGTTGGGGGGTAGGGGTGGGTGGACGGTGGCGTTGGCGGGAGGGCGACGAGGGGGTTGAATCGGGAGGGCATTTCTTGGTGGGTGCGGTTGTGGGGATGGGGATGTCTTGGTCGGTTGATTGGTAGGGGGTTATCTGGGTTCTTTATGGTGGTGATGATTGGTAGTAGGCCGGTCGGTAAGTGATGTTTTCTGTGGTGTTGTTGGTTGGTAGTAAGTCGGTAAATGATATCTTCCCGTGTTTGTAGCTGTTTGGTCGTGGAGCTGTGGTCGTGGGCGATCGGCCTGCGATTCCTGTTGTCTGTTTGCCTTCTACTGAACACCAAGTTGTGGATATATATCTCCTTCCGTATGTCTCGCCCTCGCTACCCGAACCCTCGATCATGCTCGACGGGTGTCTCAGAAACAAAGACGGGTATCCAACGGCTAACACGCATGTCAAAGCAAAGCGGAACAAGGTGCAGTGCTTCAGAACCTTGCCAGACAAGAATGTCTGAGTAATTTCTTTCTGTGTTTGGAGGTTCAATGTGGTCGGTGCGAGGGTTAGCTAACGGGGTATTTCAAGACTGTGGAAACCCCAGAATGAGGAAGAAAGATACTCAACAGTTCAGATGTCTCCAACGATTACAAACATAGAGAAGATGTTACAGCGTCACAATCAGAGCAAGATTAGGGAACGGCCTTTCACAGTACCTCTGAAGCTTGAAAAAGAGGTTCGCTGGGTTTCCAAACGCCTTGGCGAATGGCGAGCTGCGCGGGATAATCATTGGGAAGCAGACATCCTACTCCTGGACGAACGACCGGGTATGCGAGCGCGGAAGCCGAGAAGGGAGAAGGGTAGAACGGTGCTAGATGATCGATGCGAAAGTGAACGTGTGGTGAAGAATTTGCTTGGGCGAATTGATGAGGTTATTGCGCTGTATAGGTTCGGGAGATAGGGGCCAGCTTGGAGCGTGCTTTAAGGGGTCAGATGGGATGGCTTGAAGTATGTTCGCCCTATAGTATCTGAAGATGTGGATGGTGTAGTCGTGGATGTGAGGCTGTTGAAGCGATCCAGAACAATGTGTCCAGCTATCTCCGGAAGTACGTCCTTGGCTGAGCGATCATGCTGTCGAAGACTCGGAATACGTCAGATATGGAAATTCTATATCAGGTGCGCCTGAATTAGATAGCAATTCACCCTCGCTGAATTTGGTGTTTGCCATATTTTTTGCCCATATCCTCGTATGCGTAGTTTCCATCACGCTTCCGCTAGCTGGCGCGCAGTGACGACATTCGTCTCCATCAAGCACAACAGCAGCATGTACACGAAACTCCACATGAGCTCCTAACCCACACTCCCCGTCGTCCGCACACTGATCGCAGCCACGAAAGAAAAGAGAAAAAGAGAAGGAGACACCCACCATGACCTCAAACCTCGGCCTCGGCCCCTACCGCCTCACCCAGCTCTTCTCTACCACCACACTCGCCCTCCTCTTCGGCTCCACAACCTGGGCCTCTCTCGCCGTAATGCCCTCCCTGATCGACGCCCCCCTCAGCACCCACGCCAAACTCTCCGTCTTCAAAGGTCTAATCCTGCGCGCGAACGCCATCCTCGCCCCCGCCTTCCTCACCACCATCGCCGGCCTAAGCTTTCTCGCCCACGGTACCTCGCTCTCGGCATCACGGCGCAACCATCTGGTGGCATTGGGCGCGATGGTAGGAGCGTTGGGGTTGCAGGTTCCGATTCTGCCAAGGAATGCGGAGATGGTGAGGGTGGTCGATGAGGGGAGGGGGAGGGATGATGATGGGAGTGAGGCAGATTGGAGGATTGGTGAGCTTTGGAAGTTTAACTTGGGGAGGGTGGTGTTGACGGGGATGGCGTTTTTGGTCGAGGTTTGGGAGATGGTGCCGAAGAGGGATGGAATGCCGCTTCCTGTGCGTGTGTAAAGATGTACTACGCTTTGTATTGCACATATGACGGGTAGAGAGCAACAGAATTGTGGCTATCCTCCTGGTAACTATCAGGAGAGTTGCATACTTCAAATAACAGACAACGATCAGACTCGCAATAATTCGCCGCGATCTCCAGGTCCACCTAAATCCCATCCGCACACCCGGCCTCTGCCGCCCGCCGTACCCACCTGTACGGCAACCCCATCCAACCCGCTGCGCACCCATCTCGCCAAACGCAATGTCGAACTTTTCCTTCACCCAATCATCACTCCGAAATGTCACTGTACTACGAAGCGGCGGCGATACTGCAAAACACCGAAAACGTCGGAGGATCGCTGAAATCGCGCATCTACGGGAGAAAAGACCTGAAAAGCCCGCCCGCGACGATTTTTGCGCTCGTGAGCGAGGCGTCCAAATGGTCGGTTGTGCTTAAGGATGTTGTGGAGAGGAGTGGGATTTTGGGGATTGAGAAGAAGGTTGGTGGCTTATTGATTCATTTTAGATTTTGTCTGCCTATCGAGATTCTTTTGCTTGGTACTCTGTTCGACACTCTGGTTTCTTTTTTCTGCTTTTGCGGGTTCTCACGGTTTTTCACATTCACTTCCACCTCAAGCATATCCTATGCTCCATCTCGCAATCTTCTCTTTCACATACTACTGCCAAATCTTCCTCCTTCTGCCTCGAGCAGTCGCTCATTTCCTCTCAAAATCTATACCTGCTCTGTTTCCCCACCTTCTCTTTCACATCGTCAACCACATCTTCCCTCCCTCTTCCAACAAAGTCTCACCTTCCTCTCAAGTCCATCTCTGAACCCTCTCTTGCTCTTATCCCTACTTCTCTCCCACCAACTCTCAACCCACCCCATAACCCCCAATCTAAACCCCCCTCTAACCCTCTCCCCCAATGTCTAGCTCACACCCACCCTCTCCCTCCTCCTAACCCACGACCTCCTCCTCTCCAAACGCGGCGTCGCCTGCCCCGCATCCCACCCCCTAAAACTCGCCATCACGCGCCACAAAGCCCGCCTCAGTGCCGAGCTAACGAAGTACCGCATCCGCGCCAAATTCCCCACCCTCGACGCCCTGCGCGTGCACGTGAACGCCGTTGCCGAGTCCGGTGCTGCCGATTATGGGACCGCAAGTGGTGATGATGGGACAGCAAATGGCGCTTCCACAAAGACCACAAATGGCGGAAAGGAGCCGGCGCATCCGCGCTGGATCCGCGTCAACACTCTCCGCACGACGCTGGCTCATCAGCTCGAGACGACGTTCGCCAACTACACACAATCCGACTCCCTCGCCGCCGTCATGGCGGCCTCGCCGACCGCCAAAATACTCCACCTAGATGCGCACATCCCAAACCTCCTGGCCCTGCCCCCGCGCGCCGACTTCTCAAAAACGAAAGCGTATGCCGCGGGCGAGATCATCTTCCAGGACAAGGCGAGTTGCTTTCCGGCCGTCCTGCTGGACGCCACTGCTGCCACTCTCGGCGATGAGGACGAGTTGGAGGGAGGCGGAATGGGGAGAGGTGCGGGTCCGAAGATCATCGACGCCTGCGCCGCCCCCGGCAACAAGACTACGCACCTCGCCGCTATATTCTGCGCCTCTGTCGACCCCTCGACCCCGTTCACCACTCCGCCCATTCTCGCCTGCGAACGCGACACTCGCCGCGCCGCCATCCTCGATAAAATGGTTACGCTGGCCAGAGCCGACCACCGCGTGACGACGCGCCCCGGTCAAGATTTCTTGAGGTTGGATCCGAAGAAAGCTGGGATGAGTGAGGTGAGGGCGTTGTTGCTGGATCCGAGTTGTTCGGGGAGTGGGATTGTGGGCAGGGATGAGGGGGTTGGGTTACGGTTTGTGCTGCCGGAAATTGGTGTTCGGGGTGCGGCTGTGAATGAAAAGGGCGGTAAAAGTAAGAAGAGGAAGAGGAAGGGTACGGAGGTGGAGAAGGAGGCGACGGATGGTGGGAAGGGAAAGGTGGAGGAGGTGGAGGTGAAGGAGAATGAGGTTGAGGTCGATGGTGACGCAGATGCCGATGCGTTGAAGACCAGACTTGAGAATTTGTCGGGCTTTCAGCTCAAACTGCTCTGCCATGCCATGGCGTTCCCGAACGCGCGACGGGTCACGTACTCGACGTGTTCTATCCATGCCGAGGAGAACGAGAATGTCGTTGTCAGGGCGCTGAACTCGAATGTAGCGAGAAAACAGGGGTGGCGAGTTTTAAGGCGAGATGAGCAGGTGGAGGGGATGAGGAAGTGGAATGTTAGGGGGACGAAAGAGGCTTGCGTGGTTGAGGGGGTGGAGATGGGAGAGGAGGAGAAGGGAGTTGTGGCGGATGCTTGTATTCGGTGTGAGAAGGGGACGATGGAGGGGACGATGGGGTTCTTTGTTGCGGGGTTCGTGAGGGATGGAAATGGAGAGGGAAACATGGAGAGTGACGATGTGGATCAACGGATCCTTCATCATGGGGAGGATGACGATGAGTGGAATGGGTTCAGTGATGATGGATAATGCGGCTTTTTGCAGGTGGGAGGACATGCACACTAAAGAGGTTTGTCGCGGAAAATGGATGTGATATCAGAACAACCACCACTGGCTAACAGTCTCGACGCCAACTCGCCTCTCGAACTCCATACTGACCCAAAAGAGCAATAAGACGAGGATTGTTGCTGAGAGGAACGCCATGAAAATGCCGACAATTGGGTTGCCGATGCCGTAGGAGAAATAAACAAAAAACAAGACGCAACAGTGGTATCTCGAAGATCGCGTCGCCTGCACACCGGGGAAAACATCCAAAAAAGGCCCAAAAGAAAAAGCCTCTAATTACCAGCCGACTTACCCCCAGGATGCTGATTCATCAACGCAGACACCTTACCGTAGAGCTCCGCCGGATCCTCAAAAACATACCAAATCTCCTTCGGCACGTCCTTGAACGCCTTCTCGAACCTTTCAGGCACGTTCTTCTTAGCTTCGTCGATTTCGGCAACGCCAGTCACCTTACGGATGAAGATGCCGCCGATCCAGCCGGGGTGCTTCCGCGCCATCTCGCCGTATGCCTCGGGGTCGCTCTGCGTGCTGTCGCCAATGCACATGAACATGCGTCTTGGGAATAGCTTGTGGATGACCTTCATGCGACGAACTTTGTACGCTTGCGTCCCAGCTGTCAGACTGGTCAGGAAGCCGGCAAGGTTCATCCAGGAAGCTTCGCGCAGCAGTAGTGGGCCGGTGGGGTAGTGCTCGGTGCGGAAGTCGCGCAGAAACGGGTACAAGTTGTACGGACTTGCGCTGAGGTACCAGAAGGGTGGATTCTTGAGGACCTTTCGAAGATGGGCGTAAAACTCGGGCATGCCTTTAACCGGAGTGGGTGTGTCGACAAAGGTGCTCTTGAGAATGCCGAGGGGACTGCTTGTCATGGTGACCTTGATCGTGTCGTCGATATCGGATATGACGGCCCAGCCGGTGGGCTCGGCGAAAGTGGTCGTCATGGGGTGAGTTTTGATGTCGACCCCTTTGGAGGTGATGAACGAGCCATCCTCGTGGGTGCCTCGTGTTTGTACGACGTTGGTGCTGACACCGCTGCGGTCGCTGGGTCCGAGTACTTCGTCGTGTTTGTCACCGATTCTGATCTTGACGGTATGTGCAGGAAGAATAGCCTCGACCCATGGCTCTAAACGTTTGGCAATGGTTGCTCTTGATTCATCTACCTCGCCCAGGCCAAGCTTGCCGGCAATATTCGCGACGATCTTGCTCGAGTCTTTCCCAGTGTTTCGGATGAAATAGGCGGCAACGAACTCGGCCTCCCAGACGGTGTTGTCAGCGCCCTCGGGACGTCCTGCGATGTTGTCTTGCAGCCAGACCGCATGTTGGTCCCCGTCAACTGGTTTGGCAAAGGGATTAGATGCGCCCATCCACGATGTAAAGCGATCGAAGAGACTGAATCCGCGCAGGCGGTTCGGGAGCGAAGGCATGGCTTCCTCGACCTCGAGGAAGTTGGCGAGCTCTCTCAGTTTCTTCTCCTCGTCGGTCTGCTGGGTCTTGGTTTCGTACTGCCAAAGGGCAGTCCGCAACTCGAACTGGTCCATGATGGAATATATGCGAACTTGAGGGTCAAGAGTCAGGTGGTGATATGGACGGGCGTTGTGTACACTGGGCGGAGTCAGGAGTCAGATGGAAGGCTTCATTCAGCACGCGGGGCACAGAGGAATGTAGGCGGGCTTATAGAGGTTAGCAAGAGGCATCAGCAGGAAGGTGCCGCGGTGGGTGGCTGAAGAGGCTGAATTGCCATGTTCAGCTGTGCTACGGTGATGGGACAGTGAGCAATGAGCGTGGTTGCGTCTTTGGACGAGAGAGCGCGAAGGAACGCAACTTCGTCATTGTCACCGGATGCTCTTCCCTGCCCGATTTGGCGTCAAGTGACTGGGATGGGAGCGTCGGAGAGTCGGCGATTGGCGCGATCCACGTGACTCTGTTCATCTGAACTTCATCCTCTTTTCCTCTCTCCTCTCTCCGTCTCTCGCAGACCACTTCACCATATCATGTGCCGAAGTCAGCCTTGTGTCGAATGCTCTCTACAGCCCTTTTCCGCGGATTGTACTTCCCTGTCTTGATGAATCGCTGCCGGCGCACAAGTCACAGTACCCGGCACCGCCGCCGATCTATCAGCTCTTCCGCGCCCGGCTGCACACTGGTCTTCCCTATGACCTTCCCCATTGGACGCAGAGGCCCGCCGTCGCAGCAGGTACCGGTCCATCCTTGAATCGTGCCGGGAATCTTGCGGATGGCTGCACACTCACCGACCGGGGAGCTCTCCCACTCTCATATCGATCGGAAGCTGTGATACAGTATCATAGGCTGGAGCAACGCTACGATGCGACTGTGATACCTTCACGAACTCTAATGACATTGATATTGTCTGAATACCCTCGAGTATTACTTTGACTTGCCCAGTCGAGCTCCAGCAGTCGGTTCCATTCTGATCCCAGCAACGGTTCAGAAGCCACCCGGAACCTACGGACCGCGAGCCATCCAACATGGCATCAATCAAGTTGCGGACAGCTTTCAGCCTGCTCTTTGCCTCTTCGGTCCTCGCTGCAGACGCACTATTCAATGCTCCTCCCGGCGTGGACATCTGGTGCGGGAAAGCCTACCGTCCGACGTACGATTTGCCCCCCCGCCTAGTCATAACCTTTTATTGACGCTGTACGACAGCAATGAGAGCTTCAACCCCGGAGGATGGCTGGAGGAGCCGACAAGATCGTCAAAACCCTTGCTCGATCTCCGCATTTATCCCCGCATGAACCTTTACACCGAAGCAGACGCATACGGCTCTCTCATTGTGGATGCGGCTCTATCGTATACCAATGGCGAGGCATACGAAGACAGTGTCACTGACAAGAGCACAAACATCACGACTCCATTCTCGACGCTGTATGTCGACATCTCCATAGCTGATACTGGCGAGGCACTTGTATCAAGCGCCAATGTGTCCGTAAATTCTACATCAAACGAGTTTATCATCTCCCTATCGTCAATCAAGGCCCAGACAGTCCCATACAACATCACAATCGTCGGAGCTTCCCAAGATGGTGCGCAGTCATACACAGCGACAACTCAGCTGTTCAAATTGCCATCTCGGACTGATGGCGGAAGCGTCACCAAAATCGACAAGCTCTACGGTGGACTGATGGTTCAGGACTACCTCACATCCAACTCGACCGCTTGGAAGCCTCTCCTGCCGTACTCTTTCTACGTGTCCTGGGATGGATGGCTCGAGCTGGATTTGACCGCCAACACGCATGCTTACAAGGATTACGGTTATAACATTATTCATGTTGTTCCAAACGCCGGACTAGCCAACGAAGCATTCAACTTCACCGAATTCGGCCAGTTCATGGACATGTGCGACGAACTCGAGCTCTGGGTCATGTACGACATGCGCTGGACCTACAAGAACCTGACCTCCGTGTCCGAGCAAGTGAACATGCTCAAGGACCGGAAAAGTCTTCTTCTCTGGTACACCGGCGACGAACCTGACGGCCAAAGCGATACCCTGAACGCCACCAAAGACACATACGACCTCATAAAAAGCCTGGACCCATATCACCCAGTCTCTCTTTGCCTAAACTGCTACAACTTCTACTACGCAAACTACTCCTCCGGCGCCGACATCATCATGGAAGACGTCTACCCCATCTCCGTCAACACGTCGTACTCGGAGCCCTACGGCACAGTCTGCAACACGACCTACGGCTGCTGCGGCTGCGACGATTGCCAAGGCGACTTCGAAGACATCTCCGAACGCCTGGATCTCCTCCAACAGTATCAGTACTGGATCGGTGGCCCGCCAAAGACGGTCTGGGGCGTGCCGCAGGCTTTTGGAAACGAGACATTTTGGGCACGGTATCCGACGGCTGCAGAGGAGGTTGTTATGGCTGTGTTGAGGATCAATCATAATGCGAAGGGTATTGTGGCGTGGGATTGGCCGACGACGCCGGAGTTGGGGAATGTCACTAGTGCGTTGGCGAAGACGTTGACGGCTGATGATTTGACGGCATTCTTGCTGGGAGCGCCGACGATGAGCTTGAGCGTGGTTGGCGGGAGCCGTGTCGATGCGGCTGGTTGGATGGTCGGGAAGAAAATGCTGGTCAGTGTGGTCAATTTGGAGTATCTCGATACGGCGTCAAACATGACCATTGGGCTGCCGACTCCTGCCAAGGGGGTGTCTTCGACTCCTTGGGGAGAGCCGTGGGAAGTGCAGAATGGTAATTTGGTCAAGAGTGGACTCAGTTCGCTGGAGGTTGACTTGATGATTGTGGATCTGGAGTAGAATCTGGATGGGGCAGAAGCGTAAGCAAATTGCAGCTGATCTTCCTATGAAAATCGTTCGCTTCGATGAATCTAATATGCTCAATCCATAACCACTTTCCTATCGATTCAAGTTTTGAGTCGCCGCGCAATCACTTGGGGCCAGGGTTCTTCTCGAAAAGACGAAAGTTCCATAAACTACTGATCATCTGAACTACTTCTGAGAGAGTTAACTTCCTGGTATAGAGACCACTAAGAGGAACTATGCCTCTGCGGCCGAGCCCCCAGGTTTTCTCCACTATCTACGATGAGCAGCTGACGAACGAACCCCTGCTCGGCGTGGGGTTCGCCATCCAGCCACAGCATCTCAGCCAGCGAACCACGTCGCAAACCACACCACACGGCAGTCGTTCTATCGGTCAAACCCGCATTCGACAGAGAACATAACGCATAAAGCAGCTCATCCGGCCAGACAGTCGAGATGGCGGGGTCCCACCTCAATACCGACATCATCCCCTCCATCACACAAAATGGAGAAACCCTTTACCGCATTCCCTTTCTTCGCCCGCAACGGCTTCACAGAGCTTGACCGCATATCTTGCGACCTCATCGCCTCGCGTCTATACCCCGACGATGATTGCCAACCCCACCAGTATCAAGGCTACTGCAGCTACACCATCCTCGCAACCCCTAAACCATCGACAGCCATTTCTACCCTCACAACCAACAAACCACATATCCTCCAATTCCGCCCCTCCCACTATGCTCTCAACCCCCTCATAACCACCGCCGCAGCCCAGATCTACGGCTCTTCCGCTCCTGAAACAAACCACCTCGGCCCCATCACCCTCAACCCATCCCAATCCTCAGCAAACGAAACCGAACCACCCACCCCAATCCTCCACCTCCACGACATCTCCATCATCCCCGGAATCCCCTACAGCACAGCCCTAATAACCCACCCCACACTCACCCTCCAGGAACTCCACCGCCAACAAAACCTCATCATTTCCTTTGCCGCGTTCCTGGCCCGCGCCTGGCCCACCACGACCACAGCTTCTTCTCCGCCTGCCCCTTTTCTCCCTCAAGGCAAAGTCTTCCCAAACATAACCACGAAGCTGCAAGGTCTCACCACTGCACTCCCAACCCCAGCGCTTTGCGCCCGCGCCGCAGAGGTGCTGCAGCGCTCCGAAAGGTTTCTGGTACGATTACCAAACGTGCTGACGCACGGGGATATCGTACCTTCGAATCTTATGATCGACGTAGACGGGAAAGGGAGACTAGAGGGCATGGTGGATTGGGCCGAGGCAGAGGGTTTGCCGTTTGGAACCTGTTGTTACGGTTTGGAGTTCTTGCTGGGGTGGGTTGGCGAGGTGGACGTGGGAGAGCGGGATGTCGAGGAAGAAAACAGAGACGGGGAGGCGAAGGAGGTGAAGGATGAGGCAGGCCGTGTTTGTCCGATTTGCTTTGGCTCGTTTTATTCTTCTCCTTCTCCATCGCTTTCGTCTGCGACATCTTCATCCTCCCACGACGCGCTGAACTCCAAATCGGAGACCGCTTACGCGTTCACATACTACACCGCCGCCTCCCGCCTCCGTGGCCTCTTCTGGAACGAACTCGCGCGTCTCGTCCCTGCGCTGCGGGAGCAAGAAATCATGGAAGCGGTGAGATGTGCAAGAGATGTTGGCGTGTTGCTTTGGTTTGGTTACGCGTGGGACGAGGGCAGTATTGATAGAGTCGTTGACGAGGTGAGAGATAGGAAGGAGGTAGTGTTGTTGGAGACGTTCCTTGGTCTTGGAAAGGGGTCAGTGGAGGAGGGGTGGGTGGAGTGATTTATTCGATGGGCAATTTAGCCTTGGTCACGGGGAAATGGAAGCACGTTAGAGCTACGGTTTTGGGTATCTTGAGGTAAGTCCTAACTACCATCTCGGAATTATGGGTCTGGGTTGTGTTCTTGGAGACGCTGATCCGTGAGTCAACCTTGGCAGTTATAACTAACCGCTATTCACCCTAATCTTCCCAAAACTTTGGAAAATGATATCTGACACTGCAAAGACTATAAAAACAAAGCTCCAGCTCGATCCCGCGAGGTTTAGTCTCCGATGTTTTATTTTTATTTTCATTGTATTCATCTCACTCGCCAAGAAGATGGTCTAATTAATTTTTTCCTCTCTGATTTCGATGAAAATTCGACTGATGGTCTTCCGTGGTGACACGGTTTCGACCTTTGGAGGGCGGTAGCTTGAAGTCTGATTTCCGACATCTTGTTTTTGGTTTTATTTGATTAATTTCAATCGCCGAGGACATGTTCGAATTCTTTTTTTTTCTTTCCGTCTCTGACTTCGACGAAAAACTGACTGATGGTCTTTCGTGGCAATATAATCTCGACCTTTGATTTTGAAAGCGGCTACTTGATTAGGGCGTCTCTGGAATATATTTTCGCCTCGGTCTCCTTTTTCCAGCCCAAGCATGGAACAATCTGGCGACTCAACGCTCACTCATGGCATTCTTGACGCATTCTTTCCTCTTCTCGCCTCGCAAAAACCTGCCATCGAACTTCTCTGAGCAATCTTGGGAGCACCTTTCCATGACGACAAATTCGCATAAGAAGGCACCATATCCTCCCCCTCTTCCCTTCCATCTCCTGATCCCCACCTCCCGCGCGGAGGACTCGAAACACCTTGACGTCGGCGCATCATCGTCTCCGATTCTTGCTCATCACCCTGGCGTGATTCATCGGGCGCATCCGTCACGGTGTTCAGATCCCGTCCTCCTCCGAAATCGGGCGCGCCGTCTCCGTCAAATGTGTCAAAGGGTGCGTGGCGCATGACCCTTCTACCCCATCACACGCGCTCGCGAGAAATCCAAAGATCTAAGGATAGAAACGCGTCGTAGTGCATTCATGGTACTCTAGGCACCAGATCATATGCAGGCAGCATGCAAGCATCATAGACTAATCAACCGTTTCCATTCGCTGCGTCTCGTTGCTCATGTTCCTCTCGCCAGGCAGCTGCGCCACGGACGGCGTTTGCGCCACAGCCACATGACAAGACGGAGCATCCGAGCGTCTCGCACTATCAAGAAAAATTGCCGGATCGAGCTTGGCGTGCAGGTGAGTCATTTGTCACAACACCATTGTGACTCGAATTGCGAATCTTGTGAATGCCGGTGTCAGGAGGGTATATAAGAGGTAGGAGCCCGTTTGCTTTGTCTGCATAACGCTATCATGAGAGACTACGCTTTTGGAGCCAGTCTGTCGGCGGTGGTGTTTTCGTTTTCCGACGTTGGGGAGCAAGGAGTCTAGCATCTTCCAGAGTAATCATCACCAATCAACACTCGAAGCTTCGACTATTTCTCATCCCTTTCCGAGTCGCCATATCCGGACTTCCGATTACTCTATCACGACGCAATCCCGACGCACGAACAAAGCCACGATATTTATATGAAAACGACGAACCCACCGATCAGCCAGAACATCAACACATCGAAAACCACAATGGGCCAACGCCACAACCGCAAACGCACCCGCTCCCGGCCCCGAAACCGCGATCAAGGTTTCCGTCCCCTCAGCGCTTTCCAGACACAAACATCCTTCTCGGCCCCGTCCACGACAAAGCTAGCCTTCAACTTCAGCTCCATCGCACCACCGCCGCCGTCCGGCGTATCCTTCTTCTCGAACCCACCCGCGGGATACTGGCATCAGCAATACTCGGCATGGCAAAATCGGACGCTGTCGCAACCACAACACCAGCCTCATCAACACCATCCCCATCCGCAAAACCAACACATCCTCCCGCACAAACAAACAGCCAAACAAAACAAGATGGCCGCGGCGGAAAGAGATTCGCAAACACTCGAGGCGCAGCAACTCCGTCTGTTCGGCGGCGAGAAGGGCGACGAGACGAGTTTGTGCGCGCCCATGCTGAAAGTAGTCATGGATCTGTTCGACGGCATCGATTATGTTGATCCTTGAGCTGACGACAACGATTCGGCTCAGAGGAACTAAAGTCGACACTTGGGCCAAGCCTATCGACTTATAATAGTCAGACGGCCAACGGTTCTACCACAACCGGCTTGGCCACCACTCCCACAGAGCCACAAGTGGCGCCCGGCTCAGCCAACCACTACCAAACCACCATCCCAACTCGCCCAGAGGCGTGGGAACCAATCCAAGCGAGGGCTCGCAGCAGTGACGGCGCTCCCCAACACCTCCAAAGGTGGAGCGGCGTTGAGGGGACGCCCGATCGGTCCGAAGTGCTTGGACCCTGGGACTCTGGGGGATTTCGCATGTGAGAAGATAAGGGGAGAGGAGGGGAAGGGAGAGGGAAGGGGGATGGATTGGAGAGACGGCTTGATGCACGCGTGGGTTCTTTGTTCGGGACCTGCGCTTGAGCGTCGCTGAATCTTGATCTTTGAGATGGGTGAGGGATCGGAGAGGGGAGATACGCATGCGAAGAGAGTTGTGATGGGGTTTGGTGTTGGTTTTGGGTTGATGACTGAGGCGTGAGCGGGGATGGGCATGGTGAAGGGAACGAGCAGTCTTTTCGTGGCGTCTTTCTTTTTCTTTTCGTTTTCCGGGGGGTCCTTTTTGGCAGTTTCTTTCTTTGCGGCTGCGCTTTTGTTCCGTCGGCGTTTTTACCTTGAGATACCCTTACCTTTCTTCAAATTGATAAACTTTCCCAATGTAAATATCGAATGACGGGATGAAATAATGGATTGATTGGTATAAAGCTCCTCTCTCGAAAACAAACGCGCCTCCAAATCGCTATAAACTGCAGCCACGGGTATATCCAAATTCGAAAAAGAAAAGATGAACCAGATACTCCTTCCGCTCTCCCTCCACAGCGCTCCGGTAACCGGGTCCAGGAATCAAATTCGTGTAGTCGTCTTTCGGTTGGGATGATGATACATCCCGGATCGTTTGTTGGGTATAGTCTTGCAGTGCAAGAAGATAATGTTTTTCGTTTTACTTTTCTTTCTTCGGTCGGCGATGATGAGGCGTGTGACTTGATAGTTGTGCCGTCCCTTTCCATTGCAATGAAGCATGACTCGGTGCAGATGGTCGTGACCGGACCTGCCTTGACTCCCGAGAAGCCATCACTCGGGCTCGCTGCAACTCTTCGACAACGCGGAACAAGTTTGCTCTGGAAAAGGCGAAGCGCAGTCTAGACATGCTTCAACCATTCATGCACTCCACCCATCGCATCTACTGCATCGAATGCAGCGACCGTTGCGACGGCGCATAAGACATCGGCGGACTTTTGAGCGATCCGCCGCACTCGCCTGACGTGTCGGTCATCTGGCTGCCGTTGCGGGAGGGGCCGAGCGGACGGCCGTTGTACTGGACGTCGACGACGCCGCGGCGCTGGCCGGAGGCGAAGTTGTAGTCGTCGTCGAGGTCGTCGCGGGCGGCCAGTAAGACGCCACAGTCTTTGAACCAGGAGGAGAAGAAGTTGACGACGCCCATTTTCGGTTTGGCTGGGGCGAAAAGGGATGAAGCAGGTGAGTTAAGGTGACTGGGGTGGTGATGGGAGTGGTCTGTGGTTGGAGGTTGAGGGCGATCTTTGGACGGGTCGATCGTAGATGAATGAGAAATGACGTTGAACAACTTCAGACTTGTATTGCTGGGCGAAGACTACGAGAAAAAGAAGAGAAAAGGCGACGGCAAAGGCAAAAGCAAGCTTGATATATATCTTTTTCTCGCGCGATAGCAGACCAACGTCAAACTTTAGCTGAAAACCGAGCCAACGCCGTCTCGGGCGTGCATCGGCCACCAGCAGTCGGAGACCAACGAATATTGGCCGGGTCGCAGGGCGGGACGCAAGCTGAGACGCATGACTTGGCAGAGACACAGGCAGACTTGGCTCGAAATGATCGGAGGAGGGCTGAAGATGGGGGATGCGTATCGTGAGGTGCCGACGCTTGGCTGGATGGGGGTCGTGGCGACGGACAAGCTATCAACGGGTGCGGCAGCTTGCAATCCTGGCAGGTGGGTCTGTTGTTGAGCAGCTGTGGGCGCAGTAGAAGCGCGCGAAGGGTGAGTACAGCTCTACCTTTACCTTGCAGACTCACGATGGCGGCGTGGTGATGGTTTGGGATGGTGTACGGGCTCGGCGACAAAAGGGCCGGCAGTGGTCGTCTTCTCTCATGCCTGCGCCATTCCACTTCCAGCCTAGCAGCTGCCTGAAGCGGTCAGTCTGTCGTGATTCCGTCTGCTATCAAAGCTTCAGCTCGACCTTCAAAGCGTTCGCCCACAACACCATGCGCCGCCCCCCGCAGCCAATCCTCCCCTTTTCCTGCCCCAGGAGATGACACAGGCCGCATAGAGAGACTGCTCAAACGCCAATCCTCCCCTGCGCTAGTGAGGCCATGCCGCCGCTCAAGCTCGACGACGAGCTCGACAAGCTCGACCCCGCCATAGCCTTTCGCGCCACCAAGGCCCATGTCCACCACACCTGGGCCAGGACTTTTCACTCCTACCCAGAGCTCTACATCCGTCCCCAGACCCTCGAGGAGGTCCAGAAGCTCGTCACCCTCGCCAGAAGATGTCGCCGCCGTCTCGTCGTCGTTGGTTGCGGCCACTCGCCCAGCGACTTGACTTGCACCTCGTCGTGGATGGTGAATCTGGACCAGTACAACAAGGTGCTGCGGGTGGATCGTGAGAGGAACACCATGACGGTGCAGGCTGGCATACGCCTGTACCAGTTCAACCAGGCGGCGAAAGAGTTTGGGCTCACCATGCCGAATCTGGGTAGCATTGACCAGCAGAGCATTGTTGGCGCGATGGCGACGGCCACACATGGAAGCTCGACTAGACATGGCTTGCTGAGCTCTTCGGTGAAGAGCCTCAAGATTGTGCTGTCGAATGGCAACGCGGTGCTCTGCTCGGCCGAGCAGAATGAGGACCTCTTCCGCGCCGCACTGGTGTCTCTGGGCGCGCTGGGCATCATAGTCGAGGTCGAGTACGAGATGGTGCCGGCCACGAACATTGAATGGGAACAGAGACTCACCTCCCTCCAATACGTACTGGACACGTGGAACAAGGACCTATGGACCCAGAAGGAGTTCACTCGGGTATGGTGGCTCCCCTACATGAAGCGTGCAATCCTCTGGCAAGCAGACGTGACCTCTAAGCCACCCCATCCCGCGGTGTCCAGCTGGTATGGCGGCTCTGTCGGCTTCCACACTTACCACATCCTCCTCTGGCTCGCGCACTACTTCCCCCGCATCCTCCCCGGCATCGAATGGTTCGTCTTCGGCATGCAATACGGCTTCAAGGAGAACAGCGGCTCCACCGCCGTCGAGGAAATGCGAACAGGTCTTTTAATGAACTGCCTCTACTCCCAATTCGTCAACGAATGGGCACTACCCCTCCGCAAAGGTCCCGAAGCCATCACCCGTCTCTCCGCCTGGCTCAACGGCGACACCGCCACCGCCCGCATCCCCTTCGACCCCACAGGCCTCTGGGTCCACGCACCCATCGAGGTCCGCGTGTCCGACAACTCGACCTGCCAACCCCGTCCCTTCCTCGACAACACAGCCGACGATGGACCCACACTCTACCTCAACGCCACGCTCTACCGGCCCTACAACAAGGACCCGCCCTGCCGCGACCGCTACTACGAAGCCTTTGAATGGCTGATGAAAGAGCTAGGCGGCAAACCCCACTGGGCAAAGAACTTCGCCACCATCACCCACGCCGACCTAGCATCCATGTACGGCGAGAATCTGTCCTCCTACCTCCGCGTCCGCAACGAGGCCGACCCCGACGGCATGTTCCTAGGCGACTGGCACCGCCGCACCATCCTCCCTCCCTCGGCCGAGTCTCCTCTTCTCCCTCTCGAGGAAAGGGAGATCGGGCGCAGGCAGAATAAGGTGGGTGGTGTTGACTGGTTTGGCGAGCAGGCTGTCAGGACGGGGCCGAAGAGCGCGAGTAGTGAGGAGAGCTTTGAGGTGCTGCATGGGGCGGAGGCGGAGGCGAGCATGGTTTTGCCGCATTTGATGGAGAGGGTGGAGGGGGTGGACGGGTGGGATGAGAAGATGGGTGAGGAGGTGCATGGGAGTGCGGTGAAGGGGGTGATGGGGACGCAGGTTTTTAATAAGATGTGACGGAGTTGATGGAGGAGGTGGGAATGAATTGATCCGAAGTGCATCTTTATATCGAACTGCTATTACTTGTGAAGTATATATTACGACTCATCCTATTTGAGGACATGTTACTAAGGCTCATGGCTGTACTCCCTGCACTACCTTCATTACTAATGTGTGGGCTTTCTTCAATTTCTTGGCATCATTAAACCGAGCGCGCTTCCGCTGTCCATGGAACAGAGCAAGGCCTTGATACAACACGACGCATAAAGTACCCGCTCCAGGTCCTACAAAGACCTCGACGTCGAGTTCTTCATTAACGTAGTTCAAGTCTTCTTATGCCTATCACATACGAGCTGCAAGTGGGCCTAGAGCGGGCCCAAGGAAAACCTAGATATTGACTCTGACTTCACCAATGAAAGATTACCATTGGCTTTAGGGTCTCAGAAATTGCCTGACCCCCCGACCACTTGACTATAAAAGCAATCCATTCGCCCGTTAATCTTCCTTTCCACAACGTTATGGACTTAAGAGAGCTCCTACTTCGAGGAACATTTGGATGTTCAAAGTATACATGGACGCCATTTGCTGCGCTGCAGTCATCGGACTGCCTGAATGCACTGTCAGGCGTCTACCTGGCTCATCACGGTCTTCATGACCGGAGTTCTATTTGATGGTGACCGCAGCATCGTTGGCTGCTTCGCAAGATACGCATTATATTAGGAAGGGGGGACATTAGACTATGTGTATACCAATCTCACCAGACTTTGGATAGCCCTCGTAGTGGGTGGGCTATAAAAGCAAGTCATTACCCGTCAGTTTCCTTTCCACAACACAAGCTAAGTGAGCTGAAAAGAATGTTGAAGCTCACATATGCATTGCCTATCATAATTATAGTCTTGAGTCTAGCTACATCATCTGGCTGAACTACTCCAACGTATTTTTTGTTGCTAATTGTCGAATGCGATGACGGACAACAGCACTATCGACTTCCCAAGACGAGCATTGTCATCAAGAAGGAGAAATGTTACTAATTCCTAAGCCCTAGAACTTCCTAGTACCTTGGTTGTGGGCTAGAAAAGTAACACACAGCCCTTTAGTTTCCCTTTCACAATAATCCGATCATTGCAGCGGGCTAGGGCATGAACAGTGTCAGGGTCATAGCAGATTTGCTTGTTATAATCCTACTATACTAGCTTCTATAGTTTACCCGCCTCCTACACTAGATCCTCCATGGGTGAGCGTCTAATACGAGGATGAAGCACAGTATCGTTAACTTCTACTATGATGATTATGGCCTAAGAAGAGGAACAAGACTAAAAATCTCCTCTCTTTCTCCTCTTTGTCCGACAAAACGATTAACAAGGCAGAGAGAGCGCCCCTCGACTAAGCATTAACTCTTTCTATAACAACATTGCTATAAGCGATCTCGTAGGTAAATACTAGGTGTAGATTTACATATTAGACCGCTCTTTTAATACCGTCTCTTTGTTACTTCGTTTAACAAAGTCTTATCCACTATAGTTCTACGAGTAAGTCTTCTAATAAGATTACTTCTATTACTCTATAATTAGGAAGGTATTCCGTGAAACTATACAGCATTAACGATTATCTATAAGTTTAATCATTAGAAAAAGAGGGAATACGTCCTATCTATACCTACTTACTATAACTACTATACATAATAGTAATATAGAGCTATATATATAGGAGTTCTAATACCTACTATTTCCATAGCACCGTAGCTAGTAGTAGACTCGCTTCTATAACTAGTAATATTATAATTACTATCTTGAAATTATTATAACACTACTCTACTATTCTATACTATCTAATTAGCCTAATATGATTTTTCGTCACTCGATTAGGTTTTAAGAAGTAGTCCGTAGTATTATTAACTACTTGCCGAGATAATCATGAAAATCTATCTTAGGTACCTGAGAAATAAGATATTAGAGTAATCTCCCTACTTAATAGGACTTATTCTTCATAGTAATACTAGTAACGTAATAAGTTACGCTTCTATAAAGAATCCTATTTAGTTTTTAGTTAGAGTTTAACAGTAAGACTATACTCTCCTTTTAATAACTAGCTACTATTACTTATTCTATAATTCCTTACTAGCTTACTATAATCTTCATTACTAGGTTCGGTCTTTAGTAGTAGAACGTAGTATTATAAGCCTATTATAGAGGTAAAGATAGGGTACTAATAACTTCTAGAATATAATTACGGCTAGCGAGTTCGTCTATAAGTTAACCCTAGTATCTACTTACTAATATATTTAAGGAGAGCTATTTACTATAATATATACATAGAGACTTAAATCTAACGTACTAGTAAATTAATCTCGAGATAGATTATACTATTATTATTACGGCGGAGAGGATCCCTAGCTACTAAACGAGTAGGTAGGGTAGGACAGAGTAAAGGATGAGATTAATGACGAGGTTCTAGCTATAGAACCTTGTAGGAGGCTGCGCGCGGTAGAAGGTTATATGTACTACGCGTACTAACTACCTCGGCTAGCCGATAATCTAATCTAATTACTACCTAACTCGCTCGTAACGTCTATAACGTCCGCAGTATCCTTACCTAACTCGTTTGTAATAACTCCATTAGTATTACTCCGTAATACTACCCCCCCTCTAAGGCGGCGTTCAGCCGCTATTTCGTCTAGTACTAGTTCGTCTAGATACTTGTTATAGTATTTATTAACTAAAGCGCGTAAGTTAGATAGGTAGTTAATCGGCTCCTAATTAGCGCGATTATAGCCTATCTATTATACTTTATACTTAAACCGCTTTTTACTCTTATTATA
>ML978726.1:0-100067 GCA_010015785.1 Saccharata proteae CBS 121410
AACCCTAACCCTAACCCTAACCCTAACCCTAACCCTAACCCTAACCCTAACCCTAACCTTAACCCTAACCCTAACCCTAACCCTAACCCTAACCCTAACCCTAACCCTAACCCTAACCCTATAGGTCTACTACTTCTGGAAAAATTAGAAAAAAAAGCCCTAAAGACTCTATACTAATAGTATCAAATTATAAGTAGTTTATATAATTTAATAAAGAGAAATCTATAGGTTAGTAATAGATAGGTTTTCCTAGATTATAAAGTAATATAAGAATTTATTACTCTTCTTATCTTTATAAAATAATCTTATAAACGGATAGTATTTTTAAGTCGAAGAGCTTATTATAAGACATGAAGAGGATGTATATGGAAGATTTCCTATATAGTCGCTTACAACATATCTGAAGAATCGAAATTGAAACCGCGCATCCTCCACAAAACATCTACGAAACAACACCAACCCCAGCAGACGCTGTCGAGACTGCGCTCGCAGCGCTTACCGTCGCAATGTTCTTGCCCTCAAAGTTGACCAAGAACGCTGTGTCTGCCTCGTCCAGCGTCCCACTGCTACCGAAGGAATTCAGGACGCAGTCATGGTCGAGATAGTCGGCGCAGACAGTGTTAGTAGAAGTGTCCGGAGCTGAGAACACCGAGCCCAGGTTCTCGAGCAGCACCGTGTCGACGTTTTGGAAGACGTTGCCCTCAACGACAGCCATACCGCCCTCGCCGACGTCAAACGCGTGCCCAGTGTTGTCATACCAATAGTTGTTGACAGCGTGCAGCAGTGTGTTATCCTGGATCTTGGGACTACGACCGGAGGTCGTGTGAATGTAGTTCCCCTTCATTGTGACCATATCGGAGCTACCGTCCAGGTAAATGGTCCAGTAATGATGACCGTCGCAGGTCGCAGACCAGTCAGTCGCGCCGTCAAAGTCGTTGTACGAGACGGTTACACGGTTGTCGGCTTCTGTGCCCAGGACCAACATTTGTCTGCCGATGAGGTCGATCTTGCAGTGGTCGATCCAGATGAGGTCTGCGTCGTCGACGGTGATGGCGTCGCCGCCCCAGATGTATTGGGGGTTGAGATCGGTGATGCGGACATTCCTGAGACGATATCAGTACATAATCTTCCGATTTGAGCATAATATTGGCAACGATAGACGTACTGGATAATGATGTTGCTCACTCCGCTGACCATACGCAAACCCTTGCCTTTGATCACACCAGAGCTACCAACACCGATTAGTGTCTTGTCCGAATTGACCGTAATGCCCAAGATGGCAGCGTTGTCGTAAGTGACTTCGATGGTCGTGGCACCGTCGCCGGCATCTCCGTTGGTGCACCAGTCGGCATTATTGATGGCATCTTGACCGCCGTCGTCGGGGCAGGTATTGGAGGCTGGCCTGCAGCCTTCCTCAGTAGTTGTGCCCTCGCTATCAATGAAGTTGAACCTAGGTAATGTTACATGTCAATTCAGTTACTCCTGTAAGATATGGAAGTTAGTCAAGCATACTCTTGGTCAAGGACAATCACGCGTGCTTCATCGTCTCCCAGGTAAGACACCAACTCATCGATGCTTGAGGGATAGACAGGCGTAGCATCTCCGCCTCCTGTGACACCCGAAGCAAAGCCCTCGGCTGAACCAACAACACCAACAGCCAAAGCCTGATGGGCAACTGAAAGCCCGATTGCGATATGGTGGAGTCTCATGATGAATAACTTTCTTGATCTTTCTTGGCCATCAAAGCCATAGAACCCAGAGATTTATATACTCACCCGTTTCGCCTCTTGAGACGAAGGCCCTCTTTTCACTCACCACCCACTCACCGTCTCTCGCCAGCCATCGTCCGTCCGCATCGGCAAACGGCCCGTCGTCACCCACATCTACATCCACCCATAGGACTGCCACGCAATCAATATCACACGGATGCACCATTCAGGGCAAAGCATCCACGACAGCCTCTATACCACAATCAAGACAGCCGTCTCGAACTCGTCTTTAGCCGACGCATCGCGGGGCAGCCCTTCTGTGTTTGCACACCAATCTCCGTCCGTGACATCGACGAAGCAGGACGTAACTCGGTCATACTCCACCAAGAAGACGGCAATTCGCGTTCTCGGCAGCTGCCGGTCTCGGGACTTCTCACCAGTGTCTACAGTAGGTAGTAGTCCAAACTCCAAGACGGCTGATTCCATGTGCCCCATGCCTGAGGATGTCCTTTGTTTTGCCTGCACCGGTAGAGGAAGCGCCGAGGCCGGCGAGATTGACCAGAAGGGAAAGCGAAAGTGGGGACAGCTTCCACCAATGGCACCGTGCGTTGTCTCGCCAATCAGCCGCTCGAACTTCCTGAAACGGCTTGGCGGACGTGGCGCTGGGTTAAAAAGGGCCATGATCACCCGTGTTTATGCCATATGGGACATGCGTCAACGTGCGTGCTGCTTCTGGAAACATTCCATTGTGGGATGCTCGGATGCTCGGCTTGCTCCGTTGTGAGGTCGGTTATGCTACCTGGTGGGTATTTTCCGGCGTGGGGGGGCCGGTAGATATCGTGAGTGGACCTATATAGTCGGTGGATCTTATCAGGAGCTTGACTTCCAGCTTCGGTCCTGATCGTCTGTCTGTACATGGAGACGACCTTTTTCGAATGCGGCACCGCGTGGCTAGCCGTCGAAGTCCTCGTGTTGTCTGCAGAGCGCCGCCATCGGATGGAACACGCACGCCAGAAGCAGGATCTGTTATCTTGAAAGCCCTCAAACAACGCGTAAGTCACGGACAATGCTGAGTACTTACCTCCGGTGAGGAATTGGGAAGGCTGAGATAAGGGGTTCCGGCCTTATTCTTTCCTGCCCAGAGTTTAAAGACCATCTCGCAACCAAGTCAATAGGCAAAGCATGCGCATGGAACCATTATCAACAGATGAAGCAATGATAATAAATTAATGTTTTGCGCGACACTTGCCACTTTTACCGGGATCCTCGCATCTTTCAAGCCTTAGTGGTCGGCAAAGTGTCCAAAGCCAGTACGGCATCCTTGAGCTTGCCAAAGTCAGGCGTTCCCAGTCCAGTCACGGGATCCCATCCAACGGTCGCATTCCAGCTCGCCCAAGGGATGATGCCGCTGCCGTCGTAGGATGCACCGGTCTGGCCGTTTTCACCGTTGCATCCAACGCTGCCGCCGCCAGTGATGTCGTTGAGGTAATTGAAGCCGTCGCTGTAAAGCCATGGGTTCAAGAAGCCGAGGGCGGTCTTACCGTCGCGAAGACGAGCGTCATTCAGCATACCGACAATGGCGGCAAAGACGGGAGACGCGGCCGATGTACCGCCGCTAAGAGAGGCAGCGTTGTTGGTGTAAACCTGAAAGACAAGTCAGTCATGCAGCTAACAGACACCTGGTGTGGAGTTGATGGGAAGGGTTTGAGGGAACGTACATAGTAGTACGGGGACAAGCTGTGAGCTGAGACGTCAGGGAAACCTCGCATCGAGGTGTTCGTGTACGGCTCATAATAGGCCAGCGTCTCCGCGCTAATGTAGTTGTCCAGGTACTCCTGAACTTTGTCATCCTGGTAGGACGGCCTCTCGAAGTAGTTGCTAAAACCTCCGGTGCTGTCTGTCCATGCGACCTCGGGGCTGACGGACTGTGTACCGCCGACGGCGGTGATGTATGGGCAGGTGCCT
The DNA here is from genome assembly GCA_010015785.1 of Saccharata proteae CBS 121410. Taxonomy (NCBI): domain Eukaryota; kingdom Fungi; phylum Ascomycota; class Dothideomycetes; order Botryosphaeriales; family Saccharataceae; genus Saccharata; species Saccharata proteae. Next base: position 3,675 of record ML978726.1, read on the forward strand.
GGGAAAGCAGGAGTGAATTGCGGCTGATCGGTGCCGTCGTTTGACAGGCAGGGGCCACCGACACCTGTGTCACCTGAGGATTCAAGGACCGTGATACCGCGTACACCCAGCTCGGCGATCATGTTGCACACACGCTTGGCGTACTTGATGGGTACAGTTTGCTCGTCATCGCCGTAAGAGTTGCTGATAACCTGGGGAAGCTCATCGTTGGTCTTGTCGAGGAGGTACTGGTAGTAGGGCAGGTACGGCTCATTCTCGTTGTCCGCATCCGTGGGCTCGTCCAAGTTGGGGACGAATGGTGGAGAGCCTCCAGTGATGAACTGTGTGACTGGAAGGGGGTTGCTAACGCCGATGATGTTCTGAACGTCCAGGTTGGCCTCGTCGTGGTTGTCGTCTCTGGCCTGGTCATTGGTAGCACCATTGATGAGCTCGGTGGTGAAGTTCAGCGACGTGATGCCGAACTTGGTTTCGTAGAGCTCAAGATCCTTGTAACGCGCAGATTGGTTCAAGAAACTTCCAAAAGCGACCACCGATCCGGAACTGGCATCCGGGGTGTAGTCAGTGGAGTTGTAGAGCTCCTTGAGACAGGTAGGCGTGATCGTCTTGGAGCATGACGAGTCGAGGTCCGCAGCCCGGGAGGAGATTTCAGACGCCTTCAAGGCCTTCAACGGAGCCGAAGCAACCGTCTTGCCGAAGAAGGTGGTCGGCCAGATGAGATCGATGTGCTCGGAGAGGCTGTCAGGAACGGAGTACTCGGTGGTCCGCAGCTTGGTTGAGCCCTCGTACTCGTAATGCATGAAGGACGCATTGAGCATCTTGTTCGCGTTGCCCACAGTGGTGACAAAACTGACCCAGCTGCCGTCACTGTACACGGCCTCTGCTCCCTCCGACTTCAGCCAAGATTGGACTGCCTGGTCCGCTTCATCTGAGGGTTGAATCATAGCCTTGACATCGTCCCGGTCCAAGTGCTGGCCATAGGAGGCTCCGCCGGGGGTCGACACAGCATACAGCTGAGAGATCAACTGGTCCATGTTCTGCTGGGAGAGACCGACCTGGAGGGTGATGCGCTTCTCGGTCGAGGGCGCGCTCTTCTCGGTCCAGCCATAAGGCAGAGAGGCGAGGCGTTCATGGACGGCAGCAAATGCTCCCTGGCTGTGAAGAGCTGCAGCAACGGCTGCGCAAGACAGAAGTGTAGACCGCATGATCAGAGGATGAGTAAAGGGCAGGCAAGCAGACGGCGAAGTGGAAATGAGTGGGTGGTTATGTGTTTTCTCGAGGACTCAGGCATGCGACCATCGCGTGACTTGCATCACGTAGACCAGCCGGCGCGATGGTCGTGCCTGCTACTGCGGGACGATACAGAAGCCAAAGACCCATCTTCGAAGGTGACGAGAGACAAAACAAGAAGGTAGACTGCCGATTGATCGACAAGTGGTAGCCGTGGAGAAGAAAGCCAGGCGGATACTGGCCTGCCGACGGGCGCCCCAGATGTGTGCTACCAATCAAACACCTCAGCGCGGTGTTTTAAAAGCACTCGGTCCGGAGTCCAAGCTTTTGAGCTTATCGCCGAGGTGCCGCTCAAGGACCTTCCGTGTTGGGCTAGCGTGCGGCTCTGACCTGCCTGCAAGAAACACCAGCCGCGGAACACTTTGGAGAGAAGTCGAGAGAGGGAACTGGCCCATTTCGAAGCATGCTCGGCATTCGTATTGTGATTGATTTCTCATCGAAAAGGCGGGGGCGAGGCTGCTTGACCCACAAGTATGCCGCCCCTTCGTGTATGTAGCCAAGGCACGGCACGTCTAGAGGACAGATCTCGCACCATCCAGGAACAAGCGGTCCAGCTCTTCTCCCGCAGTGACGTTTTCCACTTTCAGCTCGAGCCAGTGCTGGTTCTTTCTCGTCTTGTCTGGAACCCAAGCATTCGATCCGTTAGCGAAAACGTGGTTGTAACCATATTCGTTCGCAAATTGGAAGACATTCCCAAGCCCTTGGACAGCGTATAGCATTGTGAGAGGATCCCAAGAGTACCGCGTCTTGTTGTATCCCACATACCAGCTATATGCGGCCTTCACAGGGTCGTGGTCTGGACCGTCGGTGGTGAGTGACGCACCAGACAGGACGCTGCCCCCCAGCTCTGTGCCAGAGAAGACGATGCTCCCAGGCCAACTGTTGACGACGTGTGCGGCCGAAGTTGCATTGTCACCGAAGAAGTTGTACTCTCGTCCAGCCGGGTATGCACCGCCCATCACCACGAGCTCCGAAACTTTGGCGCGCACCAGGTCCGGTCCCGTCAGCGAGGAATAGTTGTCGGCTGGTGAGTTGAGTAGACCAGAGAGCTGAAGTCAAACATATCAGCTGAGTGCTCCCACACCATAGCAATTTCCGACACCGACATTCTCAAAGAACCCGATTGATGCGATCGTTACACTGCCGTTGGCTTGTGCAGCCAGTGTCTTGCGGTACAGTGCGACGGGTTCCCACGCCTTTCCGGCGTTGCCCCACGTCAGTGTTCCATTCGACCAGTGATATGCCACTTTGCTCGCGTATTCGCCCATCTCATAGTAGTATTGATCGAAGAAAGCGTCCTCCGTGAAAGGCCGTCGGATCCCAACAGGAACATCAGGGTGTCCATAGTGTGCCAGAATGGCCGAAGCAGCAAGCGCGGAATAAGAGGACGGATAGTCAACGTTTAACGCGAGGAGGTTGACATTGGGTAGAGTGCTTGCGAGAAGCAGCGCTCCAGCATCACTGGATCCATGAGCGATTGCGGCGTATGGTAAGAATGGGATTTATACTCGACATCACTGTAAAGGTCTGTATCAATGATGAGGTTCTTCTGCACTGTCGCGTGAGCTGCACTGCTCAATGTCAGCGCAGCAGCCGCAAGTCGGGCAAGCCTGGCGGGAGAGCGAAAGCTGTCAAGGAGGCTCGAAATCATGTCTGCAACACTGCCGTATAGTTGTTTCTGGAGGAAGGCGATTTGTTCCACCATTTCTGCTCGCCATCGTGGCTAGGGTTGAGGGTGTGGTGCGAGATAGCTTGACTCGTGGTGGAAGAGTGGGAGTTCCGTCTGACTTTCGGAAATGACATCAAGCGACATGACTCGCGTGCAAGCGAGACTTAAACCCGACACCTCGCTTTCGTCTCCACACCCGACCTCAACCATAACTTCGACATCGCGATGCATCTACTCTCATCGACTAACGCATCTAAAGACTATATGTATATACAAACCTCACTCTTTCATTACACGACAGTAAGATGGTGATACCTGAGGCCACTCTTATCAATCACAAGGACTCGCCATCATTGTTATAGCTTATTCTGCGTTTATCTTTCGTTGAGCATCTACAGTCCAAGTTATCTTGTGAACATCGAACTTACTCGGTACCGGGCAACGACTCGTTGTACGATACAGTAGGGTCTATGCCGATGGTAATGTATGCCACCATACCCTTTGCAATGTCCTCTCCGTCCAAAGGTATAACAGACATATAAGGGTTCTGGGAATATGTCAACAAACGTCAGGACTTTTGGTAAGGCTCTAAACTCACATAAGCATTCTCTCCTTGATCCGGAATGATCTGGTCGTCGGCATTGGTGGTCCGGTTGATCTCCGTGTGAGATACGTAAGGCTCGAGCTGGTAAATCTGCTGCAGGACATCCTCTTCGAAAAACAGCTGGCCAGTATGCACGCGAGTGTCGTATACAATGGTGCCGTTGTCGCGGACACTCCAGTTCTGGAACACTTCGACGTGGATGTGCGTCGCGCGCTCCACGTAAAATCCGGGGAAAGCGGTCTTCATCTCCATCATGCCGTTGGCATCGGTCGGCCACATTCCTCTCAGCCAAGTGGAGTTGTCAGTGTGCAGGTCAGTCACACCGATCTCGTAGTCCTGTTGTCATTATTAGCATCGCTCAGGTTGCCTTCAGAAGTGTACCCACGTCACTGCTGATGTTCATCTGACTGAGCAGGGTCTCGAACTTGGTGTTCGGCGACAGCTCACTGAAGGAGCTGTAGCTACCAGTGGCATTGCAATGCCAGAAGCTGACCAGCGCATCCTCCAGTGGCTCGCAAGTTTGCGTATTGATCAACCCGATATCCATGTACAGAGGGACTCCAACTTGGTCCTCGGTCATGTCCTGCCTCAAGGTCTGAGAGCGATACCAGACGTACGGACCCTCTGTGACTTCAGCGGTCAAAATGCAAGTGTCGTTCTGCAGGCCGTCGTAGTAAGAACTCTCAGTCGTGAGCTCGACGGTCGTATCTCTCTCTGTCAAGAGCGAGTGATTGAGCAGACCCCTTTTCTGGCGGCCGTCGTTCATTGCAGCTACGGCAGGCTGACACTTCTCGGACAAAGCATTCCGGCGGTGCAGCTCAGAACGAGGGAAGTGCTCGATGTGCGCTACAACAGAGGCGACGATGCCAAAAGAAGCTAACAGACTTGAAAGATGCATGATTGATAAGTTAAAGGCGATTGTCATTCTCACAATTCCAGCGTACATTGCCCGTCTTTAAACATGTGCAATGGTAAATTCTCCACCCAACTCGCCCGGTTCTAGAACACCGTCGTGGGCCTTGCGCATGGAGACCCTGAGTATCAATTGCTCGTGGCCCGCCACGACTTCGGGACGAGGCTCAAACCGAGCCATTCCGTCAGAATTCCGTCGATCGATTTCCAAAAAGCGGTCACCCGCAAGATGGAAAAGCGCATCAGGAGGCTCCCCGGATGCCGTCACCGTTTGTCAGGAGAAACGCCCAGTTAAGGGTCACCAATCACAAGGCGAGTGTTGACAGAAAGCACTGGCCTACTAGCCGGAAACTCCTCCACATCCCGATTCGGGGCCCTGCCAAGTACATCCAAGACCTCAAAGCTCCACCTTAGAACCCTCCTCATCTTATTACCGTCTCTCTGTCTACTAGGTCGAGAGGCCAAAACCGTTCCTAATGATTCTGCTTCGTAATGCCGCACGCAATCTATTAGGCGTAAAAGCACCGTGCTGTCTTTTCTATCCGTGACCTCCGGATTTCTCATTCACTGCTGAAGCCTGACATCAAACAGCGTTTTCCGGCTCGCTACTCTGTCAGTGGGCCCTTTCTTGAGTCTACATGAAATAACATACTTTCCCGTCACACCAAAAGCCCCAACAGAAGAACCATGCACTACTGGACGGCTTGTCCAGGTCAACACTCATGAGCATGAGCGCGAGTGCCGTGGCCGTTACGCCGAGATCCGTGAAGAAGGCCCATGTGAAACCTTTCAATTCTCCGGTGTAGACCAATAGAAGGACCATTACCGTTTTCAGTACAGTTGCCAGCAATTTTGTCAAACACTGGAAGAGCACAGCTGTCGAATTGATACCCGCTTTCACGTTATTTTCGAGATCTTGATGCGCATAAACAGTGTCGTAGATGACCGTCCACAAAGCGTTGGCAAGGAGTAAGAACCCAGCGGGAACTCGATGCTCGTCGGAGAATGGATCAACATCCATCATCGAACACGGCTGAACAATTGGCCAGACGAGCGTGACTCCCAGAAATGCCCGGGGATAATGTGTAATCCGCTTCATGAGGGTATGCAAAATGCAATGATCCTCCCACAAAATTGAGCTCCAATGTCGGACTTGGTCCATACGCAAGCAACATTCCCGACAGTGCGATTTGACCGACAGCAAAAACGTTCGCTTATGTAGTCATTATTGTGCCTCGAGCGATTGGATAATTCCGAGTTCTTGCCACTTTGCGGTCGACGTCCTGGTCGAGGTTGTCGGTTCAGGCGCAAGCTACACCTCGGAGGAGGATGCCATAGACAACCATGAAAGCGCTGATATAGGCCATAGAAATCGGTGTAGGTGCTGATTCGGAGACGTATGCAGCGTAGAATAGGCCAGTGACTGCAGGAAAGAGGAACGCGTTAAGTCCGGCAGGCTGCTGGATGCGCATGAGCTCAATAAGAAGCCCATAGCGCTGTTATTAAGACAAGGGCCCTGCTGGGTTTTGGGGTAAGAGACATGGGCGAAGATCCATTTGTGAGTTTCGACGTGTGGCCGTTGCTGAGGGTATGACCGTTGCTCGAGCCTTTCGTCTTGCGAGAATATTCGAAAGACTGCGCGTTCTGATGCTAAGCATACAAGTACCCCAATTTGATTTATACACGATGCGACTTTACTCAGCTCCTGATCCGCTGAGTACTTTTTGACAGGATCGCAGCATATGCTTCACGGCCAAAGGTGAGCTGAAAGGCCACACAAATTGCTCAGGTCTCAGGAAGTATGTAAGACACGGGTCCATGCCTCTACACTCCTTATCGGTCACCTTGCTCGTATCACTGCCCGGAATCGCTGTCACCGCAGTATTCACCCTTGAAATTTTGAGATGAACTCCATCCGTGGAGCTGAAAACGAGTTCTGTCGGTACCTATACGACGTAACATGGTCTGCCATTCGACGATGGTTGCCGAATGGTCGCCGTACCGTCAAATCCTTCTTGCGCATCGCTTGATAACAAAGGAGACTTACCGAGGGCGTACGGGGGATCTGTGAACCTCGCAATGCAAATGCCATTACCGGCTTCCATCAGTATAGTTCTCCAGATGAAATGTCTGGTCTTGATACAATGCAATTGCGCGTGGAGTTCTAGCTTGACAGATCGCATTTCTCATCCCAAAGCAGAATATTATCCGCCAGTGGCTACTTACATGAGGCTTACATACGGCCATAACTACCTCACCGCTGAAATTTACGAAAGATATTGAAATCTTTGCAGAACTTCTAGATACTTGCGTCTTGCGGCTAACGAAACAAAACATCTGATACAAAGCCCGGGGCGTTGCCTTACTAACTCGGGCTGACTCCCACCGGTGCCTAAGAATTAATGTCTCAACCCACGTATACTGATCACATATGATTACCTAGGCTACATCCTATATCCAACTACCTGCTATCTAGGCTTACTTCTGATATATTAAGGTCTACTATCCAAGCTTGCACTTATCTCCACTATTTATCATCCTGAGTTGCTCGAGCTCCGACCAAAATGGATTATTTTGTATTGATCAAGCACTATCCACGACCTTTCGGGGATTACTATTCCAAAATGGTGACCGCTTGGAACTTAACCGATGCAGCTAGTTCGAAGGGAAGGTGAGTCCTGAGCAGAACATATCGCTCTGTCCAGTAAATAATTCATCACTTACACTCTTCCCCTGGCGAACTCTTTATATCATAAACCGACGGAAACAGCTCCCGACTACTCACTAACGGAAACTCGAGGTCTTTGTAGAAGCTCTCGTTTTACGGAAGTGCTTCAACGACAATTGTGCTAGGGAATATGCGGAAATACAGGAAAATGTGCAAGACGCTTAGAGGGAAGATGAATTCCTCAGGGTGATGCCTAGGAAAACTGAGCATGGACCGGTCTCGCAGGCAGCGGATGAGGCTCGAGGCACACAAGTAATAGGCTTGCGCCGGGAGGGACATAGTCTTCCGGGGCGGTGCAATCGACAGGATCCAAAAGACACAAGCGCGGCAAACATGATCATGCCTCGACTTCTCCGTAGCTTAATTCAATAGAACCTTCTACAGAGTATTGCCTGAGGGCATGCTCGAAATGCTTGAGTGTTCTTTTTTGCTGATACGATGCACGGATTAACCAGCAAAAGAGGAAGAATCTCGTTACAAACACCCCGCTAGTCATACTTGTATTAAGTCGGTCAGTGGTTATCTAGATCGGAGATTCTCCACCAAATGATATAATAATGAAATAGATACTATTACTTAGGATATAATAACAAGCTAAAACAGAACATTGTCTTGAGTTAGATGAAAATATCCCGTTCACCAACTAATTAGTTCGCTAGACCAGTGGTGACTAGTTCGCTAGACCGGGAAATTTGGCTAAGTTCCAACAGATTCGCTACATTCTACAGTATCAACACCTCATCTTCTTGACTCGGGTAAAGCAATGCATTTGCCGGGCCAAGGAAGTCTCTTCGAGGAGAGGCCACGCCTGCGCAGCCAAATCCAGCCTAAACAAATTGAGCGGCAGTGCTCTAGATACCCGAGAATTCAAGTCAATGCGATATTTTCAACGGTCAAAAGCAGCAATGAATACGGAACAACTACAATTACGCCATACTCGAGCTACGAGCAGCATCGACATCGTGCACCATTAGCCGCAGAAGCTGCAGCAGGAGAAAGCCCAGCAAAAAGGAGAAAGGTATAAGAAAAACGAAAACACAACCTCAAAGCATCCGCAAAAACCGGGGCAGTATAACAAGAGGGTATATTGGCAATCCCCAAAAACGATCCCGATAACTACGCAAAAAGACCGCAACAAGAGTCAAATCGGTCAAATACAACAGCAAAAAGTACGCATTAATCATATTCTTCGGAATCGCGCCGCCCACTCGTCGATCGATTAAATCCATGAGGGCCGAAAACTTGAGACGCGCCAGATCCCAAACACCATACCAATCTGCGCAAAGAAGAGCCCATAGGGTGAATTCGTACGGGAAAAGGAGCAGCAGAAGGTCTACCGTCCAGGTTGATAGATGATAAAAGTCAAGGGTTCTCAATAATGACGTCCTTGTCGCCCAGTCTGACATTCTCCTGGACATCACCATCATTGTCGTACGCATCTTCACCGTTATTGTGCTCAGCGTCCTGGTCTTTCCGTTCGCTGCTTCTTCTGCTGACTCTCCCGGGACCCGGGGGATGGATCGGGCTCGCCAGAGGGCTGCTTCCCGTCGGTTGAGGAGGACCTGCTCCAGTATGCACACTTCCTGACAGACTGTCTGTGCGGCCGTGGCCCAGCAAACCGCTTCTGATGCTGCCAGAATCAACGCCTTGTTGCTTGGCGGCGTAATAACTATTGCGCTCGCTTGGCAACGCTGGCGCCGTCACTCCGCTCGCGCTGTAAACGCTGGCACGCTCCGCGCTCGCCAAACCGCCAACACTTGGTCGATTCCCGATCTGGTAGAGCGAGCTGGGGGCACCCGTGGCGTTACTACCTGCCTCGACATTCCCCGAGAGTACGCTCAGGGGCAAGGACTCGCGAGACCCTCCCCAGACGGAAGATGGAGCCAGGGCGCGAACGGACGCATTGGTGTCGAGCGAGTTGCGGCGGCGTCGTTTGGATGAAGATGCTAGTGTCATGATGGAAGCATTGTCCGAGAGCATACTGTTTGCGGTGGCGGCGGAGTAGGTTTGCGGTGCGTTGGATGGTTGGAGATGCGCAGGAACAGCAGAAGCGGGGGAGACGGGATATTGATGTTGGAAGTGGACAGCAGGGACCTGCATATTGGACTGCCCAGCGGCGTTGGCGTTTGCAGGTGCGGCATTGTTGTTGTTGTTGTTGTTGTTGTTGCCGAGCATGCCAGAGGGGGTGGTTGATTGGATAGTCGTGAGGGTCGTCGTCAAAGAGCGCTCTGAGTGGTTCGGCGAGGAAAAGGTGCTGTTCCCGCCGCCATCGTGCGAGCTCACGCCCCCGGTTCTTGTATCTCTGGTATGGCTTGTCTCTGCCTTGGACTGGCCAGCCTCTGAATATATTGTCTCGGGATTCGTGGCTAGCGTTGGCGCAGCGGACTTGTTGCTCACATTGGGAGCCTCCTGCTGGCTCCGACCCGATGCATCGTCGGCAGAATCATAGCTCTGGCGATGGGAGATGGGCTCTGAAAAAGATAGGTGGCCATTGGCGCTGGTTGCGGCAGGCGCGGGACGGTGCAGGTAGCCGGACTCTGGGTACGGGTTGTTGTTCTTGTGGCATGCCTTATTCTTAGATTTTGAGGGCGCGGGGGGGTGGCTGGACCCCTTAAGTCCAGCGAGTTTCTTCATCCATGAGGCAAAAGGACGGCGACGAGAGTGACGGTCTGGATAGTGGAGGTGTCAGTGGGACACTGAAGCAAGCGAAGGGTGGGTATGGTTGCTGGGGGGTTGCGACCGGGGACGGAGGTACGGACCTTGGGGGCGCGGAGGCGCTTCAGCGGCGGCCATGGCTTGCGATGTTCGTGGCAAGGGAAAGAGGAGGTCTGGTAGCGGAGGAGAGGGTATCTGTGATTGTAGGAATGGGCTGTCGTAGGTGTTTGTGTGTGAGTGTAGAGTGTAGAGTGTTGGCGGAGAGTTGGCGGCGGACTAGAGCGGAGCGGATCAGCCGCAAACACGTGCGAGGCGCGGGTGAGGGCGGCGGAAGGAAAAGGGTCCGACGGCTTCACATCACCACTCTCCACTCGCACCTTGTCCGCCTCCACAGCGTCACCACCTCTTCCTCTTGACTCGTGACCGAGTCTTTTGCTCTTCGCTCCACCGCCTGTGCACCCACGCCGCCCGTGCCAATGCGGATCTCGACGTCGCTTGACTCTGCCCATCGCGAGACGGATGCGGAGGACCGGCCGGGGGTCGCTTGTCGGAAGTCCACCCGTTGAAGAGAGCCTGCCGCTAGACGGAGCCCGGCGAGCAGAGACTTGGAACTGACTGGAATCACAAACTAGACTTACTAAAGCGTCGATTCAGATCTGGAACGTCTTATACCCTGAGACTCTCGTTCTGGGTCAAGAGGAGGCCTCCGAGACAGTCGAAGGCGGCCGGAAGAGCGTCAAACCGGATCTCCAGCCAGAGTCATGAACACTGGCATCGCGACGTCCAGGCACTCGTCGCTGCCTCCAATCAAGCCGCTACCCGACCATGTCGTTTCCAAGATCAAATCTTCGACCGCCATCGTAAGCCTTCCAGACGTGGTATTGGAATTAGCCAAGAACTCGCTGGATGCGCAGGCGTCCAAGATCGATATCAACGTAGACTTCCGGCGCGGAGGCTGCGTCGTCGAGGATAACGGTCTGGGTATCGCACCGTCAGAGTTTGCTGAAGAGGGAGGTTTGGGAAAAGCTCACTGTGAGATCCTCTGCATTGTGCTGTCCGGCGCGAAGCTCATGCCTCGCAGACACATCCAAGTACAACACCAGCTCCTCGCTGCACGGTCGTAATGGCACCTTTCTTGCATCTCTCGCTGCACTATCATTCCTCATCATTACTTCCCACTCTAGTCTGCACCGCTCGCACAACACGCTCGTGATTCATCAAGCGCAGCCGATTTCCAGGCTTCTCCCAGCTCCTCAACACCACGAAGTCGTTTTTCGCGATCATGGGACCCGTGTCACTGTCAGAGACCTCTTTGGCAACATGCCAGTGCGGGTCAAGCAGCGCGCTCTTTCGCTCGAGGACAAGAGTGAGAGCGACCGGCAATGGGAAGTATTACGGCGAAGTATCACTGCATTGTCATTGGCATGGAGCGCTTCGGTAACTGTAAGCATTCGTGACACAGAATGCAACAGGAGTTTGCGGCTTGGTCATAGGCAACCATCTCTTACCCTTGATGCAAATGCTACTCTGGAGTTAGGCAATCAAAGTGCGCCAGAGATGCGTCATCTTCTTAGGCTACTTACCCAGGCATCATACATAAGTCCAGATCAGTGGACGACATGGGTTCCTGTAGCAGCTTCCGCAGGCAGTCTATCAATCAAAGGAGCCATCTCCATCAGCCCGGCGCCAAGTAAGAATGTACAATTCCTGTCAATTGGCGTCGATGCACTCGTTCCTAATCATGGTCATAATGAGCTGTTTGATGAGATAAATCGGCTCTTCAATGCATCAAGCTTTGGCGCTGTAGAGGAAGATGATTTGAGTGACAGGGAAAAAGAACGACGCAGGGTTGATAAAAGGTACAAGTCGGACGGTCTTACTAACAGGCAGATGCGGGGATCTGGCAAAGGTATCGATAGATGGCCGATGTTATGTTTGCGCATCTCGTTCAAGGATAAGGCGCTCAATAAGCAAGCGTTGGGCGGCGAGACCCGGTTGCAGTCGGTGGTCGACGTCCTGGATGCAATGATTTCTCAATGGCTCTCAGCACACCACTTTTCTCCTCGTAGTGGTCGGACTGGCAGATCTGGACACAAGCCTGTGTCCACTGACGGGAAGTTAAAGTACATTACCGGACCGCCTACAATAGGTGCAAATCAGCAGTCATTCTCTCAACCAGCTTCAGCTGTAGACTTTGCGGGAACCGATTCACGACCATCACGACGAGCAGTGTCTTCTAGCACTATTGGGCAGATAGAACCTGAGGACAAAAGGCGGAAAACAATACAAACTTCGTCTATAAACACAGTAAATCCGCACCAGCCCTTTTTCAACAACACGAGCAGGATCAAAAGTTCAAGCAGCTGCTTTTACGACAAGATCTGGGAGTCAAAAGTTTTGCCACCGAAGCTCTCGGCCGCTCAAGGTCCCAGAGTCGTTCCACTAGAACACTCAACTGATACCGCCCATCCAACGCACGAGACTCGAGCAAAGGAATCTAATTTCTTTTCAACGAATCCTCTCTTGCCAGGTCAAGCGGGCGTCAAGAGCAAAGACTTCTCAAGTACACAAGAACCTGATCTAACGGTCAGCGAGAAGCCGGTCGAAGGCAACGCGTCAGAACCAAAAGATACGGTCGTCAAAGATGACACGATGCGTTGGACAGACCCGACGACCAGAGAGGACTACCTCGTCAATGCACGCACCGGTCTCGTAAGAAGTCGCGCTTCTGAACAGCAAGCATCGACATCAGAAGGGCGAAACCCGGCCAGTATAGCGACATCTTTCTCCAAGTCTCTCCGGCTGACGGATCGATCAAGAGCTGCTCGATCCGACAAGCTCGCCAGCGACGATTCCTGGCTAGGACGGTTCCTTACACAGTGGTCCAATCCGGTCTTCCAGCAAGTTCAGACGAGCATACCGCAAGTATCGCTCCACGACAGTACCAGTGCACCGTTTGATAGAATTTTCCATGGGCATCTCAAAAACTACTCTCAAGCCGATATCGATCAGGCATTCAAAGAAGCATCCACCCTGTCGCCAAATAAGTTATCGCGAGAAAGCTTGAAGAGGGCAAGTGTCATCGCACAGGTGGACAAAAAATTCATACTCGCAAAGATGCCGGCCTCAAACGCCCAGGAAACATTCGAAAAGAATGAGCCAAGCGACACCAGTAAACAAATGCTTGTCATCATCGACCAACATGCCGCCGATGAGCGCATCAAAGTCGAAGCCCTCCTCAACTCCGTCTGCACTCCACCCGACCCCAGCCCCAACAACAGACCCCTCTCCAACCTTGGTCAGGTCCCGGGCACCAAAACCACTATCATCGCTCCTCCACTCCAATTCGAACTTCCGCCGCAGGACCTACGCCTTTTCGAAACTCACGCCTCCAGTTTCGCTACATGGGGTATCATGTACGATCTGCTGCCTCAGGAACTCCGATCCACGCTCGTGGTAAATGCACTACCGCCCAGCATCGCAGAACGGTGTCGCGCGGATCCGAAACTTCTCATTCAGCTGTTGAGATCAGAAGTCTGGGCGATGGCGGAGGGGCGTGGCAGCAGTGCTTCAAAAGTGGCGAGGAGCTCAGCATCATTTCAACAATCGATGGCACCATCGTCAACCGCCGTGTCTCCGATGTCTACAAAACCCGACGATCAAGCAAACATCAACGACGACTGGCTCCACCGCATCGGCAACTGCCCCCGCGGCATCCTCGACCTGATCAACTCGCGCGCCTGCAGAAGCGCAATCATGTTCAATGACGAGCTGAGCGAGCGACGGTGCAGAGAGCTTGTGGCAGCATTGGCGGATTGCAGGCTGCCATTCCAATGCGCGCACGGGAGGCCTTGTATGGTACCTCTGTTGGAAGTTGGGAGCTGCGGTGGGGTGAACGATGAGGTCGGGGAAGGGGTTTGGGGAGGTGAAGGGAGGGATGGTGAGGGGTTTGTCAAGGCGTTTAGGGAGTGGAAGGGTGATGGGATAGAGGCGGAAACGGGTGGTGGAGATGGGGATGGCACGGATATCTAACTATCACAGAGTTGTAAGTGCCAAGGAGATGTAAATACTACGGAGATATATATGCTCCAGAGACATAGATACGACGGAGATGTAGATGCTCATGAGATATCAACGCTCAGGAGATACTGATACTGAGATGGACCTAGGGATATCTAAATGCTGCAGATACACCAATGCTGCGGAGATGTAATCGCCGCAGAGATGTACATTCTGCGGGATCCAAATATGAGTATTTAGAAGATGTAGGTACAGTATTCCAGGCCTACTTTACTTCTCCCCCATCACCAACCCCCAAGGCGCACCACCCCTCCCTCAGGCAACCTGCCCACGTCTCGGTCCCGCCCAATCAGAAACACTGCGCTGCGCGGCGCGGACCAGCGGCTATTGATTACTCAGTACAGCGATCCCGTCGCTGGCGGGCGGCCGCGGCGTCGGTCTAATAAATGCTGCCAACCTGCCGGCGGGTGTTCCAGCTTCCCAGGTTTCTGAGTCCTGAAGGATGTGATCTCAGTGATGAGGGCGCGGACGCCCGGACGGCGACACGGAGCGTCTGGAGCGCCGGTCGTACGGCCGGCCGGGTAGATCTGGGTTGCGCAGGCAGCGTTGTTGTTTCACGGCAGCGAGGCGGCTGAGACGGGGATGCAAGGTGAGAGGTGCAGGCGATGGTTGGAGGGACGGGATGAGGTGCAGTGGCTGTTTTAGGGTTTGGGGGAGGCGCTTGATGGCGGAACGGGATCATGATACAAAATCACGGAATACTCGTGGAGTGGTGGTGGTGGTGGAGTTCGCGTGGTAATGGTGACGGTGTTCGTGGGTGCTCAAGGCGTGCTGCACCTTGTTGGCGTCGTGTCGTGAGGCTGTCGATGGCGATTGACCGGAGAGACGTGTCCTCTCTCACCTCGCGAAGCATCCAGAACAAAAAGACGGCCGCAATCCCACACTCCACAAGCACGCGCGACGAAAGCCGAGAATTTCGACATGTTAAAATAGCTGTAGCTTGTGGAAATCATCATAGCTCCCAGCTGCCCCTGAGACTTGACGCATTAAGGTGTGCAGCGTTGAGTTCAGCTACTGCTAGTGTTTGGCCGCAGCGCCGCAGCCGTCGAGGTCATGGACGTTGACTTTACTGCAAGTGGTTGAGAGCTGTATGTACAGGAGCTTATCGGATACCTGCTCTTTTCTTCAGGAGTCGTGCTCGTGGGTGGCTACCAGATGTTCTGCTAGCAGTCTCGTACGGACCTCCTCACGTTATTACCCCGAGCCGAGTACGACGGATCAAGAGGGTGATGAAAATGGGGTGCCGGCGCCGGTGGGCAAAAGCAATTGGTCGCATCAACGGGACCATTCCATCACTGTTGCAAGTCAACTCCTCCAACCACAAGCTCTGGCTTTGCTGCTAGCGAACCTTCGCGAGTCAACGCGGACCCCGCAATAGTTGGTGCTGGCAGCAGCATGTGGGCGTGGATATCCACATATGGCGGTATGGAGAGATGGAGAATGTGTTGAAGTGGTGGTGGATCAGCACCACACAACGGACACGTCGGCCGCTTGCAGTGTGGAGGGGAGGTCATCACAGCAACAAGACGGACGGTAGTATCAAACGCCAGACGCCAGACGCCAGACGCCAGACGCCAGACGCGTCGAGATGTTGACAGCCTGTCCGTCCCACTTTGACGAGGCCTCTGGCGTTTGCAGTGAGGTGTAGAGATGGGAGAGACAGTGCTTAGTTGTGTCTGCTGGATGCCACTGGCACACTTCTCGTCTGTTGTCAGTATTTACATCTGGTTGCCAGTCAGCAGCAATGCGATAAATAACAATACTTCCACTCCACGGGGCATTCCAGCCTTCACTGTCCACCTCGGTGAATGCAGGATTGGCATCAAGGATTGGCCAAGCCAGTCAGGGGCCCATGGCCGTCATACCTTAAGCTGCTAAATAACCTCCGCTCGGGCCTTTCGGAGCCACAAGCCTCCCAAGCTGCGTCTCTCGCTCCAACACCCAACACCTGAACCTGAGAGCACCATCACCACCACCTCACCCACCACGTCCCCCACCACAACGCCCACCACCGCGCCCCCGACCGAGTTTTTATTTCTGCCACACACTCGACGGCACCTTGTCTTCATATACGCCTCTTTACTTTCTCAATAATCAGCCCTCTTTTGCCGCCTGTCGCCGAGCTGTGCCTCTCGCCCGCGCCCGCGCCCGCGCCCTTCGCCCTTCGCCCTCGACTCCACCACCTTCGGACGAAAACGCCAACTTTCGCCCTCGCCTTTCCTTTGCGCGTCGCGCCCTGCTTGCTCTCAACCTCCGCTCGGTTCCTCGACCGTCCATCGACTCTCGCGTGCCGCGCCTTGCCGAGCTACCTGTGCGACAGCCGCCCGTCGCATCGCGAACTTTCGACGACGTTCCAATCGCTCCAGAGCTCTCGCCGATTCAGATGACCGTTGAGACGCGGTCGCCTGCCTCCTCACAGCCATGCAGTCCATGTTTCGCCTCCCATGGAGCACCGAGAATCCGGCCATGGACAAGGCTCAATACCAGAAGCCGCGTCCTGTTGTTGACATTCCGCTGCTGAACAAGCTGAAGAGGAGGAGAACGGACAGCCCGGAGCCAGGCTCTCCGTACGGGTCGCACGTCGCGAAGAAGTGGAAGTTCGCGCCTGGTGAGGTGCAGCCGGTGGTTGAGATTGGGAATCATGGCTGGCCGCCGGCTGCTGCAGATGCGCCGAGTGCAGCACCGAACGCTGTCGCGACTGCTGTACCAGCCAGCACGCCCCGAGTTTCGAGCGGCGAAAAGGCAGCTGGCTGTGCAACTACTCTCGTCAACGGTCAGGCAAAGGTGGCGCCTGTTGGCGGTCTGAAAGCGGGAGGGCCAGCTCCGACGTCAGATATCCAGCCAGATATCCAGCCAGATATCCAGCTCCCGCCGCATCCTCCGCCGCCTGCGCCGTCCGCACCCGCCAAGCAGTCGGTCCCAGTCAACAACATGATGGACGTGGACGTGGCCGACCCGACCGCCTACTCGCCGCTCCAGACGGTCATCGAGACGCACTTCAACCAGGAGATTCTGTTCAAGCACAACGAGCTGCGCTTGATCGAGCAAGAGCTGGCCAAGTGCCAGATCGCGCTCGAGCAGCTGCGGCGCTGCCATGTGATTCCGTATCCTGGAACGGATGCGGCATCGCTCGACGTCAGCCGGGGCGTGGGTCCCGCCCTGGAGCCGCGCGCGGGCTTCACCACACCGCAGCAGCCAGCACCGTGGGGTGTCGCCGACGGTCCTTACACACGCCATTACGCGAAGTGGTTGATCCACGACCACACCTTTGACTCGCTGCCGGTCGTGAACACTCGCGCC
The DNA here is from genome assembly GCA_010015785.1 of Saccharata proteae CBS 121410. Taxonomy (NCBI): domain Eukaryota; kingdom Fungi; phylum Ascomycota; class Dothideomycetes; order Botryosphaeriales; family Saccharataceae; genus Saccharata; species Saccharata proteae. Next base: position 20,910 of record ML978726.1, read on the forward strand.
CACTCTGGCTATCAAGTCGAGGGCCGGGCGACTCGCGGCAGCCTGGCCGAGCTGCCACTGGCCGGCAAGCCTCGTGCGTCACGTGCATCAGCCGGCTCGAAGATGCACGCTCTGGGTGACCCTTCTGCGCCGCGGATCGACCCTCTGCTGCACAAGAGGTCTACCGATGGCAAGTGGGTGCGTCTGTTCTGTCACCACCCGGACTGCCGCCACAGCAATTTCTCCAACACCCAGGGCTTCCTGAACCACTGCCGCATCAAGCACAACCAGAAGTTCGAGAGCCATGACCAGGCAGCCGTCGAGTGCGGTGTGCTTGTGGATGTTGATGAACTGGGGGCTGTTCTGCCAGGCAGCGAGCAGCACCCACCCCCATCATCGACGCAGTCCGTCAGCACCGCTCATCCCAACGGCCCCTTCGTACATCCTCTGATCAAGGCACCTGTGGCTGCGAAGCCCGTCACGGCGCTGCCTCCCCGCAAGCTGCCTCAACACAGACCCACGGTAACCACGAGCTCGCAACCGCAGTCCCCATCCAAGACTTTGCGACCTCAGCAGTCCAGGTCTTCAAATTCGGCCTTTGTACCCTCGCCACAGACGCCAAACCTTTCCTGTCTCCTCGCCCAACACGGCTTCAACGGCGATCTGAACCAGCTCGTCGACTTCGCCCGCACCAAAGTCGACCTCGCGGAAATCGAGTCTGACGATGGTGTCGATGACGACGACGCAAGTTCGACCTCGCCAACAGACAAGAAACCTCCAGTCGCTGGTGCTCCACCTCTATCACGCCTGCCTGCGCGCGCCGGCGGCATGACGCTTGCCCCAGCTGGGCCGCGCGTTGACACCGCACAGCCGACAACCACGACGCCCTCTTTAGATGGCCATCGGCCTAGCAATGCGAGCAGCAGTGCGGGTGGAAGCCCGACGCTCGAGCTGAGTCCGCATGCGCTGGAGAGTGCGCCGGGGCTGGTGACGGATCACGAGGACGACGACGACGATGAGGAGGACGAGAGGAGCGTTGGGGAGAAAGATGTGCAGATGAGTGGGATGGACGACGTGGTTGTCGAGGATGGAAGCGGTAGTGATGGGGAGAGGGAGAGGGCGGAGAGGGAGAGGATGGGTCATCTTGTTGGGGAGAGCTGCGCCAAGGGTGGGGCGGAAAGGGCTTAAGAGGGGGAAGCAGAGGAGGCGGGGACGTATCGATTTGTTTGGGGGTACAAAAGAAGTCGCGTCACTTTTTTTTCTTGTTCGAATAGTGGTAGCGGAGGAGCTGTCGGTTTTCTTGTCTTCATTCCTACAAACTCATCTCTTCTCTTCATTCCATGCGGCTTGGTTCGTTGACAATCAATGACCGAGTCTCTTCTGCCCCCTCGATAGGAATACGGTGGTGTTTGTGTGCTGTGTCTCGTTGTAATCGCGATGCTTATGCTGCATCTTTCTAGAGTTTGTCTTTTCTCTATCTTTCCAGGTCGCTGTTTTTCTATCTTTGTCGTCGTTTTTCAAATCAATCTCACCTCTACAGTACACGCAAACGGGTGGAGAGATGGAAGGAGGAATGGGTCGCAGTGCTGGTCGTTGGCGAACAGAAAGGTACGGAAAAGCGAGTTGCAAATGCTAAAATGTCAAGAAATACGACGAGATGATGAGTTGGGCGCGGTTGGGGTAGGGGCTCGGGGTAAGGGTTGATATGGACGGGGTGCCGAGGACCTTTTCTTTTCTATCCTGTTGTTTTTCCCTACGACATGATTCATATTTCCTTCGTCCGCTTCTCTTGATGACCCGGATCTTCGATTCGTGGTGTGGAGTATAGATTGGATAAGTTGGCCAGTGATGGTGGATGGATGGTTGGGGGAGAATGCGGGTATATGGGTACTGGAGATGTATGTATGCGTAGATGAGAATGACGAATGCTTGATGTATGCACGCTGGTTTTGTAGTCTTGGTGAGATGTGTGCCAGTCTCCTGAATTTTCAATTGTTGCTTTGCTTCAGTGTTTACGCAAGTGGTGGTTGGTAGAAGACGCCAAGGCTCACCATACAGTAACCTTGGCAGCATGGCGGAGCGGAAATTCATCGCCACCTGTCGTGCTTCAATTTCCCCATCTGCGCACGTATCCAGATGTTAAGTTACCGCGCAACCAACTTCGCTTACGAGCAAGGGCAGCCAGACACTTATCGTCACCCTCGACGGCCGTCCGTCCGGTGTCGGAGCAGGACACGAAGCGTGCCCCTGAGCGGTAAATGACAACACTACCCGAGGTACATGATATGCTTTGATCAGACGTGAGGGTGAGAAAGCCAATGCCCACGTCGGATCAACAAGCATGCTCTTCGCAGCACTCAACTCAAGACACAGCGGACATCTTGGCAACGGTTCTTGGGTCGGGACGGGCTGCAATCTTATCTCCTGCATCAAAATTGGAGCGGGTGACGTTTCTAGAAGTCTTTCTCATCATCATCATCATCATCATCATCATCGCATGATTGCCAATCCCTTCCGCCCACCGCCCGCCGCCGCCGCCGCCGCCGCCGAGACTGCAATTGCTGACGATGTCTCTCTCGGCGGACTTTTCTCTCAGCCCTACGCCCGGACTTGGGCGGATTTGGCGTGTCGGATTTGACGTGGATGCGCCATGCACACTCCCTCGACCAATCATCGGCGACAGCAAATCCGACAAAGAAGAATTATCTGGCAGCTGTCAGTGCGAAACGGCCCGTGTGCATATGCGCAAGGGCTGCCGTCGCTCCCGCTCTGGTCCGCCGCAGTACATAGGGCGGAGCATGCCCAGATGTATACTGTATTTGGGATTGAAGCTTTGAGAGACCCCTCCGACTTCGCCCCTCCTCTTATACCCCCTGAAGGAACTCTACTTTCTTCGACTACTTGACGACATGTCACGACCGCTGGACGAGCCAAAGGTTGAGCTGCCCTCGAGGGGCGAGCCGGCCTTCGATTCGGAAGCCCCGTCTCTGGCAGACAAGCCGCTCGCCAGTCGAGCCCCGTCGTCCGAGCTCTCCAGTCCGAACGATGTCGAACGCCAACAGGAAGAAAGAGAAGATGAATATGCACCCGCAGACGAGATGACGCGAGAGAAGAGCAGGGCGACGAGTGCCCAGTCGACCAAGCCGGCAATGGCCCTGCCGCATGAGATTGCTTTTGTCACGTTGGTCAGCTGTGCCCAACTCTTCACGCAAGCAGGCCTTGCCCAGACGATGGCGCCTCTGCACATCATGGCGAAGGACTTCGGTGATCCCAGCGCGGGTCAGTTGAGTTGGTTCACTGCCGCCTACTCGTTGACTGTGGGAACTTTCATCCTGATCGCCGGCCGGCTTGGCGACATGTATGGACACAAACTGATGTTCATACTCGGCTGGGCATGGTACAGTCTCTGGAGTTTGATCTGCGGCTTGACGGTGTACTCGAACTCTCAGATCTTCCTTGATGTCTGCCGTGCCCTGCAGGGCATTGGACCGGCCATCCTGCTGCCCAGCTCCCTCGCCATCCTCGGACAGACGTATCCCCCCGGCCGCAGAAAGGAGATGGTATTCGCCATCTACGGCGCCACGGCCCCCAACGGCTTCGCCGTTGGCGCGCTCTTCTCCTCGCTCGTCGCCCAGCTGGCCTGGTGGCCGTGGGCATTCTGGCTCATGGCCATCGTCTGCTTCGTTTTCGTCGCCCTCGCCTACTTCATCATCCCAACCGAACACCACGACGACAGCGCCAGCGCCCACGGCAAGCAGACCTTCGACTGGCTCGGCGCCATCACCGGCGTCGTCGGTCTGGTCCTCTTCAACATCGCCTGGAACCAAGCTCCCGTCGTCGGCTGGTCCTCGCCCTACATCATCGTCCTCCTCATCCTCGGCGTCCTCTTCTTCATAGGCTTCATCTTCGTCGAAAAGCGCGTGGCGCAGCCCCTCGTCCCCATCGACAGCTTCGACTCGCACGTTGGCTTTGTGCTCGCCTGCATCGCCCTCGGCTGGTCCTCCTTCGGCATCTGGCTCTACTACTTCTGGCAGCTCGCCGAAGTCGTCCGCGGCAACACGCCACTGAACGCCACCGCGCAGGTGACACCGACCTGCGTCTCCGGCATCTGCGCCGCCCTAACAGTCGGCTTCCTCCTGTCCCGGGTCAAGACGGCGTGGATCATCTGCGGCGCCATGACTGCCTTTTGCGTCGGCAACATCCTCCTCGCGACACTGCCCCGCGAGCAGCTGTACTGGAAACAGCTTTTCTGGGCCGAACTCGTCACGCCGTGGGGCATGGACATGAGTTTCCCGGCCGCCACCATTATCCTCTCGAATCACGTGCCTAAGCGCCATCAAGGCATCGCGGCGTCCCTCGTCACGACCTTTGTCAACTACTCGATCTCATGGGGTCTTGGTATCGCGGGCACCGTTGAGTCGAAGGTGAATGATGGGGGAAAGGACGTGTTTGCGGGGTACAGGGGCGCGTGGTACTCTGCCATTGGGCTGAGCGGTTTGGGCATTGTGCTGAGTTTGTTCTTTGTGGTGAGTAGTTATCGGCATGCTGCTAAGAAATGATGTGATTGGGTGTAGATTTTATAGAGGGGTAGAGAGACATGCGTGGGAAGATGGATGTAGATGAGATGAGATGTTTCAAAAAGATGATACCACTTAGATTGTTAGACTTAATGTAGATATGTAGAGACTCGGATCGATGATGCCACCTTTTTCCAATGCGTTCTTGTATTCCAACCCAAATGACTTGGGATTTCATGAAGATGGAGTCGTGCGTAATATGAGGTTCCACTCTCAACCTTCAGGTTGATCCACAGCCCCATCAACACATCCACGTCAACTGCACCGCCTCCTTGACGAGAAATCAACCACGTTTATCGCGTGCTCTAACGGTAGTCAGACCATCCTACTCCGGATCCATCTGCCCTAAGCTTCGTCTTCTTACCACCCGCGACCTGGTCTGGAATCAATCTGTTTGGCTCCCGGTTGTTGGCACGCTGCTACATACACAGATGGCACGGGATATACGTAGAGTCAAAACATGTAGATTCGACAAGAATTTGGCGTTTGGATGATCCAACCAACAACCCAGAGAGGCTCCCTAAATGCTAAGACTAGATACGGAAAAGTCGCTATCATGGCGCGGATTGAGTCCAGAAAGAGCCAAGAGGAAGGGAAAGGAAGAGGTCCAACCCCACCCACCCACAAAAAGAGAAGAAAAACTAATCATGTGCGTCGCCTACAAGCTAGAAGAGAGTTTGCCGGTGCTGGTCTTTGGCGCAAGAATAATGTTGTACTCGAGATCAAGCTCGGCCTTGGGATCGCCCTTTCTAGGCTTGAAATCAACAACCAAATCGTCCTTGACAGCGAAGACAGAGTCGTCGATGAGATGAGGGTCGTCGTTAGGATACAGCTGCGTAGTGACGGGCTTGTAGTCCGGATGGCTAATCATAAGATGGATATGGGCCGGTCTCCAGGGGCTGCGGTCGAACAGTCTGAGCAGCACGCCGGCGGGGCCATCGGTAGGCAGGCTGTACGCGGTCGGCTTGAGGCAGTAGTAGTGGTACTGGCCGTTTGCGTCGGTGCTGAACTTGCCACGGAGGTTGTTGTCGACCTGGTTCTCGGGGTCCTGGAAGTCGTATTTGCCGTTCGAAGACGCTTCCCAGATGTCGACGACGACGTTGGGGATTGGCTTCTTGGTTTCCAGGTCCCGGACGGTGCCGTGCATGAGGGAGACTTGGCCGTTGTGGGGGGACATGATGATGGAGTCGCCGTTGTTGCGGAAGGGGGCGTTGGGGGACCAGAAGGGGCCGAGGATGGTGGACGAGGTGGGGGTCTCGCCTGATTCGGAGAGGTGCTTGTTGGCGATTTCGTCGACGAGGCTGGCGGGGGATGTCAAGTTAGTACGAGGACATCACATCAGATGGGATGGCAGAGTGGCATCTCTGCCATCCGCCAGCAGGAGATGGCTCACGATTCGAGGCCGAGAACGTCGGAGATGCGGTGGGTTTCGTTGCGCTTTGCGTCGCTGATCTGGCCGCACGCGTTCACGAATTGCACGCCAGCCATCCACTCGTCGGTGGTCAACTCGACCTCGCGGGCGAAGTCGTGGATGTGCTTGATCATCCTGCCCAGGACGAAGCGGGAGCGTTCGGGCACGTTGGGGCCCATGGCATTGATCACGTTCTCGGTGAAGGTGGGATCGAAGCGGTCTTGGGCGCCGGGGCCGGCGGGGGCTGCGGACATGGACATGATTGCGTGGGAGCGGAGGAGGAGGCGTGGACAAGGAGGTCTTGCGGGAGAGGTGGAGGGAGTGGAGGCTGAATGCGTAGAGGCATGGCGGGATTGGATTGGTTATATATACGGACAGTTGATGTACGCGGTGGGTGTCATCAGGCCCAGGGCGGGTGGTTGACCGGCAGATGCATCGGCAGGACGGCGTGCATGGCATTCAGGCCGGGTAGCCGACTCGCATCGCATCCCGGCGGGCACAGTGGACTTGGCGAAGAGCGAGCAGAGTGATGTGGACGGAGTGCAGAGTGGTGGGCGTTGTGGAGGCCAAGGGAAGAGGAGGAGGCGGCGTTGCGGAGAGAGGGTCGGCAATTGTTAGCAACCTGCTCTCGTTGATTGGCCCCCGCCATACAGTACACCATCCATCTCCTTCCCGAGCCCAGCAGCCGTCCAAGCATGTCGCATCTCCTGCCCCTCGGATGAACACTCACCCACACTCACCCACACAGAAGACGTCTCACCAGACGCTCCATCTCCTCCACCATGCACAACACTACCACCCCCATCTCCCCGTCTCCCCGTCTCCCCTGCCATGCCGCTGCACCATCTCATCGTCGGCACCTGGACCAAGCCCGGCGCCATCTTCACCTTCCAGTTCGACGATGAAGCCCTGACCCTCGACCTCGTCAACCGCGCCGACATCCCCCACGACGAGCCCATCTCGTGGATGACCTTCAACGTGAGTCCAGTGGACACCACGCCCAACGCCTGCACCAGCTGAAGCTCCCCCTTCGCCACCTCTCAGCATGACAAGAAGAACATCTACGGCGCCTCGATGAAGACATGGTCCAGCTACACCGTCAAGAGCCCCACAGACATCTCCCAGAACGCCTCCCACCCCATTGCCGGCGACCGTACGTTGCTCCGTCGTCCCAGCTTCTCCGCGTCGCTCACCCGCCCTCTCCGCAGCCCGAGCCGCAAGCAAAGACACCAACACGCGCGCCATCTTCGTGCTCGCCGCCAAAAAGCCGCCTTACAATGTCTACGGCAACCCGTTCTACGATCACGCCGGCTACGGCAACGTCTTTGACGTGACCGAGGATGGCCATCTGAAATCCAACGTGCAGAACTACGAATACGAGCCCAAGACGGGCATCCACGGCATGGTCTTTGACCCAACCGAGACGTACCTCTACTCGGCAGACATGGGCGCCAACAAGATCTGGACACACAAGAAGGATGCCGCGACCGGCCAATTGAGCCTTGTCGGCAGCGTCGACGCGCCCAAGGACAAGGACCGCCCTAGATGGGTCGAAATGCATCCGAGTGGAAACTACCTGTACGCGCTGATGGAGTCGGGCAACACGCTCGCCGAGTACACCATCGACGCGCAGACGCACCTCCCCGTCTTCACGCACCACGTCTACCCTCTGATCCCACCTGGTCCGTTTGCCCACACCAACTCCACCTCACCCCCTCACCCAGAAGCTAACAGCCTTCAGGCCTCCGCTACAACCAGAAGAACTACCGCGCCGACGTCGTCCAAATCAACAGCTCAGGCACCCACCTCTTCGCCACCACCCGCTCCAACACCATCGGCGTCCCCGGCTACATCTCCGCTTTCGAACTCGACCCCGTCGGCAGCATCAACCGCCATATGTTCATGAACCCGACGAGCTCGTCGGGCGGCCACTCGAACGCCGTGGCGCCATGCCCGTGGAGCGACGAGTGGATCGCTATCACGGATGATACGGTTGGCTTTATCGAGATTTATAGGTGGGATGGTGAGTTTCTTGGGAGGGTGGCGAGGTGTGAGTGTACGGAGCCGGGGTTTGGGATGAATGCTATATGGTATGATTGATGAGCTGGGAATGCCTGGGTGGGGTTGAATGCTTGACTCGTGGGGTTGAGATTTGGGATGGGTTAATGGAGTTCGATCGAGTCGGTTGTATTCTGCTTGGAAGACATTCCAAGCGGGAATACGGATGTGGATGCCATGAATTGAGACTAGAGCATCTCATGTTGGCTTCCAATTGATCAGATGTACAGTTGCTTTCACTACGTAAAAGGTAGATTGCTGGTGAGAAAGGGTCTCAGGGCAGGCGAAGTCCCCGGAGAACAACTGCAGACATTACGCTCACGTGGAAGAGAGCCTATCCCCGCGCTCTTCTGCCGGGGAGATGCCCCTCTATATCCCGAACTGGCTTGCCGACTCGCGTTCGGCCCTTCGGATCCGGCTTGCCGATGAGAGACCCCACTGACCCCGCGCTCCACTGCTCTCATCACATCACTGGCACTTCCATCAATCGTCTCCGCCCTGTCCGCCTTGCTTACGAATTCATCAGCATTAAACGAAGTCTGTGTCGTCGGCTCGGTATATCCGATTTAATCTCTGCCGCTCTGCAGTCTTTTACGTCTTTTCTTCTCTCTCTCTAAACGTCTCCTCGGGATTGATGTCAAGATCATTCCCACATCAGTGCCATTCGCGACCCTCAATCCAAACCCTCCCATTTTCCTCTCCAGCTTCAATCTCTCCTTCTCAAACCTTCCTCTCCGCCTCAATCCACCATGTCTCCCCCCGGCACCGTGTCCGGCCTGCTGTACGTCACGATGCAGCCGCAGGCCTCCTGCACAGCAGAAGAGTTCCACGACTGGTACAACAACGAGCACGGCCCGACTCGACTGCGCCTCCCCTTCGTCCAGAATGGCTTCCGCTACCGGGCCACCGATCTGGGAGACGGTACTCCTAGCAAGGCGCTCCCGGAGTGGCTCGCCATGTACGACATCAGCGACATGAACGAGCTGAACGGGGAATCGTATCTTCAGCTGCGGGGCCCGCCGTTCAAGAGCGAGCGTGAGGCCGCCACGATGAAGAAGATTGACATCGATAGACGGGTTTATGATCTCGTGTTTGACCAGGTGAAGCCGGAGTGGAGGGGCAGGTTGGAGGACGTGATGAGCGAGGGGAAGGAGCAGAATGTGCTCGTTGCGGCGAGCTTCCGTGTCAAGCCCGGCGCGGATGGGCAGGAGTTGGACAGGTGGTACGAGGAAGAGCATATCCCGATGCTGGCAAAAGTGCCGGGATGGCGGCGCTCGAGACGCTACATTTCGAGCACCGTCGTCAAGCCTCTAGGCGGCGCCGCGAAACCAGACGATGATGTCGAGTATCTCGCCCTGCACGAATACGCGCCGACCAACGGGCTCGGAGGCCCAGAATTCCAAGCTGCGACCTCGACGCCCTGGCGGACAAAAGTCATGGACGACGTCGTCCTCAGCAAAGCCCGCCGCGTCTACACCCACGCCTACACCTTCGGTCCTGCGCCGCGCTACCTCTCCACCATCACCTCCTTCACCTCTCCCGACGGCCTTACCACCACATCGCCTGCCACCCCCTCCACCCCCCACGCCACCATAACCTCCCACATCACCACCCCCGACGGCGTCACCCTCCCCTACTCCCTAACCGGCAACCCCTCCCCCCACGCCCCAGTCCTCGTCCTCACAAACTCCATCCTAACAACCTACACCATCTGGGACGCCTTCATCTCCCACTTCCTGTCCCAGCACCCCTCCTACCGCATCCTCCGCTACAACTCCCGCGGCCGCTCACCCCTCCCCCCATCCTCCACGAAACCAATCACCGTCGACCTGCTGGCATCAGACATCATAACCCTCCTCGACGCCCTCCGCGTCCCCACAGCCTCCCTCTGCGGCGTCTCCCTCGGCGGCGCCACCGTCCTCGCAGCCGCCCTGAACCACCCCGACCGCATCAGCGCTTTCGTGTCCTGCGACACCAACGCCTCCGCCCCCGCCGACAACGACAAAGCCTGGTGCGAACGCATCGACGTGGCCGAGAAGGAGGGCGCGACTGCCGGATCCCTCGGCGTCCAGCCCGCACCCGACACGCGCCTCTCCCCCGCCGACCAAGTCGTCGGCAACGAACTCGCCGAGCTGACCGTGCGCCGCTGGTTCGCACCCGAGTCGTATGACGGGGGCGAGCTCGAGGCCAAATGCCACGCCGTCAAAGCGGCCGTCGCCTCCAACTCGCTCGAGGGGTTCAAGGAAAGCGTCAAGGCGCTGTGGGAGTACGATTACAGCGACAGGATGAAGGCGAGCAGGGTCAAGGGGGCGTTTGTGGTGGGCGAGAGGGACGGGAAATTGCCCGCGCGGATGAGGGGGATGGCGGAGCGATACGGGAAAGATGTTGGTGGTGCGGAGGGCTGGGAGAAGAGGTTTTTGGTGGTGGAGGGAGCGGGGCATTTGCCCATGGTCGAGAGGGCGGAGATTGTGGCTGAGTTTGTGGGGAGGGTGTTGGAGGGGTGAGGAACAGCGGAGATAGATGAGGATAGAGGGTTGATTGATTAGGAGAGGGATGAGAGTAGAAAGGGGCGAGTAGAAGCCTTTCCAGCAACAAATCGAGACGGTAGATTCTGGATGTGACTTTTTCGCCGCGACCACGAGCTTCACGTGACACGAGTCGACGCGTAGATTCGTCCATCCCACCTACGCACCCCCTACGCAGTACATACTCAAGCAGACGGCGCAGATGGCCGTCTCCCCGACTGACGGCTTCTTTCTCCGCCTCCGCCCGTCCCCAATGCCGGACGCGGACACCCAAGCCGACCAATCCCACGCCTTCCTCACCCCTTGTACGACACGATCGCAAGCGGCACTGGCATCGAAGTCAAACGTCGTGAGGCAATGCGGCTGAAGCGGCCGAGCCAGTGACGGGTCGAGAGAAACAAGATTGCACGTCGAGAAGGAAATGCGGATGAAGAAGCCGAGCTGGTGGCGAGATAGGAGAAACAAAATTGAACGTCGTGAAGAAAGTGCGGAAGGAGAGACCGAGCCAGTGACTATGGGAAAGAAAAGGTGGTTGGATTTGAGGGGCAAGTAGTTGTCGTAATAGTTGTAGCACAGACATGTCCGCGGTGCTTGTCATGATGAAGGTGATGCTATCAATGCTTATCGTCCGGAACTCACACTGCCTGCCTACAGTCAATCGATACAGAATCCTGACAGACAGATACAAATCGCAATGCCCTGCACTCCAACGCCCCTCTTCAGCACTCATGACAATGTTATGTTTTCCTGAGGATATTTGCCCTACCCTACCTCTCCCTCCGCATCACCATCCGCATCAACTTCCTCCCTTCGCCATCCGTCTAGGTGAGCTTCTGCTTGATGAAGAAGGCGCGCAGATGCGACAGCTGCCACGCGCAAGTGACGCCGAGAACGGCAAGCTGGATGAGCGTCCAACGCACGACGCGCGCGTTAGTCGACTCAGACTGGTCGCGGAACTCTGCTTCGCGCTCCTATTCCGTGTGTCAGCTGCGTAAACCCATCGGCACTCATTCCCATCTCTCGGCCAGGAAAAGAAGCAGAGGAGAAAAGGGTAATTGGATCAACGCACCCTCTGGAAAACCTGCTCCCTCCTGATATCCTGCAACCTCGCATTCAAATCCCTAACCTTCTGGCTCAAGTCCATAATCTTTCCCTTATCCGCACTCTCGATCTGACTCGTCTCGCCAATCGCCAAATCCAACGTAACCCTGATACTGCCGTGCGTCTCGCCCAACCAGCCACCCCGGGGCGCCGCGTTCAGCGGGGAGAAGCAGATGCGGTGCTCGCCCGAGTCGGCGGCGGAGAAGGTGAAGCGGCCTTTTTGGCCGCCGCGTTGGCTGACGACGCGGTGGTTGTTGTCGAAGGTTTCTTCGACGGAGATGTAGACCCCGAGGGAGGGATCGGGGAGGAAGGTTCGGGTTGTGTCGTCCCATTGGTCGGCATTGTAGTGACCTAGAGGATGTTAGCTTGGATTCGTGCTGTTTAAATGGCTCCGCGCGTGCGTGGTTGAATGGGTGGAGGAAGAAAAGAGGCAGTCCATGCACACACCGACGACCAAGGTGTCCTTGGGGAGCTCCTCGAAGAAGCACTTCTGCGCGCTGGCGTCCATGTAAAAGTACAGCGCGCGGGCGGGCAGTATCCACGCCGCGAGAGCGAGCAAGGTCAGCAGGGAGCTGACGCTGGGTATTGATCTCGCCATGGTGGGTTTGCGGTGATGTTTGGCTTGATCGCGGTGCACTCGACGGCCATGAGATATGTCCAGCTCTCGGGACGGGGGATCTGACGAGGTGTTGCCGACGCTTGGGCCAGATAAGGGACGCGTGCACGTGATGACCCTCAAGTGCTTCAACCACCTTGCACTCAGCTTTTGCTTTGTCACCGTACTCAGTTCAAAGTTATGAGATAGCAGTGGAACACCTTTGACGGCATTTCGATTTGGTAGCACATGCGCATCTTTTCTGCGAACAATAAACAGATATCATTTTGAGCCGAACACAAGTTTCTTGCCTGCTTCATCCACACGGGTAAGTGCACTGTACGCACACCCTACAGACACAAGCCCGCAAATCCGTGTAGCGCCATCGCCGTCAAAAAGGAATCTCCATGAAAAACCACGATCTCTTACGAGGCCGTTACTGCACTCCTAAAGCCCAAAGTCACGAATCGATCCAGTTCCCATCCACTACATTCACATACTTTTCCTCGGGCGACCCCTGCTCGGACGGCCCGTGTTTATCGGCCTGCCCCTCCCCGTCCTGACCTCTACCACCGCCGTGTTCGGGCTCTTTGCTGGGATTTCATCTTCGCTGGCGCTGTCCGCGGATGCAAACAGGTCCTTTTTAATCGACGGTACTCGCTTCGCAGCGTCCACAGATCGTGACCCATTCGACGCTGCACTACCTTTGACGTTGACGGGAGTGAATCCACTCGAAGTATTCGAGCCGTTTGCAGTGGCAGCGCTGCTCTGACTGCCCGCGCTCTTTCTGCTGGCAGCAGACACGATCTTGATCTTCTTGCCGTTTGCCATTTTGCGCGCGAGAATGGATCCGCCGGGGCCAGAGGGCATTGGCTTCGCGGTGGAGGTGTTCGCAGTGAATTGTTTTGGAGTGGAATCGTATTTGGTAGTCTTCACGGGGGAAAAGTTGGTCTCTGGCTCCGCGTCTGAACTGTCGAAGCCGTCTTCCGCGAGTCTGGCCGCAGCAAGCTTGGCTTTGCGATTCTCTTCCTCCTGCAAAGCGGCTCTGGCGGCGCGTGCAAGCTCAGCAGCAGACGGAACATTCGGCTTAAGCGGTGACTGATGGCGAGGAACCATGTTTGCGACGGGAGCGCGGCGTGTTTCTGGTGATTCCTCGGTCTCCATCGGATCGCCATCGCTGTCAAGCTGTAGCGTTTCGTTCCCGAACCTACCGGTGCTGTGGCGGGCGGCTGACTGTTTCGGACGGATTTGAGCAGTACCATTAAGTCCTGGCATGGAGCGACGCTTTTGGACAGAAGCCTTGCCATCTTTCCAGTTGGAAGGAAGCTCGACGAAATCATCATCATCAAGCGGTTTTCGAACACGGCGACTGGTGACCTCTGTGACTTCATCGTCCATGTCCATGTCCTCGTCGTCATCCGACCCGACATTGATCTCCTCGTACCTGGGCTTTCGGGAGCCTCTGCCTCTTCTGACAGCCTGAAAATCGTCATCTTGCTCCAAGCGAACTCTGACTTGGTTTGGATTCTTCGCCTTGGCGGCGGTGGCTGCAGCAGCCGTGTTCATTGGCGGTTCGCGAGCAACGTCGGATGTGATGATGACAGTTTCCTGGCCAGCACCATATGTCCCCGCACCGGACCTGGAAGAAGCGAGTCTCCTTCGCTTCTCGATCATGCGGGCTTTCTCGGCAGCTAATGTCTCGGTAGGCAGCTGCAGCTTAACCATTTGGCTGCGGCCCTTCATCGCCGCAAGTGTCATGATAAAACGACCTTCCTTCTTCGCCGTGTCGAGTTGTTTTTTCTCCTTCTGCTTGAGAAATTGCTTCGTGGCGTCACTCTTCGGCTGGGCAGCCTTGGACTTATCCTTGGACTTGTCTTTGGACTTGTCTTTGGACTTGTCCTTGCCGGTGTCTCTTCTCTTAGAGTGGATAAGCTTGATAGCATCAAACTCACCGCGGCCACGCTTCTTCGAACTTCCTTCGGGTTCCTGGTATTCGCCATCCAGGTCCGGGTACATCGAGTCGTCCTCATCCTCATCCTGCCCTCTTATGACACCAGATGGGGCAACGTAAGGCGTGGCCCCGAAATCATCGTCGTCATCACCGACAACATGGAGTGGGGACTGGTTGCCTGGCGGACGAGCGCCTTGAAGCATTGAGTTGACAGGTGGCAGACCGTTGCCCATGGAAGGGTTCGAGCGTAATGAGGGATCAAGGAAGCTCTCATCATCGTACTGGATTTGGGTCGTGTTCTGATCGGACTCATCGTGTGGCGCGTCCATCTCTTCGTCTGCGAATTGGGCATCCAAAGCCGGATTGTGAAGCTTGGCTTGATCGGCCTCCTCTCTGCGCCGTTGCAACCTCACGCTGTCGGATGGTTGATCTGCGCCGTCGCGTATCCAGTTTAGATTAGACATACTGAAGTCCACCAGAGCTTCCACGCTCCTTGCGTCGGCGACCTTCCTGGTGTCGTGACCCAACAGCGTGCCTTTGGGTTCGTAGGGGTTCTGTCGAGGATCTCTACGGCAGGCGCCCGTTGAACAGACCTTCCGACAATGCGGACATTGCCAGCGCGGGTTTTCCATAATCTCCTGAGGCATGAGGTCGTGAGCGCGCCAAAGAGATCCATAGCAATACCAGAGATCGCAAGTCGTACAGGCAGCCATTTTCCACTTCGGATGCTTGTGAATGCAAACGTGGCAGGTGTGGTGGTTGGCCAGCCATGCCTTGGACCGCTTCTTGACGGTCTTTCGGACGGTGCCATCGTCGTTGACTATGATCTCTTCGTCCGAATTCTCCTCTTCCTCGTGTGCTTTGGGATTCTTGCAGTCCACCCAGGGTCTGCGCTTGAGCTGTTCTTGGCAGATCTGAGCAAGCGTCTTCTTCTGCAAGTTTCTTCTCTCCTCAGCCAGAGGGAATGGGGTTTTTTCGGTGATCCTGCCGTCGTCGATCTCGATGACCTGCTGTCTCCACTCGTCGTACTTGTAGAGAAGTTCCTTCCATCGCCACTGCTCAACCCACATTAGGCCTGATATGCATGCGCAGCTTCGGCCCATCGCATAGCAGTCCATGCAAACGTCATACGGTTCCTCCTGTTCTGTCCCAAGCGCATGAACGCATGATTTGCAAGTGAGAAATCTGTTGAAGATGTTGCAACGGCAGTACGCGCAAGTGACGCAGCTGTCGAAGGGAATGAACTCGGGATGTTCTTTGGGCGCATCTGGTGCAAACATTTCCGAAAGTAAGATAACTTTGAACAGGTCGACCAGTCGCTTGAAGTCCTTCTTCAGTACGCGAACTTTCTTGCTTGTCTGCAACGCCGTTGCTGCCTCGCCGCTTGCTTCGCTTTGCAGCTTAGCCGAGCGCAGGAGATTTGAGTACTTCTGGAGGGTGTAGTAGATGATGGCCTTATTCTTGTACTGTTCGTCACGACAGACCATCCGAGCAGCAGGCAAGGCTTCGTGGATCGCCATTTCCAGGGTCTCCACAGTTGTCCTATTCCACGCGACCTTCATGGTCCTGGTACCTCGATTCCAGACCTGGTGCGGAGCTAGTGGAGGGATCAGAATGAAATCGCCAGGCCTCTGCTCGACGACATAGGTGCTGAATGGCGCTCTTTTCCAGGCAGCAATTTGAGCGAAGTGGTTCTCGACTTCGATATCGTGACCCAAGACCGACAGCCAGTACTCGGAGACGACTTGGCGTTCCTTGGATTCGGTCATGAACCAGATTGAAGAGCCAGGTCTCTCTGGCTTGCCATTTTCGCCAATCGTGCCAGACGCGTTCACCATGATGTTTTGGCCCAAAGATGCGCACATTTCACGGTGAGATGGGGTGTAGGTTCCTTCGTGGCCGATGTAGCACATGAGGTTCTCCGCGCGCATTTCCGAGGGCAAGCTGCTCATCAAGTCTCCCGCTCTTGAGATTCCCTTTCCTTTTCTTCTGCCTGTAGCATTCGGGATAGGCTCCTCTACGGCGCCCGGGCCGCCGACATCACCGGTACTCTCGTTCAGATAGAATAGCATTTGCGGAATGTGCTCCTTCAACTTATCATGCCACACCTGCGGGCAATCGATATCCTTAAGGTAAATCCTTTGGCGATGTTTGTCCTTGTAGTTCTCCGGCTTTTCAAAGTACTGGTTCGTCAGCTTGCCCATGTTGTTGAGATAATGTCCAATGGTGAGAGGCAAGTTTTCGCTCGCGGTCAAGTTTCGCGCATTCTCGACTGTAGCAAGCCGCGATTAGCGAAAGTCTCATGCGACATGCGATGCGACTGTCATCCTACCTTTGCTCCCCTCGTTTGCCTGGAGCCACCCAGGCGTAAAGGTCCACGGATCCAGCAAGTAATCGAAACCGTCAATTACGAGCGGCTTGCCACCAATAATGACATGGAGCAGGACGAGCTTCTCGAACATTTCCATGCCCTGCTCGGCAATCGTCTCGCAGCTGATTCTGTCCACATATTGAAAGTTCGGGGTACTTTCGACAAGCTCCCTGACATCGAGGTCGGGAGGGATGGGCTCAAAAGCCGCGCGGGGCCTTTGCGCAGGCATGTCGTGGGCTCGACGGATGTGTGCAGGGCAGCTGTATCGCAGCTAGAGTAGTGATGACTGGTCAGATCACGGCGCGCTCCACTTGTGACGCTTCAACCTCATCATCTCTCTATGTGACCAGGTGGCATGTGAATGATTTCGCGGCCGGTGAAGCGCAGGCGAGACGTCGTGCGAAAGCTCGGTGGTGGTGGAAAAGGTATTGGTGGAGTATCGTTGGAGAGGCGCGTAAGGATCGCGACGAGGTTTGGTCCGTGCGTAGGTTCAACGCGCAGAGCGGGAACGCGGGACCCTTGGACAGTGCAACCTCCAACTTTTTCATCACATCACTCTGTGAACACAAGAAATCTTTCCTCCAATTTCGGTCATGCTGTAACAAAATTCTCCTATCTTCCAGTGCTTAGTGTTTCACTATCCATCCAAAAGAGTCTTTTCTATCTGCAGTGAAGATTATAAGTCTATGCTCTCTCCGTGTTAATTCCACCAATTCCTTTCGTCTCAATTTTCTACCTTCACCGTAATCCTTTTCTATTCCTCTCTCAAATCTGTAGCAATGCCAATCCCTCAACTTCTGGCTAGCAGTGGCCGGCTTGGTGGAGCAAGAGCTCCTGTCCATGCTCTTCGACTTCCGTCATGCTCCGGATCCATCATCGAGTCACCACGAATCGGCGTATCAAGACTGGACTCATGGCCGAGCAGGAGAAGAGATGGCAATTCATGCTTCACAGCGTTCAGCACTTCCAGCAGACTACGGCAGCATCCTCTTACTTCCGCTCTCGCAGACACAGCCAGGAAAGGTAGCAGAAGAGAGGGAAACCCAGGATCCACGACATTCAGCACATCAATCACAACCAAAAACCAAATATCAGTACCACCAATAGGAACTCCCCAACTCGCCGAATCAACCAAACAATCCGCTCTCAACGACCTCCCCCAATACGCCCCTCCCAAAACCGGCCTCCTCTCTCACCTCCCCACCCCCCTCATCCCCTACGCCGAACTAATCCGCCTCGATAAACCTGTCGGAACCCTCTACCTCTTCCTCCCCTGCCTCTTCTCCACCCTCCTCGGTGCGCCTCTCACTCACCCAATCACACCCCCCATCACCGTCCTCAGCACAACCCTCCTCTTCGCTTCCGGTGCCCTCCTCATGCGCGGCGCCGGCTGCGCCGTCAACGACTTCTGGGACCGCAAGCTCGACCCGCACGTAACGCGGACGCGCCACCGACCACTCGCCCGAGGGGCCATCACCCCCGCCGCAGCGGTGAAATACATCATCGGGCTCCATCTCGCAGCGTTCGGGGTTCTGCTGCAGTTCCCGCCTCTCTGTCTCGCATACGGCATCCCGAGCCTGGTCCTCGTAACCCTCTACCCTCTCGCCAAGCGCGTGACGTACTACCCGCAAGCCGTGCTCGGTCTCACCTTCTCCTGGGGCGCAATGATGGGCTTCCCGGCGCTCGGAGTCGATTTGCTTGCACCGGGGAACGAGGCGCTGCTGACTAGCGCGGCGTGTCTGTATGCGAGTAATTGGGCGTGGACGGTGCTGTACGACATGATCTACGCGCATATGGACATCAAAGACGATGTCAAGGCAGGGATCAAGAGTATTGCGTTGGCGCACGAGAAAAACACAAAGGCTGTGTTGACGGGTTTGGCGGCGGTGCAGGTGGCGTTATTGGCGGCGGCGGGTGTGGCGGTTGGGGCGGGGCCGGTGTTCTTTGGGGGTGCGTGTGGGAGTGCTGTGGTGACTTTGGGGACGATGATTTGGAGGGTTAGGTTGGGGGATGTGGGGAATTGTTGGTGGTGGTTTAGGAATGGGGCGTGGTTTACTGGTGGCGGTATTGCGACGGGTTTAGCGGGGGAGTATTTGGTCAGGCTGATGGGAGGAGAGGAGGTGGAGGATGGGGGTGTGAAGGCGGAAAGGAAAGAGTTGGTGCCAGCGTGGAGGTGGCTCTGGGAGATGTACGTGCAGTACAGGGACGGTGAAAGCCGTACTGTCTAAGCTGGATCCACGAGAGCAAATGCCAAGCGGTCCATGCCGATGCAGATGGAGTATAGAATAAGGCAATGACTTTGCTTCAAGGCTACCATTAGTTGGCAAACTTCAGGAAATGAGATGAAAGCGTAGTGGTCTGCTTTTCTATCACGACTCCTACTCGATCGAGTACAAACGGAGAGAATATTGCAGCGATTCAAATCCGACGAACTTGAATTATCTTTTTAGCGGCCGATGTAATAGTCTACAGAATAACTGGTAGTGAATGTAGTAACGGCTATCACTATTCTACTCATCAACGACGTAGACAGCTACTACTCCTCATCCCAGAACAGAGAGGTGTCTTTCGTACAGGACTGCAAGACTTCATCCTAGTCAACGATGATTTCAAAATATGACATTAGTGACTTAGTATAAGTCGAGGTAGTTATTAACCCTATCTAAAGTCATGTGCATTTGTTTAGTAACTGATTACATAGTTACCTCAATCGATAGAACTTACGGGAACTTACCCAGAGCCGCAATCAATCTCACTGTAGGCCTATGAAAGAACCCTTCCTCGCTCTTGCCTACCTTATCCTTTAGAATAATTCTGTTATGTCGAACATAGAATTCGACATTCTCCACTCTTATTAATGACCCAGAAACCGCGAACGCGTAATAAATATCTCCAAAATCTCGGGTTCAGGCGCCATTTGCACTAAGCTGAAAGTAGATGCAGTTGATAAATGACACCGCACGTCAACTCTTGTTACAGCCGATACCTTACAACAACTACCCGAAACAATGATGAACTTCATTATCGTACTCTCAAAAGAACTTTCCCCCGTAAGCCTCGATCAAATGGATGTAGTCATAGCTTTGTTAATACTAGAATTGGCAGCAATAAAGTATAGACTTCTAGTAGGCCAACATTTTCCGAATGTCGCAAGTCGAAGTTCTAGCTACCACGCTCTTTAAAAAGATACTAGTCTTTCCGATAATCGATTCTGGTCCCCTGAACTACCCGACCTGCTCCAGCGCTCTCGCCAGCCTCGAGAGTCAGGCGCCCCGGGCCCGGGTCTCGAGGTATTTCAGAAACCCGTTTTTCTTTGGCTCCCTCATTCCTTCTTCAATACAAACAGTAGTTATTGTCTGAACTCGTTGAAAAAGCTAACTCTGTTGACTTATATACGCTCCTGCTTATATAAAGTCCGCTAATAGTAAGCTTCCTAATGATTACTACTAGTAAAATTCAGCAAGGATTGTTATTAATATAGTTATCGTGATATAGTAGTAATGCATCTTGACTCTAAGTTATAAGACGCCTTATCCGATTAGTGTCAAGGATCGAGGTTTAAGGAACGCCTTGAACAAGGAAGAAAGGGGACTAAGATTAGAGGTAGAGGCTAGGTAATATGGGTAAATAGTAAAAACCTCGTCCCTCTATTCGTATAGTTACAAACAGGCTCTCTTAATCCTAATTGCGAGTACACTAGACTCTAATCTCCTTCTCAATGAAATTTCAATGGTTACGTATAATCTGATCGAGGGTGCGAGAGATATAGCGTGTACTTCTTCTTGCCCTTGGACAATCGCTTGCCTTCACCGACGAAGACTAGGTAGCGAGGTAGTACCTCGTGGGTGCAGATCATTATGATGGCGATGAAGGTTATCATCATCAAAACCGGTCAATAGAGACCGTAGTTCGACAGAGAGAATCTCTGGCTACGCATCGTCTCGACGCGGCAAGCAATCTCACAAGTCCGTCTTCTCGGACTGGACTTAGATTAGTGCGACACCGATGGACGTCCATTTTCGAAACAGTGATACAGGCAATGAACTCAGTACTTTTAGGGTGTTTAACAGGACGACGCAGTCTTTTATATGGCAATCGAAATCTTTGAAGCAATAAGAAAGACACAAAACTCCCGATTCCCAAATCCTACACCAAAGCCAAGTCTCCACCTTCTCCGTCTCTTCACGGATCCAAAACCAAATCTTGACTGACGTAAATCATTCCTTCTCCCCATCCTGCCCTCCCCCTTCCCTCTTCTCCCTCCTCCTCTCCTCCACCCCCTCAACCCCCTTCCCCCACACGCCCGCCCGTTTCCCCCACCTCATCGTCCCCCAGATATGCGTCCACCCGATCTTAGGCGGAGCCTCCTGGCTGACCCTAAACGGCGACGCCCCATGTCTAAACAGCACCTCATCCCTTTTCTCATCGACCTCACTGGCCCCTCCCATCCCCACATCGCCCCCACCAATCACATTACCAAACTCATCTCTCTGCTCCCGCCGCCCCCAATTAGCCCCGTCCCGATCCCGCCTCGCCAACTCCTGCAACCTCACCGCCCTCTCCGCAGCCGAGACCTCCCAGCTCCTCACATCCCTACCAACCGGCCTCCACCAGCCCGCCCCCTCCTCGTCCACCCGTCCCCACCACCTCCCCCCACACATCTCCCACAACCGACTCCTCGCCCTCTTGAACGCAAACCGCTCATCCTCGCCAGTAAACGCCCCAGCCTGTCCGAAATCCGGCGCCCTCGCCGCAGCCCCAATGTCCCGTTCATCGGAATACAAACTTGAGTCGCTGGCGCGGCGGCGCAGGCGGTTGGGCGGGTCGTCTTCGAGGGAGTCGGGGGAGAGGCCCGCGGAGGAGGAGCCGTAGCTGGAGATGTTGGGGCGGAAGGGGGCCGTGGCGTCTTGGTAGATGTCGGAGAAGGTTTCGGAGTGGAGGGCGTCTGCGTCGGTGGGGGCGGGGTCGTTGGGTCCGGGTTGCCGTGTGCTGCTGGCTTGACTGCCAGCGTTGCTGTTGTTGTTGACATTGGGTTCGCCCCGGGTCTCAGGGAAGAAGATGTCATCTGGTCCCGCTGCAGCGGTGATGAGAAGCTTGCATCTCGCCTCATATAACGCGTCCAGCAGTGTAATGAAGCGTCTAGCTTCGTTCTTCTGTAATAACGAAAGCGTCGGCACGTCCATGAGGATGAGGGTATGAAAAGTTGAGGCCAAGGTGATGTAGTCCGCGGGTCCGAGACGAGCGGCGCATAGCTCGGAAAAGGTCCATGCTGTGACGCCGGCGTGTTGACGGGGTACGGGAACGAGGCGGCCGTAGACGAGTATGGTGCTAGGCTCCCAGGGAATGGGGGACGAGGTTGCGGTCGGGGTGTGTGAGAGGGCATGGAGCTCGGCGGCGCGGAAGTCGTGCGTCCATTGTTCGTGGGCGGAGGTTGGGGAGTCGGCGGATGGCTTAACGAAGTAGTTCTTTGGTAGTGTGGTCATCTTGGGGATGTCGTCTGGAGTGGTCGTTGGTGCTGGCGGAGGACCGTCGAGGTGAACAACCGGAGTTTCTGAACTGTCAGGAAGTTCACCAACTCCAGCAGTGTACGAAGATTCCGAGCTCTCTGCAGCAGCAGCCTCAGACTCACTCCTCCTGTAGTCTTTCCCTCCCTCCATCTCCCAGACCTCGCACCTAGCCTTCAACACCTCCAGAAAGGGGCCGAAGTCGCCCTGCCCAGAGAACATGTTCCGACTCCTATCCACCTTCTCACTAGCACCGAACTTCCACCTTAATGACTCCATCCTCGTCGGGGGCGGACTAAACTCCATCCCCGCCGCCTTGGCCAGCTCTTCCGGCATCCGATTGCTCGTCGCGATCAGCACGCCCCCAAGATGAAAGAACCCGGTCAACAGATTCGCCATGATCTTCGACGCCGCCCGATCCGGCAACTGGAACTCATCCAAAAAAAGAATCGGACTCGTCTGAATCATATCCCTCGCCAGCCACAACAACGAATGATCGTCATCCAGATCAATCGACGACCTCCTCAACAACCTGATCTGCCTCAAATGCTCCAACTTAGCCAACGTCTCCAGCATAAACGTGTTAAAGTGCCACCGTCTCTTCTTCCGATTGGGCAAGCAATCCGCGAACAGATCCACCAACATGCTCTTCCCCGTCCCCACCTCCCCATGCAGCATCAAGCCCTTGGGCGAATCGAGCGCCATGGCAGCCTCATGGCTCGTCAGCGTCCTCGTCAGCGCAACACTCTCCCTCTTCTCTTTCTGCGCGATCAAGCTCGCCCACAGCCCCGAGCCCGCCGCCTCCGGAATCGGCGCACTGGCCGAAATTTGCTGGCCTGGGGCGCCGACTGCGCGGCTGAGCTGGTTCAGCCGGTGGCTGTACTCGTACGTGGGCTCATAGTCCTTGAGGCGGTCGTAGAGCTTTTGCAGATGCAGCGCTGTTCGAATGTTAAATGTTCGGTCATATGCATCGTTGGTGATAGCCGGAGAGCTGGGGGAGCTGGGGCAGGGAGCTATGACGTACCCAATCGATGCTGCGCCGGGTCCGGGGCTATGCGCTTGGTGGCGAGGAGGGCGCGGTAGAGGACGAGAGGGTTGGTGATGGTGACCCCGGTCGAGGAGGCTGCTCGGGAGGTCATTAGGATTTAAGTGGGAGACCGGATCGGGTAATATCTCTTGTTCGGAATGGTGTCTGGGGACCTGGAGCTTGGGTGCGAGGGTAGGAACATGTGCGCGAGTGGAGATGTGGTGGGCCGGAGGTTCTGCGGGGATGAGGGCGTCGTGCGCCGTAGCGAGTGACAGGAGAAGCCTCCGAATTTGCTCTCCTCACCTCATGTTGTCCAGGGAACCTCAACTGCTATTGAGTCGAAGCTCGTCGTTCTCTCTAGTCCGTAGTATTCAACGCCTTCGAAAACGAAGTCAAGGTCTCCGGAATAACCGAATGGGTCCCGGTTGTCTCATGCCCAACGAGCCACTAGGATAACGCAACAGAAGGATACTCATAAAATACTTCTGTGGTAATTCATATACCCCAAACATCCTCGTGGTATGAAACTATGCTTGCAATAATCTTCCCATGTTGCCAGCCCGCTGGCTTTGCTCATTACCCCAGAACTCCCCAGTCCGCCCCCAGTTGAACGAGTACCCTCAGTCTCGCCATCATGCCATACAACCGGCCACTCCAGATTCGGAATGAACCAAGCAGTCCAGCGCATATGTCTGCGCAGCCCAACAACCCAATCGCTGCAGCAAGAAAGCAATGCGAAGCGCAGCATCCTAATCATCGCTCAAGCAAACGACGCTTCTTCCTGTATATCATAGATCGTGCATTACTAACAGCATTCGCAAGGCATGACACAAAAAAAGGACACACCCGAAACGCCCAACAGAACAGCGCATCACATCACAAAAGGAAGACGGACGACGTGATCACGCCGGACTTGTACTCACCTTGGTCCTATAATCTCCATTAAACTCTTGGCCCCCGACACCCAGACTCCTCGCAAACGCCAGATCACTCTGCTCGCTCATGCGACTCTGCCTCCCGCTCCCCATTGTCGCGCTCGTGACGTAGTTCTCAAGCGTATGCGTGATCTCGACACCCGCCGGCCCGCGCGCACTTTCAAGGGCCACATCCTCGCTATACTGCGCGGAGTTGCCGCATCGGTAGTCGTCGGTAGAGCTGGGATGCTTGCGGTCCTCGTAGGCCACGAGGTTGGACTTGGAGACGAGGCGGCGGAGGCCGAAGCGGCGACCGGAAGAAGTGGATTTGGGCTCGAATGTGTAGCGGGATTTGGAGGTGCTGAGCTCCGAGCCGCGTTTGGAAAGACCTTGGAGCCAGGGGAGGAAGTGGGATAACAGGGGTCTGAGGGAGGTGATGCAGGCGAGGATGATGGCTGTGCAGTTTTCGATGACGGACCACATGGCGGCGAGGGCGTTGTCGGCGCTGAAGTCGTCGGTGCTCCGGGTGAGGACGTAGAGACGGATCATGGAGGTTACGCAACCGCTGGTGGGTGTTAACATATCGAATGGAGAAGTGCGAGGTAGGTGACCGGGTGTAAGACTTACAAGCCTCCGAATGCGAATAGAGTCATCAGGCCGAATCTCTGCCTCTTGGGAATCTGCAACGTGCCGAGCGCCGGGATGGGGATGAGGATGATCATGACATCCGAAAAGATGCTGCGACATGGTCAGACAGGATCCTGACTTGAGCGGATTGAACTTACTTGAGCCCGGCAGTGGCATAGAACCAAGCAAACGAGTTGATACACTGCCCCTTCATCTGCTTATCCCAGAAGGCCTCGACAGGCACACATTGGAAGATGCCGACAAGCACAACCTGGATGATGTAGCAGATCATGAAGGCAATCATGAAATAGGTAACCATG
This sequence comes from Saccharata proteae CBS 121410, assembly GCA_010015785.1. Taxonomy (NCBI): domain Eukaryota; kingdom Fungi; phylum Ascomycota; class Dothideomycetes; order Botryosphaeriales; family Saccharataceae; genus Saccharata; species Saccharata proteae. The sequence goes on from ML978726.1 coordinate 45,870, forward strand.
CGAGTCCGGTGGGACACGAAGATTCGCAGGTACTGGGTCAGAATGGACAATTTGGCCAGACCGAACGAGAACTCGTAGATCCACGTACTGGACCAGAACCTGTTCAGATGTTAGCAGTGAAGAGAAGGGAGGCATTGCGAATGCGCCCACCATTCTGACTGTGCTGCCAATGTTTGCATGCTCAATGCGGACGACAGAGCTCCCATGCCAAAGTGCGCCTCTGCGATTCAGTCAGTATCGTTACTCCAACAGGCAATGATCAAGGAACCATACGATAGTACATGGTCATGCACAATGGAATGAGGAGCAGAAATGAGCAGGTGATGAGCAAGTCGTCCCATCCCGGGCTACCAACGACGAAGAACCTGGTGCTGAGCTTGAGGAGCAGGAAAAAGAAGGCTACCGAGGTGAGCACGTAGCTCACGACGACAGTCCGATGACCCTTGAAAGTCATCTCCATGGCCGCGGTGGTCGGGTCGGCCCGTTGGTCGGTGAGTTATGGTGGTGGTGGTGGTGTCGGTGTCCTGTCAAGGTGGGCCCTGGGACGAGCGAATGCTTGTTATATCGAAGGGTTCACGTTCGTACGGGAATCAGTCGTTGACCTCATCAATGGGAAGCGCGAGAGCAGAGTGCGTATGGGATTGTCGCGCCTTAAGGCCTCGGTGCGCGAGCAGTCCCGGTCCCAGTCGAGATAACAGCAGCGCCCACCAGAGGTGATGAGCCAGGGCAGGACAGGCCACACGAACGATGTCCACCATGTTTGGGTTCAGACAAGGTGAGCAGTCGCTTGGCCGAACCTCTCTGGTTGTGAGCTGTCCTGTCTCAAGCTATTGCTTAGCCCTGGCCTGGGGGAAGCAGATCCTCAGCATCTGTGCCAAGCGCTAACGGTATGGCTGGCTTGTGGGGATCGAGCTTCTGCGCTTTAACGGGCAGATGGTGGACAACGAGAGGAGCGCGAGCTGGCGGCGCGCGGGAAGAGGCTGCAACTAGGCCAATATGCCCCTTTCTAGCGGACGAGGAAGCGTGGTGGTGAAGCTTAATCCTACATCTCAGCCCGTCCCTCTCGCTTCGATGCACCACACGCTTTGACTCTGACGACAAAGGCGCAATTGAGCTGTTGGTGCTTCTTCTCACATCGCATCGGTCTTTTCTGCGGCCCCAACAGCCACGCCATGCTCCCGCTGCGGGAATGCTCAGCCGAGTTCCGGGCGGGTGTAGATCCACTGCTTACCCGCCAAACGTGCTGCTTCAGGCCCGCGCCTCTGTTTTGGGACGAGATGAGAGCAATGTCGTGACTGATCATTTCTTCTCTTTTTCTTTTGCTGGGCCAGCGTGGACCTCGACGTGGCCCCCGTCACCCGTTTCTCCATCTTGCCGACAGCAGCTCGCTCGCCTGCCCTTTTTCTCGTCCGACTTCTTCCACGAGAGCAAGCGCTCTGTTCCGTAGCATGGCATCGTTCGTGCCCATCTTCGGGCAGCACTGGGCTCGCATCTCCCACGAGACGATGCTGACGATCTGGACGCCGCGTGTCCGCTAGAGAAGCCTCTGTTCCTGCCACTCCCTCCCTTTAACTAGTCCACGCTTCTCGCAAGCGGGACCAGGTCCAGGAACGAAGTGAGATGACGACTCTGTCAAGAGCCAACCGCGCTGCAGGCGACCTCATTCGTCGCGCTGATGCCCCGGCCCTGGAGCTGCTGCGGTCGACGGTTTCGTGTGGTGTGCGCCGGGGTAACGTTAGATGGATGGACAGGATGACCGTGTGCCTGAAGTCTGAGTCTTCTTCTTGACAGTCCGGACAGCCATGCACGTCAACCGATGTTGGTGTGATTTGGTGTCGCTGCTCCCGGCCGTCGGAGGCTTTACGAGCAGGCATGTCCTGACCACCGCAATCCGGGCCGCATCCCTCTTTTCCCTTCCCGCGCGAGATCATCGATTTGTGCAAATCGCATCACCGCATTCTTTGAGAGTCATTGCGGCGCACGCTGCTGGGGCTCAATTAAGCTTCGTGGGCGGGGGGAACGCGGGTTGCTTCAACGTGAAAACTTGCATAGGTAAGTCGACGGGATAGTTGACTGGGAACCCCGAGCCATGGTTCCCGTGCGTTTATACTCAAATCAAGGTTAGGAAATGTATGTGTTAGTCGCATGAGGAAGAGCTGTTTCGATTGGCGGGTTGAAATGCTGAGGCGGGCCTGCAGAGCACCCTGATCAGGTACCAGCCCCGATATTTCCCACGTGGAAGTTGACCGTGATCGTTGACGTACTTCTAACCACTCCAGGGTTTTAGTGCGAAACACGAAGACATTCAACATCTAGCTCGGCGACCATTTCCGAGCTAAGTAACATGTCTGGGACCCGAGGAAATCTCGATTTCGGTCCACTTTCAAACACTCCATTGGCATGGACGGTAGGCGCAGCAACCGCCAAATCCAAACTAGTAGTGAGCTGCTTTGAAGCTGCTTGGCTCCATATCTTACCCATAATGAGGATAATTTGTCCAGCCTGTAGGTGTTAAGCAGCATCCAAATCGCTGTAATGCTAAACGCCATCACGATTTCAGATAGTTATAGGTAGAAAACTCGACCGAATCGCATAGTTAGATCCTCGTCTGTATGTATCAAACTCGCTAGAATGGCAGTAGGATCAACTCGACCCTGTACAAAGTAGTGTCCTTCCTTGGAAGAGATCTTTTTATACCCACTGTATCCCCAACTGCAGGTGATTACGGTCTCCCAGGTCCAACCCAGCTCACCACGTGAATGGGACACGAGCCTTCTACCTGTATGATCACGTTGCGGAATGTATCACGCCTCCACCTGCGTCACACAGACACGTCAATTGATGGGACAAACGTTTCAGACAGCGTCGGTAAGTTACTCGGATCAGCCTGTGCAATCTGCTTCTGTGTTCCTTGACAAGTCCACATACAGTTATCACACTAGTACCCTAATCGCATTCCAAACCATCGGAACACAGCATCACACGACAGCCTGAACTCCCGAAAACTTTACAGACGCTTTAGTCAATTCCATTTCCAGTTCCAGTTCCATTTCTGCCCGTACAAACGGATGCCTTGGCTCCGGTTCCGGTTCCGAATGCACCGGACTGTACGTTAGGTGGTTGCACCACGCTCCCAAGTCCGCGCTCCATGACCTTTGTCGACCCACGGCAACGCTGCGACATTCGCACGGGACGCCGAGACTGGAGGGCCTCGTCGGAAACCAAGCCCAAAAATAGCCCACGGCTACCAGCGCATTGCAGGACAGTGCAGTGCAGCGCATGCCACGCGTCAATTCCCGAATTCGTACAATCTTGCCAGGCTCGGGTATGAAGCTGCAACTGTTCTCACACCGTTCAAGTGCGCTTACTTCCTTTTTTTCTTTCTTGCTTTTCTCCCAACGACGAGAAACAGGAGTGACGGGATTCGGCCGCGAGTGTTTTTCGCGCCTGCAGACACCGGTTGTCTCAGAGCCCTAGTCGCGGAGGGACTCGACGCAGTGCTCCACTCTTCATCGATAAAGGGCCTGAGGAAGGGTCGTGAGGGCGCATGTATCCACAGTTTGGTATCGTCCGTGAGTTGACAGGTCGTCGAGTCCACCGTCCAAGACCGTAAGCGGCGCAAGGAAAGGACGACGACAGCACCATCTACTGTAGAAACGAAAAAACGAGGTGGATGCAGCATGTCAAACTTTCCCTCCTATGCATCACCGTCTCGTATGTAGCCACCTCACCTTAACTTACCTTAACTACCTCCGAAACCCCGACAACTTCGAACGTCGAGTATGCTACCCTACCACCCGAGTAGATACGGCCACCCGCCCCCCCTTTTCTAATCCCGCACCCTCCCTATCTAGCGAACGTCCTCCCCGCCTCATTTTCGTGCACACCTAGTAGTTAGAACACCCCAGCCGCCCCTTATGCGCAAAACCCTCGCGCCCTCGCCCGGCAACCTCGACAAGTTCGACCGTCATTGAGAACGCTGTATAACCTCGCCGGCTGCAGCTTGACAGAGCAAAAAAGCCCGATGTGGCGATGAAATTGAGCGGCTGGATGGAACTGGAGTTTGTACTCCCGCACTTGATCCGTTATTGGTGCAACGGGCCGTGGATTGAATCGAGTGAATGCAGGTCGATAGAAAAGGTATAGCGACATCTGCAATAAACTCGAACGTCTAGAAGACGAGGTTTTCTCCCACACCTCGCTTATTTTAGTCTATATACAGGAGCAGGAGACGCGGGTTCCCGGAACAGGAAACCTATCCGCAAAGTCGAACGTCCGGAAGACGATGTTTTCTCCCACACCTCGCTTATTTCGAATCAGTGATTGGTCCACTAGAGGAGCAGGAGACGGGCTTTCCCGAAATAGAAAATCTATCCGTAAACTCGAACGTCTCGAAGACGGTGTTTTCTCCCACACCTCGCTTGTATAAAATCAGTGATTGGTCTATAGCTACGGGAGCCCCAAGGAGACGCGTGTCCCCGGAACAGGAAACCCATCCGCAAACTCGAACGTCTGGGAGACGATTTTTTCTCCCACACCTCGCTTGTGTAAAATCAGTGATTGGTCTATGTACTACTGGTCCTGCTCTGGTTAGTGCACTCCATCCCACTGTCAGGATGAGGTGTCACGTGATCCAGTATTCACTGGAGTATCGACCGGAGACACGGAGACCGAAGGTGAAAAGTCGTCGTCGTCAGAAATTCGTAGATGGTCTTTACATACAACCCCCCGCTCCGCTGGAGTGACTGGGGATTTAGGTAGTTGACTAAGCTACAGTACAGCGCTTCGACCGCAACCGCAACCGCACCGGTACCCCGTCCATCCGCCCTCCCAGGACAACTACACCTGCCACCCCCCGACAACAAACAAAAGCCCAAAAACCGCCGACGATGCCGCGATTAGCAGCACGTGGTGCAAGAAGCCAAAAAAAGAAAAGCATACACGTAATCAAGCTTTCCAGCTAAGCGCAAGCGCATAACATTCAAATGCCAACGTCCCGGGCAACCATGCCGGGAAGTGGAGAAGGGAAAGATCAGCCCGGCACCGGCGCGTCAAGCACGCGTCGCAGAAACGCAGTTCCTGGAGCGGACCGGCCCGCTATTCACAACGTCGCCTTTTTCGCTCTGCGCGTCGAGACTTCCACGCCGTGAGGGCTTACGCGCGGGGGGCCATGCGCTTGTGATAGGTGGGCGCCGGAACCGGGTACAGCGTCTGCGTCTTCGCGATGGTCATGAAACCAGTGCTAGCGTAAGAAGTGGCCGCGGCAGCGTCGGAGCCAGAGGCTGTGGGGTAGTAGCCCGCGCTCGAGGACTGCAGGGGCGCGACGGAGTGGCTGGAGGCGGCGACGGACTCCGCGGCGACGGAGGCAGCGGACGTGGAGGCGCCGAGGGTCTGGAGTGAGTTAGTTGGAATTGATCTTGAGAGGGAGGGGAGGGAGTACGTACGACGTAGACGGTGCTCGGCTCAGCGGTGACGGTGACGGTCTTGTCGGCGGCGCAGTCACCGGAGGCGGCGCTGGACTCGGCGAAGACGCCCGCGCCGGGGGTGCTGACGGGGTAGACGGTGACGACGTTGGTGATGGTCGAGGTAGCGGAGATGGTGGTGGTGGGCTGGCCGCTGGAGACATCGGCAGCGCTGACGCCCGCGACGTCCGAGGAGGCGGGCTTGGTCGCGTAGACGGTTTGGACCATGGTGGCGGTGCTGGTGTGCTTGATGGTCGTGGTGACGATGGAGGTGGAGGAGCCGGTGCCCAGGGTGTAGGTGAGGGTGGAGTCCTCGACCATGGTGGAGGTCAGGGTGCTCTCGACGTCGGAGGCAGCGCCAGTGCCGGCGGCGACACCACTGGAGGGGAAGACGCCTGCGGCAGTGACGGCGGGGGAGGCGGCCGGGGTGGAAGAGAGGCCGGCGATGTCAGCGGAGCCGGTGGAGGAGGCTGAAGCTTCGGCGGCGGTGACCGGGCAGACAGTGGTTGAGACGGCGATGACGCTGGTCACGACGGAGGTGGAGTCGGCAGGGCAGTTCGTGACGGTAGGAGCGCAGCTGGTGACGGTAATGAGCTGGGTCGAGTAGACGGTTGAGGTGGTCATTTCGGTGATGGAAATGCTGGCGTTGGAGTACTGGCGCGGGTGGAATTGGCGGTGCGCATTGTGGTGGGCATCGGATGCAGTAGCAAGAGCCGCGAAGAAGGCGACGGAGACGGCGCTGGCGAAGTGCATGATGGATGTTTGTTTGATGGTCGTAGGGACAGCGTGTATGAAGATTGCTTCAGTTGGAGTGATATTTTTTCACGGGGGGCGTTGAATTCGTGGTGTTTGTTGATGGACAGAAATCAATTCTGCTATAACGGCCAGCGAGGATTCCCGGAATGAGCGACTGGGTCTTCTTTTGTTGAAGGAGTGAAATTGTCTCTGGACGAGACGGAACGAGTGTCGAGAACTGAAGTGTCTGGGAGCGAGGTGAAGGTCTGCGAAGGAAGGACAGGTGATGGAGCGGGGGGGATGGAGGTGGTTCAATATGAAGCGAGCGCGGGAATCTCAGAGTCTCAGCCGCGGACAAGCCCCCCCTGCAAGCAATTTCGTGGCAGGGAATAGGCTAACTTGGTGAAAGGCCCTTGGGCCGTTGTGTTGTGAACAATCAGTCGTCAGGCCGTGCGAGGGCGCCAAGGGGCCTGGAGGCGACGACGGCGCGCTTTGCTTTGCTGCCACCAACCAACACCCGCCCGTCCATCCCGATGCAACACCACCGGGGCTCTCTTATTGACCACCCGGCGCCTGTCATCACACCTCGAACCAGCTGGACGAGGGTGAATGGCCTCTTCTGTCTCGTGCGTCGTCGCGCGTTGCCGGGCCTCGGTGGCCCTCTCTGTGCGACTGCGACTGCGACATGGTGCCAGTCCGGTGATACAGTCTTTGCTATGTGTGATGAGCGACAGCAGCTTAACGTTATCGTCGCCGGGACCAGGGCGGGAAAGCTCTGTACGCGCTCGGTCTCGTACTCGGAGTGCTCGTGTTGATCTCGTCTCTCCCCCACACGCTCTAAGTTTTAATCGGCTGCTGAGTGCGACGGCCGGCGTCGACGATGGCGGATGCTGATGCTGATGCTGGCCTTGGCTGCCCTTGGCGAGCTGGTGTTGTTCAGGTAGCATCCCGTCCGATCCGCCAGCTCAGCGCAGCATCTGTCATCAGGGGCGACGCGGGTACCTGGCAGTAGTAGTCTCGTAACGTACTGTAGCCTCTCTTTCGCTTTCGACACGGTACCCAGTATTGCCCAGTATTGCCCAGTGATTTCCATGAGTCGAAGCGGTCAGCGGCCCGGGCACTGCGCACTGCGCTCCACTCGCGAGTTTCACACAGATGCATCTGAGGGCCCGGCCGGCAGCGGCTGCTGCGCCATGGGGAGAGGACATCCTTGAACGAAATCTCCGAGCTGCCGTCGCCGTTGCCGCCGGTTTGGCTGGTGCTGCTGGCGGAGGAGGCGCTGTGTTGAGGGTGCGCGAGCGGGATGCCCAGGTCCACGGCGCCGCCGTCTTGCTTGGTTGTTGTTGCTGATGATTAACGTAGGCGCTGCTCGGTTCCCAAACCTCCAGGACTTTCGGATGCGATGCGCGCCTTGCTGGGGTGATCGATACTATTTCGCGACCTGTGCTGCTGATGATGAGAGCCTCAAACCCGCAGGAGTCGAGTTGGGACGGCCGCGGCACCGACTGGCCCCCGAGCCGACTCGGTCAGCTGAGCGAAGTCGTTGTCCCGGAGAGAAGATGAGACGAAGGCCTCGGCAACAGAGTGGCAATTGTCACAACACAAGCTGCTGACAATGCAGATGAAGCCCATTTGGTGGTACTCGGGACGGGAGGCATGGCATCGCAAAGAACGTGGCCTCCTCTGTTCAATTTGGGCGCGCCACCATCCGACAACCTCAGCATCAAACTAACTAGTTAATAGTTCCCGAGCTGGCCCAAGGAATGCCCGCCGCCACAAGGACCCGGCGGGCGCATCTCACACATCCTCATTTCACCAGCAACACCAGAGCCTTCGCGATCACCGTCCAAGACGAGCAGATGGCGCCCGTCTCGCACGATAGCTGCCACGATGCGCAGATCTGGTGTTGAAAAACTCGTCTTTCGCCGTGGTCTAGACCTGTGCAGCCTATCGCGAGTAATAAGTCGGAGAGATCCAACGTTACTGTAGGTCCCCCTCGGTCCCCCCGACATCTCGGTCTAATTTGAGGAGTGATCGAGTACCTTCCAAGACGGTGGCTTCTTCAATCCTCTTCTTCTCGGCTCCGCGTCTCCAGTCATTAGATGAACCACTCACGACTTCATCTATCTGATTTTGATTCGGCAGGTGGGAAGCCGGTTGGCTTCTGCGCCGCAGCCGTGCTCAGCCACCAACCTATCTACTCAGCAGCCCAAATTTCCGTTGATATGTCCTGATGCCGACACCGCGTTGATTGTGTTTTTCAGTCGCCCACGAGTCGCTTGCGGCTCCGCGAAGTTCCAGATCTTTGCGGGCTCGCGCTCGCATCCGGGTTGCTGGGTCTGATGATAACGTTAACTCGGACGGTAGAACTCTGGACATACCGGTAAACTCAACCTTGGGCCGACTTCAGTGCTTTCTCATGACTCTCCATCATCGCCAGTCACCTCTGCGAGAATGTGTACTTGTTCTTTTACGCTACCTTGCCATCTCTCGGCACAACCCACGACATCTCTCCCGCGGAGAACATTCTCACATCCCAACCAACGTCTCAACAGCCCATCACACGCCATCAAAATCGTCCAATTCTTCGGGCCACGATTTCCAGGCTCTGGCTTTCCATCGAGCTCTTCATCGTTCACCTGTCACGTGCATCACGCCATAGCAGACCGGAATGAATCAAACAGTAGGACTGACTGAACAAAACTTTATGCTGATGCGTAATGTAGTAGTTGACGAATCTTTTCCACGATCCTACCGTGACTCGTTGCCTTTTTCCATTTCCCTGGTGAGCATGAAATGCAAGCTAGTAGTAAATACCCGTCTAACGTTAGTGGGATCTCAGTCGCTTTGAGCGACGTAGCCCGCTAACAAATCCCGAAGCATCTCCCAGCTCTTCTTGGTCCGCATCCTCATCGGCTAGATCTGCCTCCGTTTCCCATGTTTGAGATCTCGCTCTTTTCGACCGGCGGCGCCTACTCCCAGTGTCCGTGTAAAGCTCCACTTCTGCATTGAGATTCTCCTCTTCTACATCAGGCTCTTCTTCGTCTGCGCCAAACTCATTCCCGCTCACCTCAAGCTCTTCCAGTGCTCGCGACGATGCTGTAGCTACACATGTTTCGAGGTCTTGGATCACCTCCGTACCCCAAGTCGTCAGTCCCCATCTGTGAATCTCGTTAAGCCAGTCCCCTAGCTTTTGAATGACTGTGTACGAAGACATTGTTCCCTCGTCGATACAATCCACTGTGCATCCTGACCATTTTCCACTTCTCGTTATTCGAGGTCTGGCCAGCCAGATACTCCATTTTGAGCCCATCATGATGAGTCCGTAGTGTCTGAGATTGGATGTATTGACGGTACTCCATGGTGCTCCGGTCAGGTCTAATAGGATTCCCTTGACCAAGAACCTATTGTACAGAATCATGGCTGCTGAAGCCGCGATCTGGTGCTTGGCATTTCGGGATTCAGTGCCATCGCATTTGTGCTCAACCGTCAAGTAGGGCAACAGTATCCTCTGATTGAAGATATGAACGAACGGTTCGAACAATACGGTACGCCCCGGGTCGAAGTTGTTTAGGGAAATCCAGTAGAGTGCATCTGGAAAGACATCGAATTCGAAAGGTTTGTAGTTCGACTTCCTTGGCTCGTGCTTTCCAATCAATGGAGGTGCCTTCCATCTCAGTGAGGGTATAGGCTTGATTCCTATCTTCGTGACCCGTTCGTTCGTGACCTCCTCCGTCTTTGTTTCCCTTTCTGGCCATCGCCACTCTCTCTTCAAAATTAGTTCGACGGCTGTATGCTCGTGGTCGCCTTCTTTCAACCCCCAGGATTCCATTGCTTTATATTCTCGCCGAATCCGCGCGGCCTTCTCGCGGTCGATGTCCAGCCATATCTCTGTTTCCCTCAACCCGGTCACCTTCCTGTAGAAAGATTGTCGCGAAGTGGCATTCGGCGGCTCAGTGGTGCCAAAGTGGACAAAGGGTTGCACGTATGCTCTTGCCGGTCCATCGGATGGGAGAAATAGTATTCTTCTGGGCAACAGCTCCCTCCCCTCGAAGGCACTGGATCCCATCGGGAAAGTGGGCGCCACAGCGTCTTCGGCTTGATCTTCCTGCATGTCGTCTTGCGATGCAGTTGTACTCCTGTCGAATGTATCGTCATGCTGGAGATACTGGTGCTGCGGGGTGTGCTCCATTTCGGAAGGGGACATGCTGGCGTTTCGAGGAAGTTACGTTGCGAGAAAGTTGCGATGCGAGAAAATTGCGTTTCGAAGAGGTTGCGTTTCGAGGAAGTCGCGTTGCAAGGAAGTTGCATCCGCACAAGGAAGTCGCAAAGCAGCGAAGACAACAACAACAACGAGAACCCCAACGTATCAACGAGACAAGCAAGTCGCATCAAGGTCACCATTTCGCTTTTAAAAGCAGCGTTGGTCAAAACTCCTACATGCGTACCGTGGATGGACGGGCATGTGCCGAACAACCGCATCCTCGACCAGCGGCACTGGAACGGTAATGAGATCGAGGGAGGGGAGTGACGAGTGTCTGGAAGACCCCAAAAGCTGTACTGTCAGTCCTTTCCCGTAACCAGGGACGATCCTTCGTCCTCGAAGGCGAGAGTAGTCAACGTGTGGATGAGCAGGACAGCATTGCCGCATTCGTAAAGGTATCGTCGCTGACAATGCGTCTTTTCCATTGTCGGTCCAAGGGTCCAAGCGACTATGATGATCTATTCTTCCCTACATCACACAATCCCCGTTATCCCAAGCCACACCGTCCACACGCCCACCACAGCCGCCAACGCGCTCACCTCCATCCTCGCACCACGACCCTCCTTATCAACCACCGCGCTCGCGCTCGCACTCGCACTCGCCGCCGCCGTCCCCGTCGCCGCAGCCCCCACGGCCACCGAACTCTCCGCCGCACTAACCGCCCCGCCCTCCTCCTTGAGCTCCGCAAACCCCACTCTCTGCCCGCCATCATCAAAAACGGTGTACACGTTCTTCAGAAACACCTCGCCGACGAGCCACTGAGTGGCGCCGAAAGTCTGTCTCCCGATGATGTTGCTCTGACACGTTTGGTTGCCGAGCCGGGCGCCCACGTAGTCGAGGTGGCTGACGTTGAACATGCGGCCGCCGAAGCCTAACTCGAGCTGCGTGGTCGTGCTGCACGGGAGAGTCCAGATCTCCCCGCTCGCGCCACCCTGCTGCGCGGCGCCGGGGATCTGAGCGTGCAGAGCCACGGCGTCGGCGGTGGGAATGAGGACGAAAGAAGTGCCCGTGTCGATGATGGCGGTGCGGTTGGACATGTTGAGGTTCGTGCCGGCGACGGCGGCGTCGTCGAGCGAGACTTCCCAGAACCCGGTCGTCGTGTTAATGGCGGGGGTGTAGGTGATGGCGCCCGTGTAGATGTCTGGGTCGACGTGGCCGAAGGTTAGGACGCCGTTGTTGGGGGCGGAGTCGGCGGAGCGGGAGAGGTGGATGCCGAAGAGGGTGTGGGGGATGAGGGAGCTGGCGCTGAGGGCGTCGATGATGGTGCCGGTGCTGTAGGTGGAGCTGTGGGCGCGGCCGAGACCGAGAATTCCGTCCATGGGGTAGGAGGAGAAGTCGGCGGAGGTTTCGGTGGCGAGGCCGAAGTTGAAGCCCGGGAGGACGTAGTGCGAGAAGGAGAGGGTGTCGTGGGCGAGGGTGCCGTTGACGGCGCCGGTGCCGTAGGTTATGGAGAAGGAGGCGGTGCTGATGCCGAGCGTGGACGAGTCGGAGGGGCCGAGCGTGTTGTGTGCGGAGCAGGCGGCGGAGGTGCAGGATGAGCCCATGACCCAGGTGTTGGCGGCGCCGGTGTCGAGGAGGAGGTAGTAGGACGTTGGGCTGTCGCCGAACTTGAAGGCGGAGAAGTACGAGTAGTCGGTCCCGTCTTGGTCGACGCCTATGCTGTCTGTCTGCGTGGGAGCTGTCGCTGTGACAATGGCGAAGTCGTTCTTCCTCTTGACCGGCATCCGGTGGAGAGGGATTCGCAGGGTGTCATGGCGGGTCTCGGAAGTTTTGGAGGCTTCGACGTTGATTTCGTTGTCGGTTGAAATGCCAGCGAGATTGGGTTGGTAGGGGTAGAATGCAGAGACGACGGGAACAGTAGTGAGGTATGCGAGCAAGGCGGTGGTAGAGAGCAGAGAATGCATTGTTGCGGGATTTCTCGATCAATCGGCTGCAAGAGAATTGAAAGTGAAACCTATGGACAAGAAGAAGAAAAGAAGAAGGAATTGTGTCAAGTTAAAAGAGAGTGGGCAGACTGAGTACGATGCACCTAAGCAGACCCAGTCGAGTGGAAGTCAAAGAAGAGACGACTTTGGCGTGAAGAACAACAAGAGACGCTTTCTTCACCCGGTGGCAAGCAGCCGTGAGAGGAGCAGCGGACCCCACAAAAATAAGAAGTCGTGCGACGACTTGACGATTGTCTTCTTTGTCGCCTCTGTTTTCATCCACGACGGCAGCCCACGGGTAAATGAATGATTGGGTTGTCGTCGTCTCGAGGACGTCGCTGCACGAGGAAACGATTTCAAACAAAGTGAATGTGGTGAGCAGCAAGCAGCGTAAAAGACGAGCGCAGCAGTGGCAGGTGGGTCGTCGCTACATACAGTCATCTACAGCCTGTGCTAAAAGGCTTTGCTTTTGCATCAAAGGAGCTGGCTGACTGGCCGCGAGCCATGATGTGCTGGCTCGACTGGCTGCGATCTACAGGCACAACATCCCGCAGTGGTTACTGCGTGGCATAAGGGGGCGGGCGGCTTCGTCGCTGCCACTCATTCGTTTTGTGTGCCAGTGAGCGGGCGCCTATGTGTGGCTCACGGCCAAGAAGCTTGTGGGAGATTGTGCCGCTGAAACCGCGACGGCGGACTGGGCGGACAGGCTTGGACTTTATATGCCTGATCCAGGGGCATCGTGGCGGAGAGGCGAGATGCATGAGGAGCGGGCTGCTTGGCTGTGGGCGCTGTTTGCGGTGAAGAAGAAGTAGTGCTGAGTGTTGCGGAGAGCCGGTCGGGTGGGCTTTGATCTTTGCGCGCGGCTGTCGATAGTCCGGTGATACGGAAGTCGGGGAAGCTGCTGAAGCACAGTGAGACCTGGCCAAAGGTGTCTGTATTTGGTTCAGATATGTCATTTTTTCGACCGTCCATCAATCGAAAGTTGGGTGTTGAGGCGTGAAGGCCAGACTCGTCGCCTCGCTCCGTGTTGCCTCCCGCTGACAGGCCGCTCCACCATCTCACGGCAATTCGAGGCATCGTGTCGCTGACTTTCGCATCTTCAACCGAACGCAAGGTGCGACACAACGTCATCGGCATCCCTTCCGGCGTCAAATTCTCACAATCGTCTTGCGCGCGGTAGTTTCAATGACAGCAACAAAGAGACCATCTTCGGCCTGCGTGACGATAGCCGTCGATGAAGCCAGGCCGACCGAGGGACCAAGGACGGATCCATATCCCCGGCCAGCCCCTCTCGAATGCTCGTGCCATAACGTTATGGATAAGTCCAACATGTCGTTCGTCCCCTCCTGCAGTCCCGCACACCCTCTTCTTCTTCACCGGCCAGTTGGCATGCAGCGGGGTCGATCTTCTCGCGACGCTCAGGTGATGGGGGTGATGGCCGTTGCAACGCTCGCTCGATTGGCCAGACAGCTGCTGCTGCTTCCCGCACACCGCCGGTATGGCGCGTTGAGCTGCCCGCCTGTACCGTAATGTTTGCGCTGTCTTGTTATTATTACACCATCGGCAACAATTGGGACGCCACCGATTGGATGGCAAGTGTATCGGCCAAGAGGGGGAGTATGGCGGGGGGCCGTGCTGAAGCTCTTATCTCTCCCTCAATGGAATGTCCGCCCTGGCACTCCCTGGCACTCCCTGGCACGCCCTGACATGCAGCTGTACAGTACGACCGCCCATACGCTATACGCCCATACATCCATACGCCCATACGCCCATACGCCCATACGCCCATACGCCCATACGCCCATACGCCCATACGCCCATAAGCCCATAAGCCCATACCGTACGCCCGCACGCTCTGTATACGACTATCCATTCCCTCTCAGCCCAGCCCAGCCCAGCCCTACTTAAGCTCGACCTGCCCCGACTGTCCACCTGCCTTCGTAGTCCCTTCCGTTGCCTCGTCCATCCCACCTCAACCACTTCCGTGCACCTTTGCCTGATAGAGCTCCGCCTCAACAATCCTCCCATCCCACTTCCCAGTCATTGTCCGAGACCTCCTTCAACTCCAATCCAATCCATCCTACATCCCAAGTTGAAATCCAGCATCCCTATCCCTTGCCAAAGCAACAATGTCGTCCACCAGAGCCTCCTCAATGCGTGGTCTCAAGTACCTATCGGCCTACAGCCGCCAGACTCGCCATCTCCATATGACCGGCCCAGCAACCTTCCCCTCGCCTCTCCTCACCACCGAGCGTCCCGCCGTCGCTCTGCCCAAGGACCTCAACGGTCTTCGCTACGAGTGCATGAAGCGAAGCCTGCCTGTTGGCGGCACCAAGGCGGACGTAAGCACTCCACGTCTCATACCTCAACCCCCCAATCGTATCCGCACACTTCCGCCTCCCCTCGATGCCCACCGGATCAAACCCATCAACGCTGACACCCACCAGCTCACCGCCCGCCTCCAAGCCGCCGACCTCGTCCAATCCCGCAGCTTCACCGCCGCCGTCGACAGCACCAAGCGTCCCACTCCCCCAGCCACGGACCCCAAGACCGGCGAGCGCCACTTCAACACGTCGCGCTCGCTCAAAGCCGTCAACGACACGTCGACCATCGACTTTGCCTACATGCCCGAGTCGCTGCCGAAGGAGGCGCCGAACCAGATACTCAGGGTGCCGCTGCTGCCGCAGGTTAGCTTCAACGTGAGAGGGAGGGATGAGCTGATGGAGGAGTTGGAGGAGGCGGTAAGTCTTGTGTTTTTGGCATTTTGGTATCTCGGTGATGTTGTCGTGGAGTTGAGATGAGACGGCGAGATTCTTCACTTGATCTCATCTCAACCACTTGGACCCTGATCACCACCCCGCACCCGCTCCCCACACTCTGCCCAACCACCACCACCACCAGCTCCACCACAACCACAACCACCACAACTACCACCACCTCAACCCATCCGACACTCACTCAATCCCCCAAAACTAACACCGCCCTCCAACCAGCCTCCCATGCGCCCCGAAATCAGCACCGTCTCCGCCGATTCCACCCACATCTTCGCCCCCTCCGCCCTCACCGACGTGACCGACAACAGCGCGATCGACTTCCAGGGCATGGCAACCGCCGTCTCCGACGCCGCCAAAAGACTCCGCTCGACGCCCGCCGTCAAGGAGGTCGAGGAGAGCGCGAGCGTGATCAAGACGGTGTGGAACGATCTGCTGGATGACCTGATGGGGCCGAAGAGGGAGAAGGTCGTCGCCTAGGCTTGTGACTTGTGGAAATGCGGAGATTGTGCCTTGTGACTAGTAGGATTTGGGGGACGATGAGATTGCTGGTCGAGACGACGATATTGTGACGCTCTGACATGCTTTCCGATGCTCAACGGCTCGTTTTGCGGAAATCTGGCACCTCGCTCTCCCGCAACCCCTTTCTTTCCTCTCCCTACATCCAACGGTCGCTTCTGTATCCCACCGACACCCACCGACCATTCTTTCCAGCGGCAACTTTTGCTCTCGTTTGAATCTTTTCCGATTTCGAACTGCTCCAGACGGCTTGAAGTGCTCGAGCCCTGCGTGTCGAGAAATTGAAATGATTGCTTGTCTGTTCTGCTTTCGCGTGCGGTGCAGTTTCTTGTCGCTGAACTGTACGGGTTACACTCGTGTGTGCGACTTGTCATGTCTGCCCAGTACCCACCATATAAAAATCCAGCTGATCGGGTCCCAAGTCCGCAGCCCACGTCTCGTGATTCCGACGGTGCTTAGCCAGGTAAATAAAGGGACATTACCCTCCCAGCAACACACACTCAACTCCTCCGCTCCAAGAACGCCTCCAAGACAGACGCCAGAACAGAATATCGCGCTCCCCAACCACCCCAGCAGAGCCGCGAGCTCGAAAGTACAAAGGTCGATTCGCTGCCACGAAAGCGGCACACACAGCGGCGACGACGACAGGCCGCACCACCAACACCCGGTCCCCCTACCCAGCATCCCCTCTCCGATCCTCTCTCTCGACTCCGCCAGCGCCCGGTAAGTACGCACGGTTTATCAGAACGACGCTCCTCCCCTGCCCCACCACTGACTCCATCAACCTCTCGAATTCTCGGATTCTCGAATACCGCGATACCGCGCCCGCATCACCATCACCACCACCACCACCAGATGCAAAAACCCAGAAGAAGCGCGGAAGCAGAGACCGCGAAAGACTTGAAACCCCGAAATAAGACGTATGCGGCCCGTTCGAGATGTACGGTGCGCGCTCTCTCGAGATGATGTTTTGTCTTCTTGCTGCTTCTTTGCATGACGTTGTATTGGCCAGTAGAGTGACGAGTATAGTAGAGCGTGTTGGAAGGAGAGGGGTAGAGGGTGGGGAAGTTTCTATACTATGTCTAGGGAGGGATTTTGTAGGCGAGTTGTTGGGACTTGGCTACTTGGCCAACTGGGCCAGCATGGAACAAAAAGTCTGTTGGTGCTAAGCACCTTCATCGTCGCTATAATACTCATCACCGCTTCTACCACTCATCCCCCTTCACCTCCTCGGCTGCATCCGTTCCGCTCGCTCAATCACCCCTGACCGTACGCACCAATCGCTCTCAACACTACGCACCAATCGCTCTCAACACTACGCACCAATCGCCCTCGACACTATGCACCAATCGCCCTCGACACTACGCACCAATCGCCCTCGGCACTGCCCACCAATCGCCCGAGTCAACACTATCCACCGCCTTCTTCATCGTCCTAAACTTCTCCGCAGCACCTCCCCTCTTCATGCCTTCAATCGTGCCCTCCCTAAGCCAAACACCCTGCCCCGAGGTGCCGTTCCAGGGTGGACTCGGATCAATACACGTCCCGACGAAAAACGCATCTTTTTTCTTCTCTTTGAATTCCGGGTCGGAGGCAAAGCCGGGGACGATGGAGTGGAAGATGGTGCGGATGGGGTTTGTGCCGGTAGGGGAGTGGAGGCCGTGTTTGAGGTAGTTGAAGAGTTTGTCGCACCAGAGGTCGCCGAGGACGAGGTTGCGGTGGACGAGCTCGCGGGCGGTTTGGGTTTCCCAGTCGATTTTGTGGTCGCTGGATTTGTGGAGGCGGCGGGCTAGGCGGGGGGCGCGGTTGCCCGGGGGCGGGATTGGGGGAACGGGGTGGAGCGGTGGGACGAAGAGGGCGTTGCGGAGGACGTGGAGGAGGAGGTTCGACCCGTTTTCGGCGAGTAGGGCGTAGGCGTCGGTGAGGAGCTGGCCGGGTCGTACGGGGACGGGGTTGTCGGGGTAGAGGAGGGTGATTGGGTCGGGGTAGGTGAGGGGGACCTGTTTTTGCGCGAGGATGGCGCCGGCGTCGAATTCGGCGGGGTGGAGGGTTTGGACGGTTACGCCAGTGTAGGGGTCGCGCTCGAGGAGGGCGTGGTGGATGGGGGCGGCGCCGGCCAGGTCGGGGAGCAGGGACGGGTGCACGTTTATGCCACCGTAGGTGGATTGGGAGATGAGCTTGCTGGGGACGAATTCGCGGATGGAGACGGCGATGATGAGGTCGATGGGGGGAGAATTCCAGTCTTTGAGGCCATTGGGGGAGTGGGTGGGGAGAGAGAATGAGCGGGCGAGCTCGGCAACGGGGACTGCGAGGGTTAGTTTGTGTCTGGATGGGTTGTGGTGGTGGTGGTGGTGGTGGTGGTGGTGGTGGGTGAGAAGGGAGGATCAGGTACCTTCGGTGAGGTTCTTCAGGCCGCGGCCGGTCCTTTTGGCGGGCGGGTGCACGACGTCGATGGACTGAATCAACGAAGGATTACGCTCCTTCTCTTCGACGAGGGCGCGCAGGTGGGTGACGCTGAAGTTGTCGGAGCCGCAGTAGAGGATACGCAGAGGGTCATGCTTTTGCGCCAGGCGCGCTGTGCAGTGAAGGCTCCGGCATTGGATGCGGAGAGCAGAGATGGTCGAGCGTAGAGTGCGGGCTCGCAAGAAGCTCATTGTTGAAGTATCACATTTTGAGTTGTGGTGTTGAGGTTTACTTCAGGCACCTGGAGCTTCGGGCGGAATGGAAGCGAGATGCGCGACATGGATGGCGCGACAAAGATTCGACATCTTTGCTACCTTCACTCCGTCGTCGAACCAGCGCACACCCTAGAGGTAGCTCTTTGAGAAGAACAGCTAAAATTCAACTCTCTTGTCATTCGTAGTCTTGCTTACCTTCTCTCTCGTCCAAGTCGTCTCTCGTTGCCGTGCTTGCTTTTCCACCGAGTCCTCTCCGGCTGCTGTGCCGTCCTAAACATCCCACACCTCAGCTCCCTCGGCGTCTCGGTCGTCCTCCCCAACCACCACCCCATGGCTGCAACCGGCGATCGAGCGTCCAAGGTCGTCCCGGCCCAGCTCTCCTTTCTGGCAATCTACAATCCCGCCCTTGGCCAGTCCGACGAGACCTTCCACGACCAGGTCGTCTTCTACCACTCCAAAGACGCAAAGAAGCGGAGACAGGACGAGCAGGAAGCGCGCGATGGCGAGAACGAGAAGCTGCGCCAGATCGGCCTGGCCCAAGGCATGGTCGACTTCGCACGGTAAGATGCTGCCAGGTAGCCGTTGTGGGTGAAGAGCATGGACTAAGACAGGCGCAGGAGCTTCTCCGACGGCGAACCCGTCAGCCACGTCGAGACGGAAAAGTCGCGTATCGTCATGCACGAGCTGGAGAGGGGCTGGTGGGTGCTCGCGGTATGTGGGTGAAGCTCCGCCCGGAGACCCGTCTGATTTGCGTCTCAGTCCATCGACCTGACCCGTCTGCCCTCCGCCTCGAGTCCGACCAAGTCCTCGTCCAGTAGCGATACTCCTGTCGCGAAACCCGCAATCGAGTACTCGTCGCGGGAAGTTAGTCCGCCGGACCTGCTTGTCCAGCAGCTGCTCCGCGCGCACAACATCTTCCGTCTGCATCACGGACCCTCGCTATACGACCTTTATGTGCGCCTACCTCGCCACAAGTTCTGTAATATCCTGGACCGCTTCTGGACGCGATTTGCCAATACGTGGGATGTCTTGTTACATGGAAGTCCGGCCGTCGAGATGTATGGCGGAATCAAGCTCGCGGCGGGTGGAGAACTCGGCATGGGCGTCGGCGAGGAGGAATGGGGCAGCGGTGAGAGAGAAGTATTCGAGGACTTTGCGGGTCGGACAGAGGGGCTCGTCGATATGATTGTGGCGCGCTTTGGCGAGCCAGCCGAGCCACAGGATCAGATGAGCATGGAAAGCGGCAAGTCCAAGGCTGTCTTTCACACGGACCCAGAGCCTTGGATGGGAAGTGGCCGCGATACTGAAGCAGCCGATGGCGTGATATTTTCTGGCGTTGGAACTATCGCGAGGTCCTCCCTGCGAGATGTCTCGAACTGGATGCAATGGATCTATGCGTACGGCGACCACGCATACGGCGTCAAAGAGAATCCAAGTTCAGACCGACGACGACGTCCGCGGAGGAATCGCCTGAGCGCCGCTCTGAATGGTCGAGCACATTCGCCGAGACCTGCGCCTTCACGGGAGGAATCCATGACACCAAAAGCTGAAGTTCCCCCTTCACGTCCAAAGATGCAGTCAACGCAAAGCCAAGCACATGCCCCGGGCATTCCTCGACCGATCGTCTCTGCGGCCGAGGCTTCGCTCAATCAGGCTTCATCGGATGCACAGGAACATCAGACGAACGACCGCGAGCAGCACGGTTCTGCCCTGACTGACCCAGATACGTGGATGAAGGTGTTGACATTAGGTTACGGGTCTAGCTGGGGCGGCAAAAGACCACAACCGCCACAGCAAAGTCCGACGCAAAAGACGACGCAAAGTCAACAATCTGACGTTGCCGAAAAGGCGGGCGAAGCATCTCTGCAATATCTGGATCCGCAGCCCGACGTTGACCGCGTCGAGGAGGCATCGAAAGCGCAGATCGCGCGCGAGAACCACGGCCACTTCATCATCGGTCTGCAAGGTGATCTCGACCACGACGGCCAAGCGGATACAGACACTGCAGTCGGAGACACGGACGGTGCAGTCGATTCCGACTGTAACCATCGGATCCTGCTGCGAACGCTGCACGTCAAAGTGAAGCAAAACCCGCAGAAACCGGCCTCCCATTCCGCGTCCGGATCAACTCAAGCTACCATCTCTGCCAACGCGTCGCCATCCTACGTCTACGAGAAAGTGCGCGTAGTCATGTTTGTCGTAAGTCTTCCTCTTCCCTCCTCTATCCCCTTTTCTTTCGCCACGGACTAACCAAACCTTCCTGCGCAGCACCGACCCTTCGTAACAACCCTCCTCTTCAACCTGCACACCCCCACCCTCTCTTATCCCTCCTTCTACCAATCCCTCCGCTCCTACCTCCTCCCCCTCTACCGTCCCCTCACTCTCTCCACCTCCCCCGCCCGGGTCGCTGCACGCATCGCTGCCTCCGCCCCCAACACCACTTACACCACCTACTCTCCCTCTCTATCCCCCTCCAATAATAGCAAGACCGCAATCGATCAAGCCGAACCCAACCCCATCTACAACCTCGTCTTCGACCCCCTCGCCCTAACCGTCCACTCCTCCATCCCCTCAATTCCAGAACCTGGCACCATGGGCGCCGAAGGTCTGGGCGCGCAATGGACCAGAGTCGAGGCACTCAACGTGCACAGCCAGATTCTAGCGACTGTGGCGAGTACGCGGCGCAGTCCAAATGATATCGAGAGGACGTGTCGGACGGCGAGGGGTTGGTGGTTGGTTTGGATGAGGTTGTTGCCGTCGGGGGGTTTTGGGGATGAGAGTGAGGGGGCTGTGGTGGGTGGGGGTGCGGAGGGGGGCAGTTTCCTTGGTGGGGATGGGGTTGTGGGTGGAGAGGGTGCAGATGGTGGTGGTGATGATGACCTACTGAAAGCAGGGTCCGCGAAACCGAGTACAGCGAGCCTTGTCCCGCTCGCTTCTCCCACTGACAACTCTTCTACATCTTCCTTTGACGCCGCGAACGCTATCGCCAACGCCGACGCCGAGAAAGCCGCAACAGTGGACACTGCCAACGAAGACGACGCAGACCACAACGACGGCGCCACCACCAAAGAAACCACCTCCTCCAGCACCGTCCGTCACGGCGGCGCAAATAGAACGAAACACTCCTCCCCCCGCTCACAAACGCAGACGCAATCCCTACCCACCGCCTCATTGAGAGAAGCGTTGCTGATTCGGCGGGCTAGGGATACCCCTTCCTCTGGGCATAGGGGCAGTAAAAGCATTGGTGGAAGTACCGCAAGCGGTGCTGGTGGCGGAGGTGGGGGGATGAGCGGGGTTTGGAGGGGGATGGGTATGGGTATGGGGATGGGTCTTGGTGGTGGGAACGGTGGGGCGAGCGGGACGCGGGATGAAGGGCAAGGGGGAGGTGGGCCAAGGGGGTTGGCGGAGGGGGTGGGTGTGGATGCGAGGAGGTATGTTGAGGGTTTGTTGAGTTTGAGTAGGTAGGAAAGGGTGGAAGAGGGGGGAGTGAAGTGAGGAACACACTACCACGTTTACCACATACTTAAAATATGGTCGGCATCGAACTGACACACTTCACTTCCGCCACATTCGTTCCTGGAAATCCAACTCGTCGCCGAATCCACCAAAGACGACTTCCCGGCCAAGCGGGCCCTCGAGCCCAATCACGTCTTCAACTCCTCCAACAAATCCCCTCCCGCCCCGTCAAATCTCTGCCTATAAATTCCCATCCTGCGCGCAGTTCTTCTCTTCTTCACTATCTGCCTTGTGGACCACTATCAGTCCAACACCATCATTTGCACCATCAGATTGTGGCATCAGTCTTGACCGAAGGAGCTCTTCATTCGAGTGCTGTAACTCGCCTTTCTGTTCCTTTTGAGGGGGAGGGGTGGTGGTGGTGATGGTGATGGTTAGTAGCAATAGAGATAATAATAGTAATAAATAGCTTTAGCAGTAAATACTGACAATAGGAGAACAGCGGCGAGGGAAGCGGTGATGGTAGATAAGTTCTTAATCCACTTGTCTAATATGTCCATGCTGGTTCTTGGAACATATCAGACTCGTTCCACCAAGGCAAAGTTGGCCTTACTTGACGCCTCGACTCTGCCAACCAATCCCCTCCCGCCTCGTCAAATCTCTGCTTATAAGTTCCCAATCTGCGCATAGTTCTTCTTCTCTTCTTCACTATCTACCTGATGGATCTCTATCAGTCTGACAACCGTAATTACAGCAACGGTTGAAGCACCAGATTTTGGCATCGGTCTTGACCATTCGGGTATTGCAACTCGCCTTTCTGTTCCTTCTGATGGGGAGGGATGGTGGTCGTGGTGGTGATGGTGATGACTGTAGTGGATAGTTCTGGTGACAAACAGCTCCAGGAATAAGCAATACTAAACAAGATGAGTAGTAGCGGCGAGGGGAATCGATGATGACAATAAAGTCTCTATCTAGCTTATTCCTAGATATATCCATTCGTATTATGAAATTCCAGTTTGAATTTATCCAATCAAGGCAAGTCCATGTAGTTATCAGAGTCCTTACCCTCTTGGATTCACTTCGATCAATCACCTCCCAGCCACTTAGAAACTCCCACCTGTGAATTCTCACTCTGTACGCGGTCTGCCCATCGCTCCTTCATCCACCTGTTGGACGAGTATCGGTCTCCCAGTCTAGCAGGCTTTTCCCCGACGCTCTAGCCAATCACTTGCAGGCCCCGAAGCCTCCATCTATAAATTCTCGCCTTGTCTAAGGCTAATCTTCCATCCTTACTACCCACCTTGTAGACTGGTGTGGATATAATTACAGCGCTCCCGGGACTGTTTATCCAAGTACTGCAGCCAGCCTCTCTATGTCCTTTTTAGTAGTAAAGAATGGTGAAGTGTAAAAGTAGGCAATAACAGTAATGAATAGTAATACCTATCGCCCACGAAATTGAAACGCGTTCCCAGAACATACTGGATCCCCTCCAGGCGTCTTCCCAATTAGCCCGTCAGGCTCCATCCCCGACGCTCCATCTAATCATCTCAAACCCCCTTGACAAATTGACATTCTGCCAACAAAACACTATGTTCTCTAACCTTAGTCTTTCCCCTTTCGTTTGCGTCGCGGAAATATATTAGTAAAACAATGGAAACACTAGATTATGGCATCAGTCTCCTCTTAGGGTGAAGATAGATTTGAGTTCTATACTTTCTCTTTGCATCCTATTTGGGAGGGAAGGGGGGATGGCTATGGATAGTGATAGTGATGGGGAGGGAAATTGCAGTGAACACCATTAGCAACAAATGGGCAAGGTGCCACTTAGTAACGACCGGAATATAAGCCAAATGGCTTCGCATTTCTATATAACTATAGGAGTAGTATCGTAGTTGGTCTCAAATTCCAAAGTCTAATCACGGGTCATTCTTAGTAGACCTACATGACGGTGCGACATCTTTTGCCGAATTCTGGAGTATTAGTCTGCTAGACAGCTTCAGCGAAACCGGGTATTGTACCATCTAGCTAAAGATTCAAAAGATACAGAATCGGAGCTCGCGAAGCCATGGATTATTTCATCTCTAATGTAAGCGCAAGTGAGAGGAGTAGCGATGCTGCCATTGATGATCAAGAGATACAGATAATGATATGTATCAGCAAGGCGATAGATACTAGCTCCCATTATGGGCAAGACCACAGCAGATGGGGAGGAGATATTGAATCAAAGCGATCTGGTGGCATTTCCTTGATTAACGCAAGGCTAGAGATCTGTTAGATCATAGCTTGAGCGGTGAATAAAGTAGAGCATTGGAGGGAATCTTTATATATTTACCTGATCCCCGGCTACCATCACAATGCCAAGTCACGAGGATCCGCCATCCTAGAACATCTGTATCAGAAGTCCCAGGTGTGGACTCTCCATCTCGATTTACGACACTATCCCCAAATTACTCAAACACCCCGTCTCCTGTTCCCGCGTATCCACGAACTCCCTGCTCGACTCTCCAGAGAGCTCGAGAAACCGGCCCGTTTTCTCCATCCTCGCTCTAAAATTCCTCCATTGTTCTCACAATCCAGCATAACAACTCTCCCCTCTCACGTCATCAACGCCAAAACCCCAATCTCTTCCTCACACCCCACAAACCAAACAAACCCATCCAGCCGCAAACAATAAACAGAAACTCAAAAAAGGGACGTCGTCGAGAATATTGACCTTCCTTAGGGAACCATTTTCCAAGTTCCCGCACCCCTGCCCCTCCCCGGAACCAACGGCACCGCCGGACGAAAATCGCCGAAAATAGAAACGCGGTGGCTATGAATAGAAACACGAGTACCGCTACCATCATTGTCATGAATGTCTTGATGGAGCGATGTGGATCTGATAAGATGGGTGTTGCTGTTTTGTTTGGTTCTATTTCTTGTTTTCTTAGGAGTGAGACTTGGGGAGGGGTTTTTTTTTGGCTGGTTCTGTTTGCGAGTTCGAGAATGACAGACTTTGGTTGGGGTAAACGGTGCAAGAAATGGGTGGTTCGGGCCGTGTTTGTTTGAGCTTTCTTTTTCTTTGCAAACTGAAGGAAGATGTGGTGGGTGAATGAGAAGACATCGGCATGTGGTTGGGTCGCGGATATGGGGTCGTCGAAGGAAGTCCTCACTCGACTTCTCATGTTCTTGAAATGGTTCTATATCGCTTGTGGGCAGGTAGAAGCACGCGTAGTTTTGCTCCTTCAAGAAGATAAAGTCAGCCTACAGACCGATTCCCTAGAAATCCAAAGCAAAGTTAGCAAACATAACCACGAACATCCACTCCCAGCTTCACAAGGAAAACTCGAGTCACCGGACCAGTACCAATCCGACAACAACATCAATCACAAAGCTCGTTCCCCTCCCCATCTTCCTCATCCCCGCGCCAACAAAAAACAGGGCAGCAAAAAGATCCCCATTTCTTACCCGCCGTGCCGACAGAACCGCAACCCGGTCCGAATGACGAAACAGCTTTCTGTCGATGCTCGCAGAGAAGAGAAAGAGAGACGATCTCCCATCTCCCTTCTTTATCTTGTCAGATCGATCTAGTCAGATTAATCTTATCCCCTCCCATCTCCACCTACACCACACACCGGACGCCGACGACGATGGACACAGCACCAACATCTCGACCCAATGCTCGAACCTCCAACAGCAACAAAGATGGCGCCCACAAAGAACTCACCCTTTCCGCAACTTCAGAGCACACCACAAAGCCAGAAGTCGAGCTCTCTACCCTCGAAGCCGGCGAAAGACCAGCGAGCGGCGGCACGCCAATCCCCCGATCCTTGCGCATCTGCTTCGTCGCTCTCATTCTGGTGATCGGGTTCGGGAATCACTGGAGTAAAGGGGTGACGGGGGCGATGAAGAAGAGATTGAAGAAGGTTGTTTTAGTGTTTTCGATACACTGTTGCATCATGGCCGCCGTGTTCTTCACTTCCAATATCCATCTCGTTTTGTTGGTTTCGTCGGTTTCCTGTTGTTTGAGCCTTCTTCTTCTGTTCAGTTGTCCTGGTTACCTGGATCTCAGATGGAGGATGTTCGGGGGTTCTCTGTCTCTTGTCCTTCTCTTCTGTGCCTTGTGTTGAGTTTGGTGGGGCTGATAGCGACACAGGAGCTCGACATCAACAACGCGCAGTTCTCAGTTCTGACAGCGAGTCAAGACTTCATCGTGACCGTCCTAGTCGTTCCGAGCGGCCTGATAACGGATCGAATCGGCGGAACCTGTAAGTCCTGTTCCTTCTCCTCAACCCTCTCACACCCCTCTCACCAACCTTCCAACAAATCAACAGAAGAAAAGCCATCAATGCACTCCGCTCACCCACCCACAGACGCCCTCCTCATCCTCAACGCAACCTACACCCTCGGCCTCGTTCTCTCCGCACTAGCCCTCACCCCCTCCCTCCCCCTTTCCCTCCACCCCTATCCCGTCCTCCTAACCGGCCTCCTCCTGACCTCCCTCGGCTCCACCGCCACCCAAGTCGCGCAGTACAAGCTCTTCTCCGGCTTATTCCCCTCCGGCTCCGGGTCCACCACCTCCGGCTCCGGGTTCGCCGCCTCTGTGGGGCTGGAATTGTTGGTTGGGACCGCGGGCGCGTTTGTGGGGCAGGCGACTGCGAATGTGATCGCGGAGGCGACGGGGGGAGGGGTGGAGAGCGTGTTCTGGGTTGCGGTGGGGGGCGGCGTGGTTGCGAACGCGGGGACGGTGGCGTTGTGGTGGGGTGGGCGGTGGTGGAGGAGAAAGCACGGAGAGGGAGGGAAAGGAGGACAGGGGGGAGAAGGGGTGGCTGGGAGTGAGCAGAGTGAGCGCGATATGGAAGAACGGACGTCAAAGTTCGACGTGCGCACCCTACTCGAGCTGCCCTGGCATTTCTGGTGTATCGTTCTCTTCGCCATCCTCGATACCGCGACTGTGCTCGTGTTTTCGCAAAACGCGACGGAGTTGGCGCAGGATCGGTGGGGTGTCAGTTCCGTCGCGGCGGGGTGGTGGGCAGCGGCGTCCAAAGACGCCGGTTTCGTCTTCACGCCGCTGCTTGGGTGGTTCCTTGATCGGTATGGGAATCGTTTGACGGTTCTGACGGTCTGTGGAATCACGTTGGTGGCGTCGATGGCTTTGATCAACTGGCCGGGGACGAGTGGGAGTCTGACGGCTTCTTTCGTGTTGTTCGCTGCTGCACACCCGCTCGGCTTCACTGGGCTCATCGACAGCGTGAGGGCGTCGATGCGGAAGCCAGAGGTGTTTGCCGTTGCGTACTCGGTCAAGTTCATGGCGGACAATGCGTTGATGATCATCCTGCGTATTGTAACGGGGACTATTCAAGACGCAGATGGGGGTGCATACCGTCGTGTCATCGTTGTCTATCTCGCGCTCGCTGCAGGTTGTCTGGCCGTTGCTCTAGGCATGCAACTTGCGGCGCCTTTCTCGATTGATTTGAGGAGTCTGCAGTGGACGCGGGAGCAGCGAAAGATGGACGTTGGGACTCCGCGGTTGCGCAAGGAGACACCATTTCTTAGCCTAATCGGCTTTGTCGCCTTGATCGCTCTCATGCTCGGCTCTTGGGGCGCTTATTTTTGGGGGATAGCAGAAGGAAAAGAAAAATGATCAGCTGTTGAAGGATTCAAAACGGCCTTTTGTCAAGTAGAAAAGCTTTTGTTTAACATCGTTCAGTAATGCCAATGATAGGCGGTATACTACTCGTGCATCATTCAAAGATCCAAGCCGTCACTCATATAAAACGTCGCGAAGCATACCCAAAGAGAAATGAAAAGACGCAGGAGCGACGATAGGAAAGTCACTCAGCATGAAAGCACCAGTCCCCTTGCTTATTTCGGCGTGCCATCAAGCTTTTCTGCCGAATCGGCGACCTCGCCAGCGACGTCAGCCTGCGCCTTGTCACTTTTCTCGGTGTTCTTCTCGCCAGCCTCTTCCACCTTCTCAACGGCAGAGCTGTCGCCCTTGCTTTCAACGAGTTTCTTAACAACCTCGACGGTTGCATCAGGACCACCAGCCTCCGCGGCGAGGATCTTGCCCTGTTTGTCGACGACAAAAACGCCGCGAGTGGTGCCCTTGGGTGCCTTGGCTAAGCCGATGGCTTTAATGAGCGATTGCGCCGGGTCGCAGAGAAGAGGGTAGGGCAGATTTTGCTTCGTCTTGAATGTGGTGTTGGCTTTGGGCGAGTCATTGCTCAGGCCGTAGATGCTGAGACCGGTGGTGGTAAGAGGTTCATATGAGTCGCGGAAGAGGCAGGCTTGTTTGGTGCCTGCGTCTCGTCAGTTGGGCCCACATGTGAAGAACAGCATCCCGGTATGTTTGGCAGCAGCAACATAGTTGTATTGAGACACTTACATCCTGGAGTCGAAGCCTTTGGATACGTGAAGAGTACGACGCCCGCCTTGCTGTCCTCCACCAGCTTCTTCAGGGTGACCTTCTCGCCGTCATGCGTCTCGACCTCTCCACCAAACGTGTCGAGCTCAATGGTCTTGCCGACAGTGGGCTTGCCGGGGTCAACAGTCTTGCCATTGCTCACAGCTTCAACGCCCTCCATCACTTTGTCGGCTGCGGTGTTCGCGGTCTCCTCGACAGCCTCTTTCGCCTTGGCGACCTTGCTGCCCGCCTTGGGGCCGGGCTTCTTCTTGGCCGCTTTCTCGGGCGCGGGAGGCGGCGTCTTGCGCTTGCGAAGCTCGACCATTGCAGTAGACGGGGTGGTATTGGTCTATCGGTGGGTGTTCTGGTCGATGTGAGCCGCTAAAAGAGCAACAGACGGGACAGTCGCGAACCCCGCGCGTGCGGAAATGGCGACGGGACGGGAGGAGGAAGGTCGAACTTACTCGGAAATGGATATGGCGATGTGCAATGGGTGGGCGCGATGGAAGAGAGTCGAGTTTTCTTGGTGGTTTGCGCAAAGTGGAGAGGAGGTCGAGAGCAGAGTGGAGGGAACTGACGTTGGCTGCGGTCAGGAGCTTGGAGCTCTGGGCGAGAGTTGGCCCTCTCCACCTTCTCTGCCCGTCTTAGGGTTACGCAGCCCAGCCATGCTAGTTGCTCCCACGAAGCACTCTGATTGGTGGTGTGCACGAAGGTTGTCAGCTTGTCGAGGGAAGCAAGTCGGGGAGCAGTGTGAGACAGGGCGCTTCGAGTCGATGCCGTCGCTTCTGTCCCCCTCACCACCACGACCACGACCACGACCACCACCACCACCACCACCACCACCACTCGCCATCCACATCTATCACCGCCATCATGTCCATTGGAGACTGCCACATTGCCGCCCGTGCCATCTCGCTGCATCCTTTACCATCTAGCAGTCGTACAGACCACTATCAGCTCCTTTGTCTGCAGGGCCCTTCGCCTCCGTCATCTCCAGCTCACCACACAGCTTCGTACGTTCAACCGCGTCGACTTCTGGAGAAGACATTCCCACCTCAATCGTGCTAGAGGTAACTTACCAGGTTGCAACACCGAGGGGTGACCGGCACCAGAGCTTAGACCGGGAGAAACTCTAGTTCCGAACGAGCATATTGAACTCCGTCATTTGACCTTATACCTACGAGATATCGATTTCCTTGGTTCTTCGATCGTGGAAGCGGGGGCAACGTCTGTTTCCTACGGTACCTGACCGGTCCCGCGATGGTGGCTACCAGGGTTTGAACATAGCAACGCTTTGTTGAGGTCCAGCACAGCACACTCCCATGATGGAGTCTGAATTCTTCCACGCCTGCTGGTAGAATCAAATGCATCAACTACGGCTGAAGTATTTTCGCAATCCCATGTTCGTATTGCGACTTCAAATGGCATCCCATTCTTAGGGCAAAAGAAGCAAGTGTACAGAAAGGACCGGAATCCCATGTCTGGATGTAACATGCCTCAGTCGATATTGAGTTTTGGACCACGAACTCGCTACCAAAGACATGCAGTTTGAAGAAGTCGCCCATGGTCGTGCTCTCGCAGTGCCTTAGTTTGCCTTATCTTTCGACCTCTCCTATCAATTTCCTCTTTTGCCCACACATGCCCGCCGTTCCTTCTTAAAGCGCGCATGTCCCCTCTCGATATCTTCCAGCCCATCGAACTCGAGTTCACGCTGTCCCGACACATCCCATCACTACTTTCGTAGTGACACTACCTCTTCTTATCCCATAACTTATCTAGCTTTCCAGCACGCCATTTGGCAACTGCTGCCATCTCGAAGACTCCACGGACCGAACGTCGAGCGCGACAAGTCGCTGACGACATGGATTCTATAACTTCTATCGGCCAAGAGCCGAAGTACCGGAAGGATGCCAACGCCCTCGACCCTCGCTCCAGCTTTGGGACGGGTCAGAGCAACTATCCCACTGAAACTGTCAGGGAGAAAGGTCGCACAGGCCAGATCGATGATCTCGAACACAACGGCGGTCCTTCTCCCCATCAGCATGCGTCTCAGGGCGGAGTGGATCTAGTACGTTTCCAGATTGAAGATCATTGGCGGGCTGGTTTACTGACGGCTCGCAGGAGGAGAACCCCTTTGGCCATGAAGATGCGAACGCGGAGATCAAATATCAGACCATGGAGTGGTGGTGAGTTTGAGCTGAACTAAGATTGGTTTCCGAAATACTAACGGGTCTCTCCAGGCATGCCGGAAGCTGTACAGTCGCCCAAAACACCGCCAAATTGCTTTATGCTGACTTAAGGAACAGTGATGATTGCGGAGACCATCTCGCTCGGTGTCCTCTCTTTGCCTGCCGCTGTTGCTACCCTGGGTCTCTTCCCGTAAGTCCATACCTCCCATACACGAAAACAAAAACTCACAAATCTCCAGTGGCATTCTCCTCATGATAGTCCTTGGCGGAATATCCACCTACACCGGCTACATCATCGGCCAGTTCTACCTAGCCTTCCCTGGCATCCACACCTACGCCGATGCAGCTCAGCTGCTGGGTGGACGATGGGCCAAGGAGATCATGGGAGTTTCGCAGTGCCTGCTGCTCGTCTTCATCATGGCCGCTCACGTCCTCTCCTTTTCGATCATGATGAATGTTCTGACCGAGCATGGCACTTGCTCGATCGTCTTTGGGTTCCTTGGCTTCGCTGTCAGCTTGGCGCTTGCGCTCAAGAGGCAGATGGAGAAAGTGGCGTGGCTGTCTGTTGCCTGTGAGTACTCCTAGAACACTCCTTTATGTGACCCTTGCGCCCAATGCTGACCACTCAACCCAAAGCCTGCGTTTCCGTCATCGTCGCCGTCACCGTCGCCATCGTCGGCATCGCCATTGAGAAGCCTGATGCAGGAAACGTCGTCTCCGTCAACCACAGCACGACTCTCCAGACCGGCATGATCGCCGCCCTCCAGATCATCCTCGCCTTCTTTGGCCATGCCGCATTTTTCACATTCTGTAAGTCCTCGTCTCTCCCAACCAACCAACCAACCAGCTGGACTAACACCCCCAGGCACCGAGATGAAGAACCCCCGCGACTTCCCCAAAGCCCTGGTCATGATGTTCACCCTGGCCATGATCTTCTACACCACCGTCGGCGTCGTAATCTACTACTACGCCGGTCCTTCGGTCCTCTCCCCCGCCCTCGGCTCCGCGTCGCCCCTAATCTCTAAAATCGCCTTCGGCCTCGCCGCTCCCACCATCGTCATCGCCGGCGTCGTCAACGGCCACATCGCCTGCAAATACATCTGGGTGCGCATCTGGCGCTCGCGCCCCGGCGCCATGAACCAAAAGTGGGGAGGGCCATTCTGGTCCTGGATCGCCATCTGCTCGACGCTGTGGCTACTGTCGTGGGTCATCGCCGAAGCGATCCCCTCCTTCCATCTCCTTCTGGGGTTCATCTCGGCGCTGTTCTGTGGCTGGTTCAACTACTCGCTCCCGTCGACGTTCTGGCTGTATATGAACCGCGGCAAGCTTTGGAGCACGAAGACTAAGGCTTTTCTGACGGTTTCGAACGTTCTGATTTGGGTCATGGGCGCTGCGATCTGCGGGCTGGGACTGTGGGCTAGTGGGACGGCGTTGGCGGAGGGGGACGGCGGCGCGAGTTTCTCGTGCGCGAACAATTATAATCCTTGAGAGGAGAGGAACCACAGCGTGGTGCTCTTGATGGAGAGCAAGGAGAGGGATGACGGCAAAAATAGGCGCGGAAGAGAGAGCCCGATTGTCGGTTCTCTGTCCTCCTCGTCTACTACTTTCTCGTTTTCATTCTTTTTCCCTTCCCTCCTTTTCTCCGCTCGCCCTCTCTGGCCCGCATGATCATTCTTATGCTTCGAAGCGTGAATTAGAGGGCCTAGAGTCGGGCGGGACAAACGCTTGCACTCGTAGTCTTTTACATAAAAATCAAACGGAACCCTCATGGCATTTTTCCTGAAAGCTGTGCTTGGACCGTGCTATGTGACGTTGGTTGTGGCGGTTCTTCGCACATACAAATGGAGATTTTACCTGCGGCTCATTCTAGAGCAGTGTGCCAAGTGGATGGAAATCTGATGGAAGGTGAGGCTGAGCTGTTAGCGCATAGTTTTGCTTGGGGTATTCTATCGAGAGTGCGGTATCAAGAGACGCACTGGGTATCCATAGATGTCCATGGACATCCAATCACTTGAATCCATGATTACCTATTTCCTGCTTCATCATCTTCTTTGGCTACACAATCTCCCACGAAAAGTTCCTGAAATTAAGCCATGCGATCCCATCTGCTCCTCCTTCTTCATCGTCCATCATCCATCAATACTTCGTGGATGCTCATGGCCAGTGTCCAACCACCGGGCACTGAGGCTGGGTCCATTCGATTGCAGCCGTACTGCACAGTTGAAGCAAGCCAGAATTACGCCTCTGCCTATCTTGAAGTAAGTCACGAATACAAATCTACGCTGTTGGAGTAAGCCTGGATAGTGTGTATTTGAAGACAGGATTTAGGCTTGCCGCGTGTAATCAGGAAGTCAAAGTAAGCCCATAGATCAGATACCGAGAGTCGAGGTGCACCCAGACACAACCAACTTACCCTTTCCTCGATCCAACCACTTGGCACACTACCCTCGACTAGTTACGTCAACCCTCGCCTAACGTTAACAGAAGTCCGGCCCTCCCTCCTCCACCACCCGTACAATGTCGCTCCACCCACACAAAAAGAGTGTCAAGAGCTCAACGACGACTTCAATGAGTTGCTGAAACGAGATCCATGCCCACAATCGGCTAGGGTCTCACTATTTCCCGGCGACCAGACGCAGCTACGTCATCCTTTGCGCGATCACAAGCCCCGAGGCGAGACAAACACAAAATGGCCCTCATTCGCTCCGTTCGTACTTCAAGAACTTGGAACATGCGGACCAGCTCGTTCGGCAATGGGTGCCAGCAAGAGCGCCAGGCACCGATAGTCCAGTGCCGAGCGCGTCGGTGGCAAGTGTCCCATCACCGGACCTATGCTTACCGAATGGGCTTATGTTTGCCTCTTCCATCTTGGATCCCGGGATCCAGGAGCTTATAGGTATTCCATCTGGGACATCCTAGGGTGGATCTTGTCTGCGGTGCAAGGGGGGAGGGGCACCGAGACTATCCAGAGATCCATTTCACTAGGTATCTTGCTCTATAGGGTTCGGGATAGAGGGGGTTGCGCGCTGAAACCAATGCGCAAGAGTGAGGAAAGGCCTGGAGGTGCGATTCTTCTGGCTCCCTATCAAGGATGTTGCGAAGAAGCCTGCATCCAACGCTCACGATCTTGGAGATCCTCTCCCTACGGATCTACTGCCAATAGCACGTCAGGAAGGCGAGCAACTGTCCGTTATCCCGGCCGAACGAGCCGCAGCTCGGTCACTATCTGGGAGGGTTGAATCTGGTTCGATATTCACCTTGCGCACTCCGGATCCCGAGAGGCTTTTATTGCCGTCAATGGAGGTGCTGGAGCTTCAGTGGATACTCCGTCGAATTGCTGGTATGAGTGGTGCGGCTGGAGACGGAGACGAGCTGACCGACGATGACTATGAAGATTTCGAGGTTTGGTGAGATTAGCTGTGGCTTGGATTGCTTCAACTTCATGGGTAGTTGTTTTGCAGGCTATCTTCGACTTCTGTTCAAATGTAGAGTAAGCCTGCTTCCATCTTCTTGAAACTGCTGCAGAATTACTTCGACGACCTTGAGATGCTATTATGGGAATTGATGCCATATATGTAGATACGCAGCCCTGGCCTGCTTCGACGGTCTTTTGGTTATGATTACCGGCACCAAGCCTCGTATCGATACTAGCCCGGGTCCTTTGATCTTTGAGGGTTCCAGCATCGCCATCTCTTCATCCCCAATGAAGCCCATATCATGATGGGAAATTGTAGCCGAGTACGTTGACAGTGTTCAGGGATAGCAGAAAAAGAGACGCCGTGAAGAACATTTGTGGGTTACTGTAGTGAGCCACTGAAGGACACCATGTAGAGCAAGGACACCCGAAGCATGAGACAGCGAGGAAAGAAAAACATATCCACATCGCAGCACTTCAACTCCCATAGCTCCAGCCAGCAACTTCAGACTCCAAGCAAAATGACAGCCCTCTCAATCACCCCTCAAGCATCCCCGTCCTCATCCCCGAACATATCAACAAGCTGCTTCATCTGCATCTTCTTCCTCTTCCTCTCCAACGCCTCCTCAACCTCAATCTGCTTCAACGTAACCTCCATCACATTTCCCACCTCCTCCCTCAACTCCTCCATTTTCTTCTTCCACTCCAGCGATCCTGAGGTCGCCGCAGCAATTCCGGGCGTCGGATCTCCAGCCTCCTCCCCATCTTCGCCTTCTCCCCCTTGCAACGCCCCACCCACCACCCCCGTCCCCTCATCTCCAAATATCTCCTCCTCGAGTCCACCCAACTCGCCCCTCACCCTCTCCCACTCCCCCATCAACTCACCAATCGCCCCCTCCTCTCTCTTCACCACATCCGCGAAAGTAGTCATCATATCGCCAATCCGCTGACTCGTCCGCTTCTCCATCTGCTTCGTCCCACTCTCCGCCCCAATCCCAGTCTCCGCATCTCCGTCCTCGTCACTATCGACATACTCAACGCACTCATCTGCCAACGGCGCCGCCAGCATATCAACGAGACTTTCATGCTCGGCCAACAGATCGGGAAGGACGTGCTGCGGTCGCTGCGCGGTATCAGCCTCGCCATCGCCGGCCCCATCCCCGCACGCATCGCTCGGGATCTCGAGCCTTTCCACAAGCCGTCGATGCGTTCGTTCCAGCGCCTCTTCCGCGTGCGCGAGGACAGTTTTGCGGTACGCAGCCGTGGTTTCTGTGGTGTCGCGGTATCAGCAAATCTGCATCTGATCTCCTTAGTGGGGGTGGGTAACACAAACCATTGAATGCGATCGACAGCTGATGCTGGGGCAGTTTCGTCCTCTTGACCACACGGTATGGATGCCTTGTAGCCGTCGTTGATCGAGCGCTGGGCATGAGGACGCCGGCCAGACGAGCTGGTCTAGGCGCGATGGGCATTCTGCGCGAGGCAGATGTAGGAAGTGGCGGCGCCTTGACAGCGGAGACATTGGTGGCGGGGGTCTTGGCTAACGGTGTTGCAGCCGCGGTGAGCGTGGGTTCAGGTCTTGTGGGCTGGGCTGCATTGAGAGGAGGGGCTTTGAGAGGAGAGGTTCCGATGGCGGTTTTCCTGGCTTGGAGCGCCGCGAGTGCGGATTTGTGGGGCAAAGCTGGCTTTTTGGAGACATGGTTGGCGGAGGCGATTGGGTGGTGCTTTTTGGTTGGGCTGCTTGAGGCGAGAATGGTGCTGGAGGTTGTTGTGGTGGTGCGGAGGGCTCTTGTGGGCGCGGATTTCTTTTGGGGGGACATGCTGGAGAATGGGGCGGATGGGTGTAGTGGTCGGATTCGCTGCGGTGGAAATTGATAGGAGAGGGGCAGATGGATCTGAGGATGCGGATAGAGTGAGGTGGCGAGGGGGTGGGAGACGAGAAATTGATGGATGAGATGTGGCAGACAAGAAAGGGCGGGTGTCGCCACAGGAGATATTCCGCGCAGCTGAAGCTGCAGTACTCATCCACATCAGGTAAGAAGAACCCGCCAATATACAACCATAGTACATCATATATACGTGAAAAAAGCGTACAACCCACCGCATCTCAAGAAACGATTAAACCGTCATTCTAGTCATGCCGTCATATCGTCTACTCTGACCCCTCCTCTACAGGAACCAACACGTCCTTCTCCTCCAGCATCTGCGCCAATGATCCGTCTTGATGCATCGACATCAGGATATCGCAGCCGCCCACGAACTCCTTGTTGACGTAGAGCTGCGGTATGGTTGGCCACTCCGAGTATTCCTTGATTCCTGCGCGCGACACACATTAGCGATCCATTCCCACATCGACTCCAGTGCGACGACTTCTTATCTCCACATCGCCAGAGGTATTGGAGGAATAGCATGCCCTCAGATTAGCTCTCTTTGTGTTTGCAATGACAACACTGAGTCCGTGTCCGGAGGCGGCTGTCTCAACTTTGGCTTTTGGGTCCATTGATCATCACTGGGCATGCCCTTCCCTCTCCCTGCCCACCATCCATCCCCCAAACAGAACGAAACCATGTCAACATACCATCTCTCAAATCCTGATCCTCGAGCACATTGAACGCGGTAAACTTGGCCGGGTCCACGCCCTGCATGCCCAGGATCTGGATGCTGGCGCGCGAGTACCCGCACTGCGGCATCTCGGGCGTGCCCTTCATGAACAGGACCACGGGCGCCGACGAGACGGCCTTGTCGATCGCGGCACGCGTTTCCGTGGAGAGGAGACGCGCTGTGAAGGGTGCGAGGCGGGGCGAAGATTGGAGAGGGTTAGGGAGGGTGCGGGATGGGCGAGTGAGGGCGCGGAAAGCCTGGGAGAGGTTAGCTATCTGCTAGGCAGGCAGGGCAATGACGAGTGTGCATACACCGGAGAAGGCTGTTCTTGAGAACATTGTGTTATGGGTTGCTGTGGTTGTGGTGTGGTGAGAGATTGGGTGATCAAGAGCTCCGGGTGATGGAAAGTTCGCCGCAACAACAGCGGCCGTCATTCATGTCATCGCTGGCGGGCGGCACCTCCGACCTCCGACCGCCGACCGCCGACCCCGATTACATATCCACGCTGCTTTATTCGCATTCTCTACATACCACAGTAACCACCACCAAGCGCTCCTGAATTTACGTTTGAAGCATACCGCGACCTCGAGTGTCCCAGCCTACAGCTCCTCCATCCTCCAATTGCCACCCGCGACCCGCTGCCGCTCCCGACTCCGCATCCACGCATCTCAACCCGCGCCCCTCCCAACCCGCGCCAACCCCCAAACAACCCTCGATACCCTCTGAGACCAACTCCACGACTTCCACCACCACAGCCTACAGCTTCACCATCTGTCTCCCACCTTCGATCTCCCTCCCAATGACCACCATCACGCCCACACTCCCTCCCCCAGACCCGTCCCAGCCCTTCCGCGCCTCCGACCACGCCTCCGACCCCTTCCCCCACCTCCTCCTCTGCTGCACCGGCTCCGTGGCCACCATAAAGCTGCCCGACATCCTGACCGCGCTGTCCCGCCACCGCCTCTCCATCCGCATCATCCTCACGCCGTCTGCATGTAACTTCTTCCCGTCCTCAACCGCGAGCAGTGACACCTCCGCGACCATAAACGGTGCCCCCTCCCAAAACGAGACCGTAGACGGCACCGTCAATGGGACCGCAAGCGAAACCGCGACCGGTTTGCCCACCCTCCCCCAACTATCCCGCTACCCCAACGTGGCAGCCCTCTACACCGACGCCTCCGAATGGACCCCCCGCTGGACGCGCAACGCACCCATTCTACACATCGAACTCCGCCGCTGGGCCGACCTGTGCGTCATCGCGCCTCTGTCCGCAGACACGTTATCGAAGATCGTGAGCGGACGGTCGGAGGGGTTGGTTTGCAGTGTGCTTAGGGCGTGGGATACGACGGGGGGTGTGGATGGGGTGAGGTGGGGGTGTTGGGGGCTGTGGGCTGGGAGACCGCAAACAGGGCCAAAAGCGGTTGAGGTGCGGGAGGGCGAGGAGGGCGAACAGCAAGAGCCGGCCCCGCGGCAAAAAACTCCGAGAAAGGCTTTTGCGAGACAGGTTGGGGAGCTGCCGATGAAGCGTCTGGAGGAGGGTTCGCAGAAGCCGGCCCAGCCCAAACTCACGAAAAAGCCCGTCATCGTGGCACCGGCCATGAACACAGCGATGTGGAACCACCCCGTCACAGCGCCGCAGATCAAGGTGTTGGAGGAGGACTGGGGCGTTCGGAACGGGGGGTGGTTTGAAGTCCTGCGGCCGGTGGAGAAGGTGCTGGCGTGTGGGGATAGCGGCGCTGGCGCTATGAGGGAGTGGAAGGACATTGTAGGCGTCGTGGAGACAGTGTTGGGCTTGGCTGATGATGCGAACGGTGCAAGGGAAGGGCGGGAAGAGGATGGCGGGTGAAGAAGAGAGCGGGTGACGGAGAGGCGACGATGACGATGTCCACACTGGCAAGAACGAACGTCCGAGCGTCCGGTTAAGACGACGCAAGTCCAGACGACGCATCAGAGAGATGAAGCACTCGTACAAGCCAGAACCGAAGAGGCCGAGGCCGCGAAAGGGGATGGCGACGGGAGATCAGAGGGGATCGCGCAGAGCATGCGACTTGGTCTCGTTGCGATTGCTCGGATGGTGGGATACAGGACGGGCAAGTCTGGGAAGCGGGAGAGGATTCTCAATCGTTTGGGGCTGGGATTGAGGAGGCCGGATGGGTGTGAGTGAGTTGTTCGGGTTTGAGGGGCGGGGATTGTTTACGATGGTTGGGACAGGTTGATGGGGGCGGCTGACGGGATGGATCTTGATGGAGTTCGTTGGACTGGGATATCATGATGGCGAGGGATTTGAATGGTCTGCTGCTGGACAATGGGCTTGATGTTAAGAGGTTGCACGATGTCTTCGCATCAGACTTTCTGTTCCGCGTGAGGGTAAACTGTGGGATTCGCATAGGTTCGTGGGTCTACGGAGGCGGAAGGGAATCAGAGGGAAAAGGAGGATGTCGGGGGAGAACGGGTGGGATGGGTGAGTGAGTAGCTAGATACTACTAGGTGAAAGGGTATCCAAAACATCATGCCGTCGTAGTCCTCCTCTCTGCCATCGCTTCCAGAGGTTCAGAGTTCTGCCGCCTCAGACAGTGCGATGGCTGCCTTTGCCGTCTGTGCCGTGCATGCGGCGGGCACCTGCGGCCTGGAAGGGATACGTCAGTGTGCGGTTCACGACCATCAAAGTCTCAGGCAAGGCCGAACAAGAGGAAAAGACGAGGGGGGAGAGGGAAGCCCGCTCGCAAAGTCGAAATCGAACCAAACATCAGCCCATCCCGGCACCCAAGACAAAAAAAAACCCATCGCAAACGTACCTTCTCACCACTCTTCCCCGTAATCTCGCCCTTGGCCTTCAGCAAAGCCCCAGACACCTTATCCTTGACCCCCGGCTTCCTCTTGTGGTGATGCACCGTCGTCGCCCCCGTCTTTCCCACCCCTCCTGTCTTCGTCGTTCTCGGCTTAGTCGTCTTGGTCGTCTTCGTGGTCGTTGTCGTCGTCGTAGTGCCAGCGGCTTCAGCCTTCGCCTTCCTCGGCCTCAGCAGTCGATCCGTAAGACTCGGTTTGGTCGTCGTGGTGGTTTTGCGTGTCGTCATTGTGGAGGTTGGGGTTTGGGTTGTGGAGGAGAGGGTTGGGGAGAGGATGGTGATGTGGCGGCGCTTTTCGTAGGGGTAGTGTTGGCGGGGTTTGCGGGGGGCGGTGGTGAAGATTGTTTGGGTGGAGGTGGAGCGGCGGTGGGCGCGGATGGCGAGGATGTTGCTTCGGAGGGCGCTGATGGGGGAGGTGGAGGGGGGGCCGGAGTTGGATAGTGGTGTTGGGGTAGCGGTGGCTGCGGCGACGCCGGGTGAGGATGCTGGTAGTTCTGGCGGAGGTTGTGGATCGTGTTCGTACTGCTGCTCGAGAGCTCGGCAATTACACAGGTGATATAACGACTTTCGAGCGGTGATACGAAAACTGCCGTGAGACCTGACGCGGTGATTTTGGTCGCGATACTGCTTGTCGTTCTGCTCGGCTTCCTCGAGGAACTCCCGATAGTCCTGCGCCGACTCCGAGGGTGCAGCGACAACAGTGATAACGGAAGCCGTAGGGGTTGTCACCGGAATCTGTTCCTTGAAACGACCAAGTTCCGCTGCGTCTGTCACTATAGTAAGAGGAAACAAGCTCTCTTTCTCTTCGTGAACGTGATCCCGTGCTTTCGCTCCAGCAGAGTCGTCGTCGGAGTTGGAAGCAAGAAATTCGTCTTCGCTGGCCGTAGGCGATGGCAGTTTCGGATAATGCAGGACTTCGATGGCAGACATGGCGCAGGTAGTATATAAATACTAACGTTAGGGGAGGCGACTCGCGTGACCGGGGGAAGGTCTCAAAACAGGGAATGTTGGATCGTCACGGCGGGAGACGTCATGCACCTGAGACGGAGGCGTGCCAGCAGAGCAGGACAGCGGACATGGCGGTGTCGCGAATGTGTGCATGCCAAGTGTGAGGTGGGAGAAAGCAGCTGCCATTGTAATCTACCTGAGGGGACGGGCAAGGAAGAGACGGTGGTGGTTGGTGGAAGGCGCAGGTCGGTTCGCGATCGCGCGCTTGGGGATGTCGGCGCTTGTCATTGGCGCTTTAGGGAGCAGCTTCGTAGGACGAGGAGCGCATCAACAGGAGAGCAGAGTGTCGTATACATGTCCATGGTGGTGATGAGTGGTGATGAGTGGTGTTGAGTGGTAACGTTGTATGGTGTTCAACGTTCAGCCCTGCAGCGTAAGTTAAAGGGTCTTTCTTCGGTCTCGGTTTGGCCCCACGCGGAACCAAGCGAAGCTGATCCGACGGCCGACGTCATCGTTGCCCCTCATGCTATCCAACTGCCATCGCGATGTTGTCGTGTCGTGCTTGTTGACCATTGCTTCGCATTAGGTGGGCTACTCTATCAGTCGTACTACCGTCGGTGATGGTTCTGCTATTCCGTCATCTCCAAGAACGGAGACGGAAGCCGGAGCGACATACAGCAGTCCTTCAGTAGGACAAAGTCGATCGAGGAGGAGCCATCTCCTTCAACAGAGCTCTGAACGATTGGCTTGTGCAAGGCCCGGATGCTTCACCCAAGCCCGCAGCAGAGACAACATGTGCAAGTAGCTCGATAGGCTGCCAATGCTCGATCCCACAAGGGCCAAGACGGCTGCTGTGTAGAATTATGGGGAACTGTCGATGATCGGATTTTGGCACAATGCCATGTCGTCACCATGCGGCAACAACGGAATCCCCGTTTATAAACATCGCCTTCTGCCACAAATTCCTCTCTGCTTGACTCCTGCACTGAACCCACTGCAGAACAAATACATCTCACTCTCAACAACCCAAACTCAAACTCAACCATCATGGAGACCGTCAAGAATGCCGTCAAGTCAGCCACCGACTCCGGCTCTCAATTCGAGCAGGGTAAGCACAGGATTTCCACCCATCGACACAGTAATACTAATCCATACAGGCCACAAGGTCCCCATCCACCACCAGGACCCTCCGGGCCTCCAGTCAGACATGCAAGGTCCGACGCCCCAGAACGACACCGTCCCCACCGAAGACGGCGGCTACCAGATCTACAAAGCCGCCGGCAAGCTCGAGGGCAAGAAGGCCCTGATCACGGGCGGCGACTCGGGAATCGGCCGCGCAATCGCCATCCTGTACGCCATGGAGGGCGCCGACAGCTTCATCGCCTACCTGCCGCAGGAGGAGAAGGACGCGCAGGTGACGAAGAAGGAGGTCGAGAAGTATGGCGGCAAGTGCCATCTCATGTCGACGGACTTGACGGACAAGAAGAACTGCAAGGCTGTGGTTGAGAAGGCGTTGGAGGCCATGGGCACCATCAACGTTCTCGTCAACAATGCTGCATACCAGATGATGGTCAACGACATCAACGACCTCAGCGAGTACGTCTCCCACCCAACATGCCCTCCCTCCCCGCAAACCTCGAAGCTAACCACCACCCAGAGAGCAATGGGAGCACACCTTCAACACCAACATCCACCCCTACTTCTACCTCGCCAAATACACCCTCCCCCACATGCACAAAGGCGACACAATCATCAACAACGCCTCGGTCAACGCCTACGTCGGCCGCCCCGACCTCCTCGACTACACCTCCACCAAAGGCGCCATCGTCTCCTTCACCCGGGCTCTCTCGAACCAGTACGTCGGCCGCGGCATCCGCGTCAACGCCGTCGCTCCGGGCCCCGTCTGGACGCCCCTCATCCCCGCCACCATGAACGAGCAGGCGCAGGACCAGTTCACGAGCCCGATGGGT
This sequence comes from Saccharata proteae CBS 121410, assembly GCA_010015785.1. NCBI lineage: Eukaryota > Fungi > Ascomycota > Dothideomycetes > Botryosphaeriales > Saccharataceae > Saccharata > Saccharata proteae. The sequence continues at coordinate 88,034 of ML978726.1, forward strand.
CGCCCGAGCCAGCCGAGCGAGATCGCGACGTGCTTTGTTTTCCTGGCGAACACGGACAGTGCGTCCATCTCCGGGCAGACGATTCATGCGAACGGGGGCGTTGTTGTTAACGGTTGAGTGGTTGGAGTGGTTGCGGCTGTGGCGCTCCGGCTGGTTGCTCCGTGGTTGCCACTCTCTTCTTCTTTCCTTGTTGCTCCACTGATCTAACCTTTCCATGTATGATCAGACGAAGTCACGACATTAGATACCAAAGTAGAATCAAACTCCTTGACTCCGCATCTCTACATTGCGCGTTCCTGTAGACCAATCACCAACCCATTACTTCCTCGCCATCGTACTTCTCGGGTCACGCGTGCTCCGTCGCCTTAAACTTCTCTGACCCATCCATGTCGAAGAACTCGAGAATGCATGTTGCCAATCCAATCCAATCCGCCACCCCTTTGGATCGACGCAAAAAGACCTCAAGCGGAGTAATTTGAAGGTTGGCAAGAACAAATAATCAAACGGTGTAGGCATATGTTAAGACAACAACTCCACATCAAATCGTGACCCTCACGCCCCGAACCTCGATCACCCCAAACCCCAAAAAAACCATCCCTCCCCAAAACTTCCTCCAGCCCGACAGACACGCGCCTAGATTCAAAACCTACTTTCAACCTTCTCCCCCACATCCCCCAACGCCCACTCGCTCCTCGACTTCCGACTCCTGACCCTATCCGCCTGCGCCCTCGTAAACCCCTTGGCCTCGACCGCCGGGTTGTACCCCAACCCATTGCGTCTGCCGACCTCCGCATCCTCGACCGCCTCCGCCGCCGCGCCATCCGCCCGCCTGTAAACACTAACGACGACGGCGCCCCCCAGGCCCAGATTATGCTGCAACGCGACCCTGGCGCCGTGAACGAGCCGATTATTCGCCCACCCCCGGAGCTGCCAGACCAGTTCGGCGCACTGGGCGATGCCCGTGGCGCCGAGGGGGTGGCCTTTGCTGATGAGGCCGCCGGACGGGTTGACGACGACGCGGCCGCCGTACGTGATGTCGCCGGCGCGGACCATCTCGTGGGCCTTGCCGTGGTCGCACAGCCCGAGCGCGTCGAGCGTGAGCATCTCGTTGGCCGAGAAGCAGTCGTGGAGTTCGCACACGCCGACCTCGGCTGGGGTGACGCCGGCCTCCTGCATGGCCATCTTGCGCGCGTGCGCGCTCATGCTGTACCCCACGAGCTCGATGCTGGACTTGTTGAACAGGTTCGGCGAGTCCGTCGCCATGAATTGGCCGGCGATTTGGATGGCTTGCGCGCGCAGGTGCGGGCGGGCCGAGAGGAAGGATTCGGAGACGAGGATGGCGGCGGCGGCGCCGTCGGACGTGGGGCAGCATTGGAGCTTTGTTAGGGGCGGGAAGATGGATGCGCTTTTCTCGATTTGCTCGAGGGTGTAGACGTCGTGGAATTGGGAGTACGGGTTGTTGACGCTGTGGGCGTGGTTGATGCGGGCGATTTCGGCGAAGTCGCGCGGTTCGGCACCGAACCTGGGGGTGGTGTTATGTTGGTATGGGCTTGCTTCGGTGGGAGTGGGTACGGGAATCGAGGAAGGAGAGGAAAGAATAGATGACAAGAAACGAAACAAACATACTTCTCCATATACTCCCTTCCCGCGTTCCCAAACAACTGCGCCGCCCCCGGCGCATTCGTAATCCCCCGCGTCTCCTTCATAACCTTATTCGTCGTACTCGTCGGATTCTCCCTGTCCTGGAAGAAACTCTGCAAGCTTCCCGGAAACATCTTCTCAAAGCCAACCACCATAACGCAATCCGCCGCCCCATGACTGACCATCGTCTTCCCCATATACAGCCCCGTACTCCCCGTCGAACAGTTGTTGTTCACATTGTAAATCGGGATCTGCGTCATGCCGAACTGATAGAAGACGCGCTGGCCGCAGGTGCTGTCGCCGTAGCAGTAGCAGGCCACGCCCTGATCGACGTCATCATAGTTTATTTGCGCGTCCAGGAGGGCTTTGATGCCGGCTTCGAAGCCGAGCTCGTGGTAGTCGACTTTGCCGCGCGGTTTGATGAATTTGGTCATGCCGACGCCGAGGACATAGCAGGGTTCTGAGGGCTTTTTGTTCGGCATTGTGGCGGCGAGGGGGATTACTTCTGAGTGGGTGTATTGGAGGTATAGGGGTGTTGAGCAATTGAGTGGCCGTTCCTATGTCAATTGAGAGTATACGAAATTGGGTGAGACAAGACAGGACAGGATCTTCTTATATGCACAACCTCAGCCACGGCTTACGGGGATAAAGATGCGGAGAAGACAGGTGGATGAAGGTAGCAAGAGGTTGGGTGTTAACCGGGGAGCTCGGTCCCCTCTCTGATTACCCCAGGTTATGTGGAGAACCGAGGCCCCACGATAGCTCGATGTCTCTAATTCCCGAGGCTTATGTCCGCTGCTGTGCCCACCATGCAAGCAGCTTCATCACTGAGGTCCAGGTGGCTGTCAGGAACAGCACCGTCTGCACGTAGTCGGGGAAGCTGCTTTGCGGGTCTGGTTCTCCATGCAGTCGCCATGTGTCGGTATCATGTGTTCAGGTCTTCCATTCGAACAGCACTACAATTCTACACCGCTGTCAGTCCCTTTGGTATGATGCACCGCATTGTCCATTGAACGCCGTCCATCATGCACACTTTCAACGCCCCCTTTCTCCATGCCGCCGCATCCCAAGAAACCGTCTGCGCTTAGAAAAAAAAATCGTAGCAAAAACAAGGAAAAATAAAGAAAAGGAAATGGCAAAGGGAGAAGAGAAACAGAAAAGAAAGAAAAGGCATACTGGAGCCATTCCATGCCCCAAAGAAGGGTGGACGAGGGCCGGAACCAAAAGTCATGGCACCGACCATAGCAGAAGTTAGTCGATACTATTGGGTATATTCCTCACCCAGGAAAAGAGACCCAGACGCCTGGCCAGTGTGCGTAGTCCCACGCGCCCAGTCACCTCAACCGCGCACCTAACTGAGCGCCGTATCATTCAACGCCACGCAAACCGCGCCCCGATGATGGCCATTATATTGCCTAATAATACTCTGGCTCTGCAGCTCCCACAACCTGGCATAATGATCCGAGCACGCCGTCACCAAATACGCCGAGTCGGCACTGAAAGCGCAGTCCCAGACCCAGCGCTGGTGGCCGTGTAGCGTCGTTTCGAGCGGAAAGGCGCCGGGCTCGCGCTCGAGTGGAAGCTGCTCTGCGCCTGTGATGTTGTGTGGCTGGGAGGTGTCGACGGACCAGATGCGGGCGGTGTGGTCGGCGGAGCAGGTAGCGAGGTGGCGGACGTCGGGGGAAAGGAGGACGCGGGTTATGTAGGTGTTGTGGGCGACAAAGCGGCAGACGGGGACGAGGGAGGTGATGTCGCGGTCTTGGATCATGCGCCAGACGTAGACGTTGCCCTGGTTGGTCAGCATTTCTCTATGGCTGAATGGCTGAGGATGGGATAAAGTTCGTGATTCTCGAGAGTTCCGTGGTTGCCCGAAGCCGCGGCTTGGGTCAGGGTGTATAAAAACTCACCGAATTATTTCCAGCGCACAGCATTGAGCCATCGCTGGCGACCGTGACACTTGCGACAGCGACATCGTCTTCTGGGATCAGTTGGTGAGAGCACTTGTTCTCGCTCAGATCCCAGATTCTGACGTTGCCGCCGCGGTCGCAACTGATGAGCTCGCCCTGGTTTGGGTGGATGACAACGTCATTGACTGCGATGCCTCCGTGACTGTAGTTGCGCTGGATATTGCCGCTGCGGGTATCCCAGATCCTTACAGTGCCGTCTTCAGAGCTCGTAACCATCCATTTACCTTCGCAGTGGAATGCGACACCGGTGATGTTGGCGGTATGGCCGTCGAACGTGAGCACAGCATTCGGGTTGCTGGATTTGATGTCGTAGAGCTTGACGGTGTGATGTCCGGCTGCGGCGAGAAAGCGCTTATCTGGTGATATACATAGGCGGTTGACTTGCGAGTCTGGGTGGGGAATCGTGCGCGAGCATATGCCGGAGAGTGCTTCCCAGAAGCTGTGGTAGACAGTCAGCGACGTGAGCCCTGAGACTCTGATTGAGCTTCAACGCACCGTATAGTATGGTCGTAACCCGCGGTACACAAAATGACACTCATGACGCAGTGCTGGCCTTCCTCGGTATAGGTAGACACGTGGTCGTAGAACTTTGCGCTCGTCGCGTGGGCGAGATGGTGCTCGCTATATTTCTTCTTTACGAACTCCGGGGACAGGGAGACGCGGATCGATTCAAGCGGTGGCTTGGAAAGAGCAGAGGGACCCTTCAAGTCGGAAGAGCTCAGTCTCGCGTCAGACTGCGGCCTGCTTGGTGGGGGTGCCCTTGGTGGTGCCGGGCTAGGATGGGGTGTCGGCGAATGAACGACTACGTCAGGGACTTCTTGAACGAGCGGGCTGGGTGTTGGAGGCCGTCCTGCACCGCTGAATGATGCGAATGGATCGGGTAGGCGATTGGGTGAGGTGGGAGTTGTGTGCCACGATTCCTCGGGAAGGTCGAGGTTGGAGAGGTGGGTGTCGATGTTCGCTGTCGGGAACTCACATCAGCGCTCATGAAGCTCACCAAGGAACGGGCCAATCGCGGGGTCCAGGCGTCCAGGCCCGCCGCAACGGCTCTTTACGTGATTGGCCAGGCAAACTCGCTAACCACGCTAACACTGTTGAAGTAATTCCAGACTTCATCAGACGAAAGGAACTTTTGTTTCCGGAGACCGCTCCGCACATGAGGAAGTTTGAGGAAGAGCTTGGGAGTTTGTCGGTAGTGAATCTCATGCAACGGAATTCCGCATATCTTGGAGATAAATCACCCTATGGTTTTGCCGTACTGCAACCGTTTCCAAGGCCATATTGGAATCTCCTGGAAACCGCATCGGCTTTGCACTTCATACCAGAATAGAAGCAACTGTAGGGCCAGACTGTCATAACGTGCATCAAGATTACACATGCTACCGCGCTGGACATCCTTCGCTGCCTTGTGAAGTGTATGGCGACAAGGCCGCCGAGAAATCCATCCTGCAAGAAGACCAAAGGCGAAATTATCAGGACAGCTTCTCCTAGAACCGAACGAGGAAGAAAGAACAGTCTATCGGGAACCTTTTCGTCTGATATGCTTTGTTGTCTCCTGATGCGCATTGGAAATTGGTACATGGGAAAGATCCATCCTGGAAAATGACCAAAGACCTACCCGGGCAAACAGCTGCTTCCGAAGGACCAGGAAGAACGAAGAAGGATGGAATGAAAACAATTACCACGGGAAACGGAAACACCTGCCCGTATCATGTGCTGATGGTAAAGAGAAATCGCAATGGTCGCTTGCTTACCTTCTCTGTCCTGCTCAATCATAACCCGCTCAGAGTTTCTTGCCTCTCGCTCTTCGCTGCTATTCTCCATCGAAGCAGTCCAGTGTATCCCAAGCTTGACGAATTTGTCCGTGTACAGCACTATACTGCAACTTTTCTGCCCGAGAATCTGACCACCGACCGGAGAGCCAGCGAAACAGGCGAGAAACCTATAAACCACTCGGTCAGAACTTCAACACCACTTCGCTTATATAACGAATAGTACCGCCTGTCTCTATCCAAGATGTCACTGTCCAAGGTAGCTTATCCAAAGCACGGCGGCGTAGGTTTTCCGGGTGCGGTGGTCGGTTTCCGGTCGAAGAGGTCGATGTTTGGTTGGCGAAGGCAGTCGACGCTCGCGCTCGCTGTTGCTGCAGGCTACTGAGTCAGCCTCCAGCACAACCAGCGCCCAGAGGACGATTTTATGGCAGTCGCCATCAATGCCGCGCCAATGCAAGCCGAACTTGAAGAAGTGAGGTGGACGGGGTTCAACAGATCTGAAGAAGAAAGCAGCTGTTCGTCGAACACCTCAGGCAGCACACAGATTAGGTCACATTACCAGACCGCTTCCTCGCCCTAGGCCAAAAGAGGCAACACCACTGCCCCAAAGGAACTCCCGGGGAAGCTGCTATCTTGCCGATGAGTGTGCACAGGGCAGGAAGGCACTCGCAAGGCGCGAGAGTTCTGACCAGCTCCGCCCACGGTCACAGCCGGGAGATTGACGGCTCAGACAAGTATCGAGACGCTAGCGCTGGAAACCGCGGATGCAAATGAGCGTGTTTCCAGCGCGAGCGGCTCTGGGAAGGCGCAGAACGCCAAGCAGCCCAGTTCGGTCACCGCGCTGCTGCCCTCTGTGGTTTCGCCCGATGAAAGCGAGTAGCCATTGGTTCCTCGACGAGGTCCAAGGTCAGAAGTGCGTCGATCCGGTGGTGCTGCTGTGGGAGATTGGCCTCTGCTATTGGCTGCGCTTGCCGTATGTAGAGCTGTAGGGCTGAAGGTCTCAACAGACCGGCATAGGGCTGAGGATCTTAACAGGTCCCCGCCCTTTATATAACTTCCTCGACCTACTGTCCTCCGTCTCCCGTATACTCCACTGCAACTGTTTTACAATCCGCACAGCTAGTTTCCAAGCACGCTTCGCCCCATTGCATTACACTGCCGTCTAGTATACACCACTTCTTCTGCCTTCACAGCGCTCATTTGAGCTGCTCTTCTCCTCGGTCGGCTAGCATGTCTGGTCGCTCGAACGATTTCTATCAGCCGATGGCACCCCGTCCTACCCTCAACCATCCTCCCAGTCGCACGGCAGCACCCATTGCGCCGACGACAATGCCTCAGCCGGTGCCGGCCCCTCTAACGAGTACCGTCCAGCGACCCGGTACCCTGATCAACCACAACCTGCAAGCTCCTGCATACCCATTGGCACCATACGTCAGCCCATACGGCACCAACAACGGCCGTTATGTGAGCCCGTACGCCCAGGGACAACAAGTGCAGCAACCCAGGAACCCGCCCTCCCACCCGCTGTCGACTTTGAACTCGGCCGCCACCGCGTTCAATCCGACAACCACCGCCGCCTCTTACACCATCCCCATCCAACCAACCCCCATCGCGCCGCCGCCACCGCCGCCGTACTATAGCTGTCGCCTTGAATGGCTCTGGCATGAGCACCCAGCTATATTCTTCATGCCAGACTTTGGGAGCACGCCTTTGCAGTCCCAGGCTCGCGTCAATGAGCAGCTGCGCTTCGTACATCGATACTTCAACAACAGCCTGCCCGAGTGGGCTCAGACGTTCGTCAGGGCAGGGCGCGTAGAAGACGTCTACAACGACTGCGCGCCACGTGTCCGAGATGTCATGAGGCCACATGTTCAGGGCATGGCTGAGATGTCCGGAGGTTTCCATCGCATCCCCCTCGTCGTCTTGGGCCAGGTCTGGCGATGGAACGCGGTTGCCATGTACGAAGGCATGAAGAGGGAGTTTGACCGTATAACGGCGCAGCGACACCAGCACCAGCAGGCACAATCCCGCCCGCAGAACCTCCCCGCGCAGGCTGCGCCGGTCTCTGTGCCTGCCCCTCTGCCGCAAGCCCCAGTGTCTCGTGCCTTCCAGGCACAGGTTCAAGGTGCTTCTCCCGTGGATGAGAGCACCGACAACACCGGGTCCAGGCCCAGGGACCTCTCTGCTCCCCCCGCCGTTCCGGAACCCTCCTCCTCGTCCGCGATTTCACCGCCCGTCCAGGGCTCTCTCCAGCCGGAGCACACCGCCGCCACGGTAGCTGCTCCCTCTCCTCCAGTTGTAGTCTCGCCAGCTACCACGTCGCCTGTCGTCCCCAGGCCAGGCGACAGGGAGCTTCCCATCAACGTCGACGCCCCATCTCAGCCAGCCAATGAGAGGCCGAAACCAAAGAAGTATTGGTGGCTGCCTCCCGCGAGAACCTACGCGCAGATGGAGCGAGATATGGCTCTCAAGACCATCAAGGATGGTAGGGTCACCAAATCGACCCCGAAAGCTTCAGCGATGGAGAAGAAGGCCCCCAAGGCCAAGCTCACGGAGGAAGAGAGAAAGAGGAGGAAGCTCGAGTCGCAACGACGCTCGCGCGAGAGGAAGGCCGCGGAGAAGGCCGCGGAGAGAGCAGCGTCTCTGAACACTCCTGACGCCGAACCTCAGGAGAGGGAGGAGCAGCCTGACGCCGAGAGCGACGCTGAGAGCGACGCCATCCTCCAGGCTGAGCTCGAGGCGGCGCTCGCTGCAGAAGACGAGGACGACTCGTTCGAGGCCGCGATGCAGGAGGGTTACGAGGACAACGGCATCGCAACCACAGACGATGAGCCCGCCCCTTCCCCTGCCGCTCCGTCCAACAACAAGAGGAAGGCGAGCGAGGATCCCCAGACGGATCTCGCTCAGCCTCCAAAGTCGCGTCCCTGCCTCAAGCCAATTTCGCGCAGGCCCTGCTCGACCTCCGCCAGCACCCCGGCGGAGTACCAATTCTCCCCTAACTTCGGGACCAACCTCAACACTCCGGCAGACACCCCTCTCACCACTCCGCCCAAGTCGTCCGCTCCTGCATCCCCCGCCAAGCTTGATTGGGATGGCGACTCGGAGATGGGCTCCGATGACGACCTCTTCGGAGACTCCACTCACCAGGACGACGACCTCTTTGGTGACGTGGATGTCGAGGCTACCATTGCCAAGGATGCCGAGGAGGCCGTTGCCAAGGAGAAAGAGGAGGCCGCTGCCAAGGAGAAGGAGGAAGCTGAGAGGGCCGCTCAGCTTGCCAAGGAGAAGGAAGAGGCCGAGATTGCCAGCAAGCTGGAGGAAGCTCTCAAGCCCGCCGAGCAGGAGGAGCTTGCCCTCCTCGCTCGGGTTGGCGAGGACGCTTACGACCTCCTGTGCGACAATGGCATCCAGCAGATGGTGGAGCAAATCAGGAAGGAGATCAGCACTTGGTCGAGCGTCTCCAGCCCAATGTTCAAGCAAAGACTGAGCCGTAAGATCGATGGTCTCAAGAAGGAGTTGAACGAGGCCTGTGCGGGGTACGCGGAGCTGCAAAAATACCTGGAGGAGCAGTTCACTGCTCTTCAGCAATAGGGTATGCAGCTCCTTCCCGCCCGCTAGTCGGCTTCAACTTCTTCCTTTGCAATCTTCTCCCCGTCCACCACATAATCTCCGGTCTCTTCGCCTCGTCATCGCCCTCCGATCTCGTCTCTCTCACTCCGGACGTTCTTCCCTCATAGACTGCGACAGCGCTTCGGCCGGCAGATCTCAAAGTCCTCGCCGAGGCACCATGGCCCCTCACAGCGAAGCGATGGAGACTGCGACAGAGGCCTCGTTCCCGGCAGTCGAGACTACGACAGCGGCATTGCGTCCCGGTAGTTCTCAAAGCCTGCGTCAGAGCCACAGCCGGCCAGTGCTCAAAGACCTCATTGAGGCACCATGGCCTCTCATAGCGAAGTCATGGACTGCGACAGTGGTTCGTCCCGGCAGTAGAGACTGTGGCGGCAGTTCTCTCAAAGTCCCTTCGGGGCACCATGGTCCCTCCAGGTCACAGCGAAACCATGGAGACTGTGACAGAGGCTTTGTTCCCGACAGTCGAGACTACGACAGCGGCATTGCGTCCCGGTAGCTCTCAGAGCCTGCGTCAGAGCCACAGCCGGCCAGTGCTCAAAGACCTCATTGAGGCACCATGGCCTCTCATAGCGAAGTCATGGACTGCGACAGTGGTTCGTCCCGGCAGTAGAGACTGTGGCGGCAGTTCTCTCAAAGTCCTCATCGAGGCACCATGGTCCCTCCAGGTCACAGCGAAACCATGAAGACCGTGACAGTGGGTTTACTCCCGGCGGTATTGAGACTGTGGCGGCAGTTCTCTCAAAGTCCTCATTTGAGGCAACATGGTCCCTCCAGGTCACAGCGAAACCATGTAGACTGCGACAGAGCTTCGGCCGGCAGTCGAGACTGCGACTGGGTATCGTCCCGGCAGTTCTCAAGCCTGTGACAGTGGTTCGTCCCGGCAGCGCTCAAGTCCTTTCGAGGCACCATGGCCCCTCATAGCGAAGCCATGAAGACTGAGACAGAGCTTCGGCCGGCAGTATGAGACTGTGGCGGCAGTTCTCAAGCCTGTGACAGTGGCATCGTCCCGGCAGAGCTCAAGTCCTCATCGAGGCATCGGGTGAGTCCGGCATCCAGCCACTCGGACACAGATCATTGATGCAGCATGGCGGGCGGGAGGATAAGCTATGTCGAAAGAGTTTGCAGTGTTGGCCACCATTCCAGCGACCACGAGAAACTTCACGACCAGCATCACGATCGAAACATTGGCGACGGAAACATGATCAGCGAGGTCTTTCAGTGTCAAGGCGACATGGTGGGCGGGCGGGAGGACAAGCCATGTCGAAAGACCTTGCAGAACCGAGTCACCGATTCAGCGGCCACGGGCATCATCCACGACCAGAATCACGGACATTGCCCGCAGCATCGATCTTTTGAGCTTTTGATGACGCATCACATCAGGTCGCGGTCCGCATCATTACGCCATTCATCCCCACGATTCTTACGATCATCATCACGACTGTCTCGCCAAGCCTGCTCACATCAAAACGCTTGGCCTCGAGGCGACAGGCACATGAGGGGGAAGAGGAAGGAGATGGATTTAAGGAGGAAAATGAAGAGCAGGGATGCAACTGATGCACAACCTCATCCTGACGCTGCGCCGGAAGAAAACGCCCCTGCTGAGCCGCCTGTGGATTGAAAGATAGTGTTGAAGGTGGCTAGCGCGACTGAGCCTGAACCATCTGCGCCTTCTCCGGCGCCTGAACACCACGAGCCGATCCAGCCGGTACAGTAATTGCCAGCTGCCGAGTCGGCCACACCTGCTCCAGCGTCAACTGAAGCTGCGTATGCTGAGGCGTCTCCGCAACCGCTTGCAACCTCGAATACTGCACATCATCATCATCATCAATGATCGGTTTTCATCAACATTGCGAACACTTCAGCAGCGTCACATCATCATCCATGACTTTGCTGGCGCCTTTGGACGCAATCTGTTTCAATCAGCTTTGTTCAATAACCCGAAGCGCGAGCTCTGATGCCACAACCTCCACCACTTCCTGCTCGACGAGGTGTCTTCCAATCTCGAATCACGACACCCCACCGTGTATCTCAAGTGGCGCCGCGACGGACGAGGATCCGTTTATTCTGACGTACAAGCAGTAGCCATAGCGTTTTCTCTTCAAGAGCTCGACGATCCCCCAGAGGCAGCCACCGAAGCAGAAGCCAGAGCTCTGATGCCACCGCCACCACTCCCTACTCGATGAGACGTCTGAGTACTTCGACACTTGGCTGAGGGCTATACAACTGCCCTCCCTTCTCCCAAATGGGAGAGGAACACGCGCTACACGGAAAAGCCTTCTCCGTTGAAGCCGCCATCCTTCAAACTGGACGATGGACCCACGCTACAATGAGCCACCTCTTCGCCGAAGCCGCAATGCTCGACGTCCTCCAAGCCTGCCGCAACAAGTCGAGAGATTCGTTCCAGAAGCTCTTCAAGAACACGCTCAACAAAGTTGCGAACGATGGAACGGTCGCGGCTCCGCTTACGAAACCAGCTACTCTCGCCAAAGCTGGCGACTCGGGCGGAACGGGTCGCGGCAAGAAGCGTGCTGTCACTGATGGCCACATCCATCTACTCTTACGCCACAAGATCTGTGATACATCATCTTCTCGTTGAGCATGACACACATCCAAGAAATCATGCGCTATGCTTTGAGCTCTCGATCTTCGCCCAACATCATCCAATCTACAAAAGCCGCGCCGCATCATCGCGCTTTGAGCGTGGCACACAACCTAAGGATTTGTTCAACACCAGAGCACGCAGTACCTTCGCAAGTCAAAATACCAAAAGAAAGCTGCTACAGCGCGATATCAGGACACGGGCGTGACATGCAAATCAAGAACATCACGCTTCATGTTCTCTTCCAAGCTTCGCAACAATTCCACAACAACTTCACAACAACAAAGAACAAAAAAGGAGGACTTGCCTAGAGCACGTCTCGCCACAACTACCACGACGACCACGACGACCACGACGACCACGACGACCACGACGACCACGACGACCACGACGACCACGACGACCACGACGACCACGACGACCAC